>JAUTXW010005398.1:0-600000 GCA_030620095.1 Kuschelorhynchus macadamiae
TGACGCCCTGTCGCGCATAGAATTAAATGCGAACGAAACCGAACCTAGTTCCGAATCTATATTTAAGGTTCAAGAATGTCGAAAAAATAAATCAGAATATTAATGAAAATAATGAACATGAGAATGAATCTTTATTAGTCGAAACAGGCGGCTTGACAGAATGGAAAATGCCGCTGAAGATAGCGATATTACTGTACACTCATCTCATGAAAACCCCATAATAGGTATTCCTATCGTAGAATGTCCTGTTAATCTCGGTAAAAATCAGTTAATAATTTCTAAAGTAAAATTTATTTAATTCTAAACAACGCACTTATGTTCAGTTTTCAGAAAACAACTTTAAAAATGATGTTTTAAATTTCATTAAAGAGACCATTGTTCCCAAAGTGAAATATCATTTATATTTCGAAGTCCCCGTGTACGAAAAATTTAGTGTTGTTTTACAAAAATACTTTAAAAATTCCCAAATCAATATGATTAAATGTACTAAGAAATTAATTGACGTCACTGATAATGACGAAATAAAGCAAATTATTCAAAACCAACACGAAGGGAAAACAAATCATCGCGGGATCGATGAAACTGAAAAACGCATAAAAAATAATTATTATTGGCCTAATCAACGGGCTTCTATCCAAACTTATCTTAACGAATGCGAAATTTGCCAATTAACGAAATATGATCGGAAACCGCTGAAATTAGAACTAAACATAAACACCTACAGCAATTAAACCCTTCCAAATCCTACATATCGACAGTATCTCTCTAAAAAATTGCAAATTTTTAACCTTAGTTGATTCTTTTTCTAAATATGCTCAGGCGTACAAATTAAACTCTGCGCAATCTATAGAAGTTGCTAATAATTTAATAAAATATTTCTCTCATCACAGTATCTCAGAACAAATAATTTCAGACAATGGATTAGAATTTAAAAACTCTATAATTCGTGAACTTCTCGAGACACATACGATTAAGATTCACTTTATAAGTTCCCAACACCCCGAATCCAATGGACTTATAGAAAGATTCCACTCCACACTGATTGAGCACATCAGGCTCAATAACCAACAAGAATTTAAAAATGAACCCATAAAAATGAAAGTCAATTATGCTATACTAGCATATAATAGTACTATACAATCTGTAACCAATCTAGCCCCATATGAAATAGTTACAGGCCACCTAGCCGCAGAATCCCCTTTTAATCTCGAGATAGAAAAACAACTCGTCAATAATTACATCTCTAATCACCGCGACAAAATGAAACTTTTCTATCAAAAGCTAAACGAAACAATTCAAGAATCTAAAGAAAAAGTTGTCAACAAAATTAACGAATCTCGAGAAGAATTGCCAAAAATTCCTGAAAAAGTACTCGTTAAAAACAAACAAAAGCAGTCAAAGACATCAAATAAATACAAACCAGAGCAAATAACTCAGGTCAACGAAAATTTAAAAACCGCTAGAATTAATCCCACACACGGAAACACTACGGATAAAATAACCCTATCTAACGTCAAAAGACCGAAAAGAAAAACTTATCATTTTAAAAATATTTCAGGTTCCTCATCCCAGGACAAAAGACAGAAATAAGAAATATTTCGGATAATTTGGGCGCCTTACCAATAAACTTAGGACCCGCCAAACTTCAAAGAACCCAACATATGTTCGTACATTTTTATGACCTAGAACGAATCTTCGTAGAATATAAGAATTTAATTATCCAACATGATAATCTTAAGGTTACTTATTCGAATAGTACAAATTTAGTTAGGGAATTAGAACATTACGAAAATATTGCTGTTTTGTAAAAAATCTATTCTTACTAAGTTAGAAACTATTTCTTTACATAATACTAGTCGTCTTAAAAGAGGCTTAATAAACGGCTTAGGATCTGTTATTAAAGGTATCACAGGTAACTTAGATTCTAATGATGGGGACAAAATATATAAAATACTAAACCATTTAGAAACTAAGGGTAATAACTTGCAGACCCAGCTAGAAATGCAATACTCTCTTAATAACCAAGTTATCAAAAACTTTAATAATACAATTAGAGATATTCAACATAATCAAAACCTGTTAAGATCTAAAATATTGTTTTTAGATCAACTATTGCGAGAAGATGTTGAAATTCAGGATATTCTTTTTGCAAAAGACTTGTATAACCAACTAATTATTTTATATAACTCGTTATTAAGCACACTGCAAGATATAGAGAACTCTATTACGTTTTGCAATTAGGTATAATACACCCTAGTATAATTTCACCTGCAAATCTTTTTGCAGAAATAAAAAGAATCTCTTTTCATTACAAGAACCAACTACCATTCACTGTCACTCTTGAAAATATTTCTAAGTACGAATCAATAATTAAAGTAAAATGCGATATACAGCAAACTAAGATAACGTATTTTCTTTCAATACCAATAGATTTTGAAGAACAATTTGAACTCTATCACATTTTACCTATTCCTGCAAGTTATGAATCAGAATTTGTTATGATAATCCCCAGTACGCGATATTTTAGATTAGATAAATCAATATTTGGCTGTGTTTCCACGAGAAGAAAGCATACAAGTGCACTGTGAATATCATGTGGAGACCCTAAAACTGAAAGGCGTTTTCCTGATAAATAAAGATGCCTGCAACATAATATTCAGAAACCAGGAGCTTCCATTTCAGGAAAAAAGTTTCCAGTTTCTCAGTAATCCAAACCCCTAACCTGCAACTTAAAATGAGAAATCCACCTAAAATAAGTATTGAATTGAAAAAATTAAACCTTGAAGCAGCAGTTGAAAATCCCATGTTCCCAATTCAAGAAGCACACCCTCTATCAGACTTTACACGTCCAAGTTTATGGAGCATCATCCTGTATATAGTAGTAATTGCAGGTTGCCTTTATCTCTGTTGGAAAAAGACAAATGACGTAATGCATAAGAAAACCAAGAAACACCAGAATACTTCCCAAGACATCCCTGTTCAGGAGAACAGCATCACCCTTCCAGAGGATGCCTCATTCTAACGGGGGAGGAGTTATCTAGCCAATATTACCCGCCACTGGACGATGACTTTAAGTAACCTCATGCGACACCGACAAACTAATTACCTCATTAAGCAGAATCAGCAATATTGCAATATGTAATTATACGTACTATTTCGATTGTTAATAAAATCAGTCTAGCTTAGAATCTTGAACGTTGTAGTAGTTATTTACATAAAAATTAAAGTTTTTAAAAAAGGGCCTTATAGGGAAATCCTTTTTTATATATATATATATATATATATATATATATATATATATATATATATATATATATATATATATATATATATGTAATATATATTAAGAAACAGTTAGTATTCTTCTTTTCATAATATTAGCTTAGCTTATTATAGACCATTTATATAACAAAAAGTTAATTATTCACAAGCTCGGCACACCTATGCCGGATATTATATTACCGATTAGTTCTGCTGATATTGTGTTTGCTGTACGCAAGCATATCAGCAGCAAGCACAAGGGAATTTGTAATTGGGCTGGATTTTGCTCCATTCCCTCTTATTTCAATAAATAATAAACGTTAAATGACACTTAATATGATGCTGTAAAGAACGGATTAATACTTTCAAATACGTATGTGCTTTATAAAAGAGAGAAAGTGTAATTACGATAAGGGTTTATAAATAGAAAAACATAGAAAGCTTGCAACAGAACGTGTTTTGAAAAAAAAATGCATTATTAATGGAGAAGTTTAGAGTACAAAAAAACTCTCATTGATTCTCTTTTTCTTAAACCTTTAAGTACTGAAGGAGATTTCTTAAAAACTAAAAATAATGTAGGATGTTCCAAAAAACATTTTGTTCTTAAAAATCGTGACCGCCGTGTGCAACATTTCGCAATTGCTTTTAATATCTGGAAATAGTTAACTCAATTTATGTTACTTTGTGTACAAATAAAATGTTTTCAGAAACTTTCAATTTTACCTAGATTAAGTGATGCCGCAAAGACGAGAGATTCTCGCCTTTCATCTCGTCTCGTTTCGTCAGGTTGAATGTCACTTTTATTAATTTATAATACAGGGTGTATATAATAAATACAAAAATCTATAAATTATTTTTTCTGAAAAACTTTTATATATGTTTCTTTTGACATAATTTTTAAAACAAAGAGTATAGCAAAGTATAGAACCCTGTATTTTATAAAAAATTAATTAAAAATATTTCAAATAACATAACAAAACAAACTGGAAGCTAAACAAACTAATAACAAGTTATCCCCCATTTGTTTTCTATAACATCCTGTATTCGACGCGATATGCTTCGGACTAAATTGCCATCTTGATCTAAAACGTTTCACAATTCCTGATGAACAAGTTGTGAATCGGAACGATCCGGAACTAAAGGTTAACTCTCAATAACTGATCTCCCAAGCATATTCCATATATGCTTGCTTAATGAAATTTTGATCAGTAGGTAAAGGCAACCATGTCGACGTTCACTAGATGTTCAAGAGAAATTTCCGTTCTATGTGGGGCTGTTCTAGGTTGTCATCCAGAAATGTAATTCCTCGTTCTAGATTCCGGCGGTTATTTTTAACCAAATCGTCAATGATGCCTCTAGCATAAATTTCGCCATTCATGCCACGATCGCATATGTAGTACTACGTTCTACCTCCCAAAAATATTCCGCCCTATATCATTACAGAGCAACCCCTGTATGCATGAACTTGTACATATATATCGTTTACTCTAGTACTTCCAGGCCTCTACAAACTTTTATGTCACTACTAAATAGCCCAAGCCGGCTTTCATTAGAGAATATCTCATAATTCCAATCTACTCTTCAGTTAAGCCAAAACTTTATAGAGTTTTGTATTAATTATTACAAATACCCCCTGTATAATAAAGTGACAAAAATACCATTCAGCCTATTAAATATCAGATCTAAAATTAAACCCGACCTTGGAAATATCTCTCAATTGACCTCAGTAATAAAATCCAAATTTGCAAAAAAAAAGTTAAGATGCTTCATTTCTGTTACATTGTGTTCGTTTTACCTACGTAAAGGGGACGGCTAGTTCTACCCAATAATAAAAGCAAATTTTATTACTTTCCAATTTTCACAAAAACACAAGATAATCAATTTTATTTTATGTGCAGAGACATTTTCACACAGCCTGTATATTGACATTTGGTTTGGTCAGTCTAAAGCCTGCATAGGCGGTTAGCATAAGAAACAAAGCAACTCCATTTTTATTTTTGCATTGCTGATTAAAACGTGTTTTTTTTAAGAAAGCTATCACAGTTTCGGGTTCGTTATAGATAAGTGTAGGTTTTTTAGGGATTAGTTTATTTCAGACACCCTGTAGGTATAGTATATACGATCTTTAATTTTTTTTTTATAACTCTCCTAAGTAAAACATGAGTTTGCAAAAAGTTTATGTTCAAATGACAAAAAAGTAGTCATTAACTTCTAAATTTGACTCTTTCTTTGAAAAAAATGGCAAAAAACCTCACGTTTTGTAAAAACTTTGAAAAATGTTAAAATAAAGAGTTGTTCCTTTTTAGATTTTGTAGCTTTATATAAAATTTCAACACCATCGGCTGACGGCATTTTGTTGGTGAAAACAGAAATGGGTTTTAAAAAAATATGTTTTGGCAAACATAGCACTTCCCCATATACAGTATGTACATCAGTGGCTCTTTCAAGTTGAGGTTTATAGGTAAAAAATATAATAACTTTGTCCTGTTTTATCGTTTTTGTAAAACATGTATAGTATATATTTATTAAAATGTAGCGTTTACACACTTAAAAACCCTAAAACTTTCAATTTATTTTTAGGGAGCCGTTTTGCCCATTTAGATTAACATTTAATAAAAAAAAATACTTAGGCGTGCAAAAAAAAAAAGAAAAAAATATTTGCATTTTTTAAGATACTTCTGTATCTCTTAGGGCAGTTATGTGTGTCCTTTCAATGACTTTCTTACGGGAACCAAGCTGACACGCCAATGCAAGATCAGCAGTTTTCCTGATATACTCGAAGAGCGTGAGAAGCAACGCTGAGTTCCGGCATAGACTTCGTATAGTAAACTTGTATTTCTTATTTTGAATATTCAATGTTTAAGTCGTAATAATTATTTTAAAATAAATAATTGTTTTTTAAAAATAGTTTCTTTATGACTAAAAACATAAAGTAGTGCAGTCATACGGATTTTTGAAAGGGAAAGGAAAGGAAGGAAAACCCTTTGGTTTCAACCGTTTGTTCAAAATAGGACTGAAACTTCGAAAATCGCCCCAGAAAACGTTGAAAAAGCTGGGATAATTAAGTGTGTAGGCTAGAATTCAAGAAAGAAGAAAACAAGAAAAGGTTCAAATACACGAAGAATGAAGACATTCCTTCTGTGAGTAACCAATCCTTTTTGTTTTTCCTGTCTATCTCGACTCCCTCGACTTCATCTGATTCTTCTAGTGGAGAAAACAGTGAAAGCGAGTTAGTTTTAGGGAACACTGTGTCTATTGCAGAACAAAGTGATAGGTTAAGTTCAAATTTTTTAAATTTTCAAGAAAAAGAAAATTCAAAGTTATTGGAAAGTCCATTTTCAAATTTATCGATTAACGAAATGGCTCCTCCAAATTTTGATTGCAAATCGTTAGATAGAGTTCCTAAATTTGAAGGAAACCCGTTAGAATTATTCTCTTACTTAGAAACAAGTAATAAATTAATAAGTACATATTGTAACAATGAAAATTTAGATTGTGTCCAAAATCTTAGAATAATATACGGCATTTTATAGGCTTACAATAATATAGGCAAGTTTATAGTATATGTGTTTCCAAAGATTGGAAAACTGTAAAGGAAGCGCTAATAGCTAATTTTGGCGATCAAAGAGATGAAAACGGATTATTGTTTAATTTTGATCATTTAAGAAAAATCACCAATGAATCTCCTTTACAATATTATACAAGAGTAATGTCTAATCTAAGTGCATTACATAATTTTATCGATACACATACTGACCCATTATGTCAGGCAACTAGTAGAATTAAGAAAGATTTCTATAATTTACATGCTTTAAAAATATTTTTAGCAGGTTTAAGAGAACCTCTTGGTTCAACTATACGCGCTATGAAACCAACAGATTTAGCGGAAGCTAGGCAATATATTATTTCAGAAACTAATATTAGACACCTACAAAAACCACAACAATTTGAAAATTCTAGTGTAAATAAAAATAAAAATTTTATTTCACAAAATAGAATTAATCAAAATACATTTTCACCTAATTACCAGTATAATCCAAATTTTAATAATTATCAGAATAGTGGAAATCAATCATTTCCTCGTAGCCCTATTAATATACAGCCAAGGCCTATGCCCAATCAAAAATATTTTACGAATAAACCAGTATTTGGTACACCGAGAAATCCAACAAATGTTTGGAAACCTAATTCTCGTATTGCTCAAAACTTACCAAAACCAGTACCGATGAGGTATATCTCATAATACTATTAGGTCCTTTAGACCACAAAATAATCAATTTCAGTTACATAATGTAGACGAACCCTGTTACAATAATGTACAAAATCAAGAAACGAACACCAATTTTTATGATAATGATTTGTACCCAGAGCAAAGTTACTCTGAAAATCAAATACGAACAAATCTTCAAAATACTAACGACCAAAATTTTCACGATACCGAGCCACCCGAAGCTATCACATAGAAATACACTCTATTTATGACAAAAATGATCTCCCGTATATTCTAATTAGTAATCCACCTTTAAAATTATTAATTTATACTGGAGCAACAAAATCATTTTTAAACCCTGATTTAGCCCAAAATTATTTTAGCGACTATATTAAAAAAGAACCATTTACAACTTCGTCGATTTTTCAAACTACTACAAAATACTATTGTGCGGAAATACCAACATTTAATGAGTTTAATTCTGAAAAACAAATGAAATTTTACTTATTCAAATTTCATTATTTTTTCGATGGTCTTATAGGTTACGAACCTTTAAAAGATTTAAACGTTCAACTAGATTTACAAAAATATGTATTAAAAACCCGCATTGCAGAAATACCTTTAAGACATTATGAAGCAAAGGCAAAATTGTTATTTTATACTCGTATTGAAGCTTTAAAAGTTCCTGTAAATATACCTAATGGAGAATAATTAATGATATAAATGTCTAAATGTAAAATACCCGTATGTGTACCAAGAGCATACCAAGGTTACGCCTCTGTCGAATTACAAAATAATTCACCATTTCCTCAAGAAATATATGTATATAAACCCTTAATTGTCGAATCATTTGATAAAAATAATTTTGAATTATTTAATATGTGTAGAAAAATCACGAATGAATTTCCTAATAAAACTAATATTGTTAATCTTATAAGAACACAACATATGAACCGTGAAGAAAGATATCATATTGAAAAATTATGTCAGAAATTTTCAGATATTTTCTACCGCGAAAATTCAAAATTAACATTTACAAATCAAGTAAAACAGCATATAAAAACAACGGATGAAATCCCAGTACATACAAAATATTATAGATCCATTTATTCATAAACCTCAGGTAGAACGACAAATAAAAGAAATGTTAGAACAAGGTATTATTAGACCAAGCGATTCCCCGTGGTCCTCTCCTATTTGGGTAGTCCCAAAAAAGGCAGATGCGTCTGGAAAACGTAAATATAGGATTGTATCCGATTTCATAAAAATTAGTTCTAAAACTATTGGACAAATATGGAATTCCGAATATTTCAGATATATTAGATAAGTTAGGACGATGTCAACACTTTTCTACTCCAGGTTTGGCAAGTGGTTTTCACCAAATCGAAATGCACCCTCATGATATAAAAAAGACAGCTTTTAATGTCGAAAATGGACATTATGAATATATGAGAATGACTTTTGGTCTCAAAAACGCCCCCGCAACGTTTCAACGAATGATGGATAACGTCGCTGTTAAACCAAACCCAGATAAAATACAAGCTATTTTAAAATATCCAATTACTAAAACTACGAAAGAAATCAAAGGATTTCTTGGACTTTTAGGTTACTATAGAAAATGTATTCCAAACTCTGCAAAAATAACTAAACCATTCACTAACTGTTTAAATAAACATTCAGTTATAAATATTAATGACCCACTATATATAAAAACACTCGAAGACTGTAAGACTCTATTAATAAATGAACCTCTTTTACAATACCCAGACTTTACTAAAGAATTTAATTTAACCACTGACGCAAGTAACGTTGCCCTAGGTTGTGTACTCTCACAAGGACTCATAGGTCAAGCTAAATCTATTGCGTATGCGTCGAGATGCTTAATTCATGTGAACAAAATTTTGCTACTATAGAAAAAGAATTATTAGCTATAGTATACGGAACGCGATATTTCAGACCATACTAATTTGGTAGAAAATTTAAAATAATAACAGATCATCAACACTTCAATGGTTAATGAATTTAAAAGAACCAAATTCACGTTTAATTAGATGGCGTCTTAAACTCGAAGAGTTCGATTATGAAATCTTATATAAAAAAGGTTAGAAAAATACGAACGCCGACGCGCTATCCCCTGGCGAGATTAAAGTAAATGATACATCAGCTGTGTTAAACAACATTGAAAATGAAGACAGTGACTCAAGTACTGACCTTCCAATTTTGCGATATATGCAACAATATAATAGTAATCCTGTATTAGACGAGCAAATTCCTAGTACTAGAAAATAGATCTATTAATGATCCCGCGACAGACAATCAATCAATAATAGGACAATTTGATCCTGATGAAAACAATGACAAGCGCAGAAGACCCTATATTAACAATAAATACTACAGAAAAACCTCTAACTACCTTTTATGTCAAATGATTATTAAAGTAAATCAAAACCCGCGATTAGAAATTAAAATTTAAAAAAAAAACCAACTAACCGAACTAGATGGTATATATATGTAACAAAAAAATCTTATGAAAAACAATTAATTCAGTATTTAAAAGAATACGCCGAACCAAAACGACAATATATATTCTATTTCCAAAACGATGACGACCAAAGTCTATACAAACAAATGTGTAATATTATACCTAAAACTTATATTTATGCATCCTATAAGTTATTAAAATCTAATAAACTTCTTTGCGATATAACAAAAGAAAAAAGACAAATAAGTCTTATAAAAAGCCAACATGAATGCATAACTAATCATTGAGGTATACACAAAACTATTGACCAATTAAAAATCAAATATTATTGGCCCAGGCTAAATGATGACGTAAGAAAATATATAAATAATTGTACCATATGTCAACAAGCAAAATATGAACGTCACCCGCCTTTAATAAAATTGCAATTAGCTCCCACGCCTAAAAAAACATTTGAAACAGTTCATTTTGACACTTTTAAATTTGGTAATACAGTAGCTTTAACTATTTGTGAGAGCTTTTCACGATTGGTCAAGCAATTATTTTACCAAGTTTATCTACTTTACATGTCTATCAATCGCTCATACAGTTTATTTCAAATTATAAAATACCCGAAAATATCATATCTGATAACAGCACTGAGTTTAATTAGAATCTAATAAAAGAATTTGCCAAACTTTATAAAATTAACTGGCATTAAACCCAAATAGCAATTCGGTAGTAAAAAGATTTCAGTCACAATCTTAGAACACATGCGAACATTAACCTCAACAAAGCCGAATTTGAACCCATTTGAAAAATTAAATTTTGCCATTCTTGGATATAATGATTCCATACATTCGGTAACGAAACAAAAACCAATCGATTTAATTTTTGGACATCTCCAATTAAAAGAACCAATCGATATTGATAATGATACCCAACTAATTAATCACCAACTAAATGAACACAAAGAAATAATGAGTAGACAAAACAAATGCTATTGCAAAAGCTAATGAGAAAAGAAATGATCCCCCTGTTATTGAACCCGGATCTATTGGTTATCGGAAATTACCCGATCGACAAATAAAAACAAATCCCTTATATAAATCCGAACATATATTACAAAGTAATGATTTAACAGTAAAAACTACGCAAAATACTTATCATAAACAAATATTTAAAAAGCCCCGAAAACTAACGGATAAAAACCTACCTACAGGTTGACGACACTACTTCACCTGATGAAGGCACAGAAGGTTCAAGTGCAGAATCTTAATACCAATCCCGGTATCCTACCACTTAAATTAGGCAACGCAAAAATAAAAATTGCAACTCATACATTTTTACATTATACAGATTTAATTTCTCTAGAAAACTGAGTAAACTCAATTAACCTACATTACCAAAAATTAGGAATAAACATTTAAACTATAAAATAAATGTAGTAACACAAAAAATTAATTCTTTTTTACCTAATAAAAGATATAAACGAGGTTTACTTAAACCTCTAGGTTAGCTTGTTAAGTTGATCACAGGCAATATGGATCAAGAAGACGCGAAAGAAATTTATAATAACATTCTAGAACTTCAAAACAATCAAAATAAAATTATTCAAAAGGTTAATAAACAAATGTCATTAAACTCTAATTTAATGAAAAATATAAATACCACGATTTCTATTGTTTCACGTAATCAAGTATTGATTGAAAACAAAATAAATGAAATAACTGAAGAACTAAATAAAGAAAATCTGATTACGTGCATTATTTAGAAATTCACGAAATATTAGATCAAATAAAAATCTATTTAGACCCATTATTGAACTTTATTAACGATATAGAAAATGCAATAAGTTTTGCTAATCTTAAAACACTACATCGTAATATTATAACTCCTAATGAACTAAAAGTTATAATGAGACAACTTATAAAATCACACAATTATGTACAGCTATTATTTAACGAAAAAGAATATTATAAATATTATAGTGTAGTTTAAACTAATGTTTTTGTAATAGAAAACAAAATCGAATTTTCGCTAGATTTTTCCACTGGTACATTCAGATGTATTTGAGTATTATCATTTATTTTCCATTCCTAATGAAAATAATTCCGTTATAATTCCTCTTTATACTTACCTTGTCCTAAACACGGACCAGTATCAGTACCAAAATGAAGAGTGACTTAACCTCAACGCAAACTACTTATGCAAGAACAATCGCCTACCAGCTACACATAAAAATCCTGATTGCGTTACGTCATTGCTGTCCCTACAGAATATATCGGACCAATGCCAGCAAGTTCCTATTCATATCACGAAATCGATAGTGGAAGAAATTAATTCCGCCCACTACATTGGAGTCTTTCCCGAAGAACAGAAAATTCAAACCAATTGTGTCGAAAACGAAGTCGCATCACTAAAAGGCACATTCCTTTTTATTGTGCCACCTAAGTATTATTTAAAAACTAATATTTATACTTATAAAAATGAAAAAGACATTTTTAATGGTCACCCTGTAACTTTAAAAGACATTAAAGTAAATAACATGCCAATACTTCAAGTTAGGAAGATTAAATTAGAGAAGATACCATTAGACAGGCTCCACGAACTTCAATTGCAAGGAGAACAAGAAGAACACTTAGAATTTTCAAAAATTAATTCTTATTATAATAAGTGTTCTTTTTGACTTGTAATTATTATTCTAATTATTATTTTTTTATGGTTTCTATTTAGGAAGAAAGAAACAGTAATCAAGATACTAAGAAGAAAGAAAAATGGACCTGTTGATGAAGCTCAAGTGTTTCTACCCTCGAGTTCATTCTAGGGATGGAACATAACTCCGTTTGTCTTTGCAATGACTTTCTCATGGGAACCAAGCTGACCCGCCAATGCAAGATCAGCATTTTTCCTGATATACTCGAAGAGCGTGAGAAGCAACGCCGAGTTCCAGCATAGACTTCGTATAGCAAAACTTGTATTTCTTATATTCAATATTCAATGTTTAAGTCGTAATAATTATTTTAAAATAAATAATTGTTTTTTAAAAATAGTTTCTTTATGACTAAAAACATAAAGGGGCAACTCCGTAAACAAGAAATATGATTTATATACAAAGAGAAGAAATTTGATATCTTTCACATGTTTCACCGGCGTAAATGGTAAATACTTTAAAAAACTTTTCGTGTTTTGGGGACTGCTTCATATCTCTAGGGCTTTTGACATGTTTCACCGTTCGTTAAAAAGGCTAAATGCTCTTGAAATGTGTTTTATTTCATTCCCCTAAGCCACCCAGTATAATTAGAAAAAATATCTTTAAATACAAAATAATAAAGAAATTTGACGTGTTTCATTGTTTTCTAAACAAGACAACTGCTTTTGATTTTTTTTCAGGTGGCTGTTTCATCCTGCTAGGGTTACTCTGTGTAGGTGAAAAATTATTAACTTTATTAAATCTACCTAGTACTACCTTCTAGAGTTGAAAAAAAAATATGCACAAAAAATAAAAGAAGTTTCAGATGTTTCATTGTTTTTTGAACGCTTTTTTCGTTTCTGTGCGGCTGCCTTATCTCCTTCAGGGCAACCCGGTATACTGACAACGTTTTATTTTCAAAGGTATATTGTCAAAACAAAAAAAAAAAAACGAGTTCTAACATTTATATCTATATATATATATATATATATATATATATATATATATATATATATATATATATATATATATATATATATATATATATATATATATATATATATATATATATATATATATATATATATATATATATATATATATATATATATATATATATATATATATATATATATATATATATATATATATATATATATATATGTATATATACAGGGTGTTTCAGTTTTTTGTTGCATAACTTTAACAGTTGATAGAACTTTTTAAATTAGTGCAAAAAGTTATATATATATCAAGATACATAAATGCATTAAATTTTTCCTTTTTTTATATATCGGTTGGACATAATGGCACAAAATATTTGGGGGTTTTTGTCGGAGAATTTAAACGATGTTAGTTTTCAAAAAAAGGCTTATCAGCACACTAACGTTATTGAACAGAACTTTTTTACCACTCGGTATAAGTGATTAAACTTTCCAATTCCCCCATCTCTTCTTAATAAAAAAGGTATATAAGTCTCTATATACCGTTTTCCAGAAAATACTTGAAAGTTCAATATATATGAATTATTATGATAAATATATCAACAAATTAAAGGACTTTTCAAACATTTTTTTTTCTGAATATAAAGTTTTGCCGTATATATATTTATATATATATATTTATTAAGTTTTTTAGAATACTCTTTCCATGACCCATTAAAGTTGGCCTTTTTTGAGATTTGCTTTTTTTTCAATGTAATATAGGTTTTTGGAATAATGGTTGGTGTAATCTATTTTATCACATAGCCAAAATTTATAATTTAAAAAATTTCCTTTGAACTAAAAAAAAACGTAAACCCAAAATAAAAAAAAATTTATATAAAAAATCGAAACTTTAATTAAAACATAGGAAACTAAACATGTAATAGCCATTGAAAACAAAATGAATTTTAAAAAATTTAAAGAAGATGTTCAAAATTATTTTAATCGCCGAAAAACTGAGCGTGAAATGTTATTTAGGAATGGTCTGAACCTAAATTCTATTCAAAAGTTTGTCTCTTGTTTGAACGGGAGTTTAATACAATAGAAAAAAGTCCAAAGGGTTTAAATCTGGAGATCGTGGAGGCCACTGAACTGGTGCTCCACGACCAATCCAAAATGATTATAGCCAGTTTCTCACCAGCCTTCCATAGTGTGCTGGACATCCATCAAGTTGGAACCAAGCTCTTCTTCTTAAATTCAATGGAATGAAATTAAAACAAAAAATTTACCCGCTGAGGCAAAAAGTAAAAGATTATTGTTGTTGCCTATCCAGACGTTTACACTAAACTCGTATTGAAAGTTTCTGGCCTAACGGCAATTTTTTGCCCAAATAAAACAGGATTCAATAAGACATTTCTTAAAAAGTATCTATTAAAAATTGTAAGCTGACAAAATATCAAACATAGCTGGTTGAAAAATTCAAAAAAAACCATTTTCTCGAACGTTGCCTAGATTTCAAATTTATACGAAAACCGAAAAAAGCGCAAACCCATAAATAAAATGAATATCCGCCAACTCTTGATGTAAAGGTAAGTAAATACTAAAGTAGACAAAAAATAGAAAGAAAATAGGCAAACTGAAATTTCTGCACACAAATATGAATGATTCCCAAATGATTTTTCAGACTATATTTTGGCTTTGGGTGAGTCTAAGACTAAAAAATGGCAGGGTAACCTTAACTTTCAATGCGATTTTCTCTCTAGAGACTTAAACAAAGTATATATTAAGAAGAGATGGAGGAATTAGAAAGTTTAATCACTATATACGAGTGGTATATCTGTTCAATAACGTTAGTGTGCTGATAATAACAAGCAATATGAAAACTAACATCGAATTTAAATTCTCCGCACCCAAAAACCCCCAAATACCCAATTTTGTGCCATTATGTCCAACCGTTTAGATATATGGAAAAAAAGGAAAAATTTAATGCAAACTAACACCCTGTATCTTGATAACTAAGCTTCACGACCTATGTTTATATGAACTTTTTGCACTAATTTGAAAAGTTCTATCAACTGTTAAAGTTATGCAACAAAACTGAAACACCCTGTATATATATATATATATATATATATATATATATATATATATATATATATATAATTATATATTTCTCCTGTTCTTTTGGCTTGCGAGGTTTTACTCAAGTGTAAACTCACAAACACAGTTCCAAAATTCCTAAATTCCAAAATTTTAAATTTATTAATAACCGAAACTACAGAATGAATAAATAATTTGGAATACAACATAAATAAAATAATCAATGAAATTAAAACTATTTTAACAGAAAATATTTTGCTGCATTTCTACAATTTCAAAATAATAAATATGAAAAAAAATGTAAGTATATCAAACAAGAAAATCAAAAAAAAAATCTCTCAATTGATTTCAAATATACAAAAAAGCGATGTAACAGTAAATACTACAAAATAGCTAGAAAATATGTCTGTCACATAGATTCCCAATGATTTTTCAGAGATTTTGGCTTTGGGTGACAATTTCTCTCTTCCTTCAGCAATGAAAGAGATCTTCCAATTGCAGAGTATATTTCTAGTATTGAGTCAGCTATTAATAACAAGCCAGATGACATGACGAAAAGGACGGTATTAGATCTAATTTAGTTAATGTTATTACTAATTACAAAATAAGAATACGTCACAAAGAATCAAGAACTAACAATCAAAAGAAAATTCTAAAAAATAGAGCCAATTAATTCGTTAAAGATAACTCACAAATTACTATACTCAAACCAGATAAAAGTAGTAAAACCGTAGTAATGAATACAGCAAAATATGATTCAAAAATGAATACACCCCTTAGTGATACTAACACGTACAAAAAATTAAAATACGACCCCCAAAAACTTTTCAAAATAAAAATAACAACTTAATAAAAAGCTTTTGGGAGATAAACTGATATCTGACAGGGAGGCCAAATGGTTATCTATTCGCAATTGCAAATGCTTCAAAAATATATGGGTTACCTAAATTACACAAACCTGATATGCCCTTAAGGCCAATAGTTTCGTCCATTCAATCACCGTTTTATAAATTGTCAAAATATTTATCAAACTGCCTTTCAAAAATAACTGGGAACAATAGTTATTTTATTAAAGACTCTTTTACATTTAAACAATTTATCGACCAAACAGAAATACCTCAAAATCATAAATTAATTTTGTTAGACGTGATATCCTATTAATATACACTAACATTCCTAATGAAATTGTAGAAAGAATATTAAAAGAAAAATGGAATCAGTTAAAAGAGCATACGACCTTAACATGCAACGAATTTATACTGTGTAAACATCAATTTAAATAATAACAACTTTCAATATAAAGATCATTTTTATCAACAGTTAAACGGTTGTACAATGGGCTCCCCAATATCTTGAACTATTGCCCAAGTAGTTATGGAATACGCGGAAGAGAAAATCATAAAAAGTTTAGATTTTGAAGTAGGTTTTCTTAAAAGATACGTAGATGATTGTTTGACCTCCGTGTCAGAAAATAGAACTAATGATTTATTACAAGCCTTCAATAACTTTCACCCAAAACTGCAATTCACCGTCGAAATTGAAAAAAATGATTGCATAAACTTTTTAGATTTAACTATAATTCGAAACAAAAATAATAATAAACTCGAAACTAAATGGTGTACGAAACATACATGGTCAGGCCGCTATCTAAATTTTAACTCTCACCACCCTAATAGTCAAAAAAATAGTGTTATGGTTGGATTAGCTGACCGTGCCATATTGTTAACGTCTCCAAAATATCGCGCGGAAACATTAAAAAAGGTAAGACAAACTTTAATTGAAAATAATTTCCTACTTAAGTTAATCAACAGAATTATCAAACAAAGTATATACCTATATTACAATAAATTAAACAAAAAGAATAATCCAACAAAAAATAAAAATGAAAACAAATCTTATATATCTCTACCATATATAAATGAACTGTCTGAAAAAATTAAAAACGCTCTAGCCAAAAACACGAAAAATCAGAAAATTACGAGTTTAATTTTTCTGAGACACGAATTTTGAATAGAGATACTAACTATCCAAAATTAATCATTAAGGAGATGTTTCATATCAAAAAAGAAAAACATTCCGTAAATGATAAACAAGATGTCAAGAAACTGAGTCAAATTTACCACGGTTTGATATTTTAATTTTTTAATTTATTATTTTACATGTAATAAAATGCCTATATACTCTATACTACACCATCATAAATATAATTTCTATAATATCAACATGATTTTACACCAATCTAAATAATGTAAACATTGTTAATCTAGATAATCGCTCTCAGCCAAAAACAAAAAAAAAATATCGGTAGTATTTATTTAGTTTCCACAAGTTACAACTGAAACATCATTTGCTACTATAATGCAGTGAGTTATTTTTATTTCCAAGGCGCGTATACCAATATATTTTAACATGATTTTAACATTAATTTCAAACTGGAGTTTTAAAAATTGTAACGTCCTATTTTAACATTTTATTGTAATAGATTTTAGTGTGTCAATCGATGTTTTATAGTTTTGTGTTTATTGTAGGTCAATAATATCCTTTTGAAAAAGCTCTCTATGAAGCGCGAAACGTAGTACCCCAGAATTTTTAACAAAAAAAAAAATATATATATATAATGTTTTTTTTGGACCTGTTTGTATATTGTTAAATTGTGTATTCTTGGGATATGGTCGTTTAGTTTAAAAAATAACTACATTAAGGAAGTAGCACAAATCTTTATTATTGACGTTTCGGCCGTATGTTCAGGCCTTTTTCAAATCTACAAGAGATAAGCCGGTCAGAAAAAACTCTTCCTCGTGAAATATCAATCTGTATTACAAATATGCAAGGATTGCCATAAAATATTTATAAAACAAGAAACAACAATTATGTTGCATACTGTATCGAGTACGTCTAATGACATGTAAAGGTGAACGTCTTACCTTGTCTTCAAATGTGTTACCATTGTTTTGATCTGTGATTTTTAATAAAATGAATTTTAATACAATATGTGTGTAATGTCTGTGACGTGACTAAATGGATTACTATGACCGAAACACGACGTACGGCCGAAACGTCAATAATAAAGATTTGTGCTACTTCCTTAATGTAGTTAATTTTTAAACTAAAGGACCATATACAATTTAACTATATATATAACTATATATATATATATATATATATATATATATATATATATATATATTGAATAATGAAAAGCAACCAAAAATAAAAATAAATAAAAAAAGGTGAGGCGGTTTGTCAGAAATGCATGTTCGCAGAGAAACTAACTTAATTTACATTAATATAGATATTGACGATAATATTATCACTAGGATTGCTGACGCTAAATAACGAGTTACTGGTTTTGTTAAACTTGTTACACAGATTTACTAAAATTCACTAACGTTTAAGTACTTATCTGGATTTAATTACGTTATATTTTTATATTGTTAGGAAGCATTTTTAAGTTTTCCTGTATAAAATATATTCTGTTTTCATAATACAGTATTTTTGTATAAAAAATCGTTTTTCGGATGTCTTCAGAGCCCTTAGTTAATAAATAAATAGAAAAAAGTATTAAATGGTGAATTATCTTGATCAAAATTTTGGCATGCTCCTTTTACACTTATTGTCACTTACAACTACCCCTCCCATGCTTAAAACCTGAATCCGACGGGCACCCAACAGCATGTATATTATATAATATAGGTTTTATATTAAAAATCACGTAAAGTATTATGATGTAGATCCTATTTAAGTATTATTTGTTGTGAGACAAAATAAAAAAATTGCTTAAATGTATATTAATTTAGAGTTACATTCACAACCAATGGTTTTTAATAATATTTACATTTCCTAATGCTACGACAAATTAATTAATCTATTTTTAGTAACAATAATTAACTTAATTTACATCTCATTTGGCCACACATGGTCCCCATATGTTTTATTAGCACATTGTTAAATTCGTTTTACTTAAATAGCCAATATTATTAATATACTATATAGGCTATATAGTTGCCCGAGCGGCGACTGAAACCTTAGATCAAGTACAGTGTATTTAATCTAAGGCTGCACCCAACCATGGACCAATCGAGTTAAAGAAAATGTGACATATGTAGGTAGTAATTGTAATTTATCGTGTCAAAATGTTATTTACAGATAATGAAAATTTTTTAGTGTGAAACAAATTTTCGTATTATTTTCGGTATTTCGCCTATCAATGACAGCATATTCTTTAGTGTCGTTTACTACAAAATAACTGTTAAAAAAATTGAAATATTAATTTGAAATTCCCAGAAATGGTTTAAATCTGCGATCTTCCGAACTCTATTTAAAATAGGCGGAATCGAGGTTTAAGAAGTATTTTAATAATTTTTTAAAACAATTTTAGATTGAAAGTAAGGGTCAGAAAGGGTATAGATATGAGAAAACGTTCTTATAAGGCTATCTTTTGAAAATTTTAAGCAAATTAGGATTATCCCAGCATTTTTAAAATAAAGAGACGAAAAGTACAAAACTGCATTTAAATTTTATAGCTAAATATTTGACGAAAAAACTACTTACGTGCAAAAATTATATTTTTTTTCTCATTCGAGGATTTTGCCCGCCACAAACAAATATTAAATTTAATTATATTTTAGACGTACCCTTTGAAATCCTATAGTATTTTCTTTTTCGAAACGACATCGACGCCCCTAGGTCCTGCCAAAAAAATGACTCTATTGAATAAAAACTAAAAAAGTTGCACAACTTTGCTTTGAAGTCGAATAAAGTTATTTATCCTACTCACACAAAAAAATGCGGTTTCAAAAACTTCAGTGCATTTTCCACAGCTTTTCAATTTACTATTTGTGTCTGCGAGATACCAGTACAAGAGAAAATGTAATTCTAATTTAATAAAAAATTGCAGTAAGCAGCCATTTGTTGCCAAAAATCTAAAATTTCAAATATATCCAGTTGCTTCAGATAAAACCAAAGACCGATTGTACTTCGCATAGACAGTCCATCATATACACAATAAATTTACCACTTTTAAACGTTAGTGTAGCCGTTTAATTAAAATAATAGTTGGTGCGCCGCAAGACTAGGCGTGGAGTTATCGAGAGCGCAAGTTAGGTCTATTTGTTTAGAAATGTTTGTATGCCTAGTTTAATTTGGAGGTACGAGCTTACTACATACTGGCAACTTAGCAGTAAAATTATACACAACAACGCGGAAATCTCTCGATGGGTCTCTGCTAGAGAAGATACAACGCAAAATTGGGATTCATTTAGGGGGTGTTTTATTTAACAGGGAGTGGATTAACCGCAGCTATTGCCATTGTTGTACATATATATATATATATATATATATATATATATATATATATATATATATATATATATATATATATATATATATATATATATATATATATATATATATATATATATATATATATATATATATATATATATATATATATATATATATATATATATATATATATATATTTAGCTTTAGGGTAGCCATGACTGTTTAGTTAGATCAAAACATTCTAAATTTAGTGGGGCTGCAGTTAGAAAAGGTGAGACGTTAAATTAAAACACTTTGTGTGGCTTGATTTTACGTCTCCTTTACGTCACGGGATTGACCAATCTGGACGGGACTTACAGTTTAAAGTGGCTTCCGAACCCCGGTCCTCGGACACACTTTAATTTCCTGGTCCACAGCCCTCCTTCATGCTGTCAACTCTTGGGTAACCGACTAAGAAGTGGCATTCGGCGTCAATCAACGAGAATGGAGTGACGCATGAAGTAAATACATTTGGCCAAGTTTTCGAAAACTGTTTCTTGCCTTCCTCAAGAGCGCCTTAAAGTTTTTATTGCCGAATAAGTAATTGAATACGTTTTTTAACAAATATTTGAGACTGCTTGATTTTATTTCTGAAGAAAAATCACTGTCAAAAATGCATATACTAGATAGAAATGTATACATCATTTATTCATGGATACGTGAGTAAATACCTTACCTAAAATTCATAAACCGACTCTAAGTATAAGGCCAATCACCTAAGCTATCGATGCATCTAATGCCCCCTTAGCCTTATTTGTCACTAAAATTCTAACGGAAGCTTATCGCACCAAAAGCAACTTTTACATGAAGAATTCCTTTACTTCTAGTTCGTTTATCAACGAATTCCAATTACCAAAAGACTATGAAAGAGTAAATTTGGACGTAGTTTCTCTATTCACAAATCTCCCATATAAAGTTGCACAGGAATGTCCAAGGCAAAACATAAACTCCCAACTTTGAAATTTAACTCTTTATTCTTTCACAAACAAATTTTTGGCACGCTTATATGTTCCAGAGTATCTCCAATCTTAGTAAACTTTGTTTTAGATGACTATTAGTATTTAATACATCCCATTTGTCAAGAGGTATACGTGGACGACCTTACCCTGGCTGTACCCAAAAACAGAGCAGCTGTAGTCTGTTGCATTCATTTGAAAACTAACTTTTTCACTCACTGATAGTAGAGAATTATTAGAACATCTTTTCGTTGGTGTGAATGTCGCCATTTTATTAATATTATTATATAACTGTTACCAGTATGGCGCAACGGCCAATACTAGCCTAATATATATGCATCAAGTAATAAATGTAATCTATATATGGCCGGTTGCAGAAAGCACAATTAAAGTTTAGAATGTTTAACGGAATATCAAATTTGATAGCTAGTTCCTAGATTTCTATAAGCAACTTGGCAAATCCAGAAACGCGGTTAAATATTCCAAACAGAAATTAAGTTTTGTGCAACAGGCTGTAGAGTAATAAAACTTCATTAGTTGCAAAAGGACAGGGATTTAAAGAGATCTTTATTATTATTTCTATAAACAAAGTTCACCTACGCCTCTGGACGACCTCGAAATTCAGCCAAACTGGCCGGAATTCCCCATTTTTTTACTTTATACATTTCTGAAACAGACTATAGCCCCAACGAGTCTGAATTTCTTTAAACAGCATAGATACATATTTCGTTTTGAGCCAAACAACTTATGTTTGGGGTTTATGTTTTTTTTCATAATCCTCTTAATTTTAATCGCACATTTCTCAGCACATGTCATTTTCATCGAAAATCTAATGTGCAGTTGGTTGGTATTATCATTGGCTACTAAATGCCGCAAAAAGTATTTTTTTTATATATGTTCAATCTAGTGCGAGGCGAAATATATTTCTTCAATAAATATTTCGGAATATTGAAAGTATTTTTTATTACACGACTGATATTATTAATGTTCTATTAATACGAAAACTAGTTATTTAATTTTATTAATTATATTTTTCTTTACAGACAGTTACGCTGCATGAGTCGGAACGGGGAACAACGGCAGTGATGGCTTAGCGCCCGGGTTGCGTGACGTCATGGCCAGGGTGCAGGCGCGGCCGGTTAGAGGCTGGACCTGGGCCGTGTGGTTAGTGGGACTGTGCGCTCTGGCCACGGCAGAGGTAAGCATCAGAGATAAATAACATAAACGCAATTTTACAAAAAATGGGAACTGAATCGGAGTCATCCAATTCCTTAACTCACATCAGATATTTGCTATTGATTTAGTCAAAAAATTAACTTTTCAACACTACTCTTGCTTGCTTTTGAAACTAAAACAAAAATAACGTTTTTTTTTTTATATTTATTAGTGTGGTTTAGTTCTGAATAACTGTATTTTATTTGACGCATTTAAAAATACCAAACATTTATATAACTGGCTTTAGCATTTGAGACATCTAACCATATCAGTTTTCTTTTTTTATATGGAACACTTGTTCTCAAAATTGCAAGTGTTTTTTTGAACTCATGGTTTCTGGGATTAGACCGTGTCAAATTAGAATTACTGTCCGCCGTTTCGCCTTTGATTGCACGATGCATCTTCAGAGATCTTTACGCCACGAGAACTGAGCACTAAATGAGCTCGGCGCGAAGGGCCCAATGGCCCAGAGGTTCCACCATCCACCCGACTTCCCTCCTGGGAAGCCGCCTCTCGATGATAGGTGCTACCGGTTTAAAGGGCCTAGGGCCTTAAATAAACCATAAGTCATCGCTATCTTAGGTGTATCAGCTCGTACACATCCGGATGTGTGTACTCACATCGCACCTCTTCTATATTGTCGCGTCATTATAGAAGAGTGTCTGAAAACGAAGGGAAGTGTGTATGTTATCAGTGTAATGGTGTGTGATCGCGGAGCCTACGGTAGTAGACCCGGTGTACCCGCCGCTCCTCCTGAGGGTCATAATCCACTATCATCCTGAGTTCTTCAAAAGGGTGTGCTGCTGCCCGCTCTATGCCTTTCATGGTTTTTTTTCCTGATTGCTGTCTGAAGAGGCTCCCAGTCCAGGTCCCTCTGGATCTGGGCGTTTCTTACGTACCAAGGTGCGTCTACCGCAGTCCTTATGTACTTATTTTCTGTAGCTGCCAGTTGGTTTATATAGGTGGGCGCTGCATACGCCCACGCTACTGCACCATATGTCAACTGTGATCTTGCAATCATTTTTATCATGGTCAGCTTTGTACGAAGAGCCATGGGGCTTCTTCGGTTCAAGAGAGGGTATAGCCTAGCCATAGCTCTGTTTGTCTTTGCTCTTGTTGCCTCTATATGGGGTTTCCATGTTAACCCCTTATCCATTATCGGCCCTAGATATTTTATCGTGTTAGTCCATGGGATGTCATCTCCGTCAATGCTTATAGCCTCTGGGGGTATCACCCTCCTCTTTTGGAAGAGGATGGCCTGGCTTTTTTGTGCATTTATTTTGATCTTCCAAGTGATACACCAGTCACTTATCAGATCCATTTCTTCCTGTAGTCTCCTACAAATGATACCTGCATTTCTATGCTTTGCCGCTATAGCACAGTCGTCGGCGTATAGGGCTATAGAAGTGTTGTGTGTCTTGGGGATGTCATGTGTATACACGTTATATAAGTGCGGTCCTAACACAGATCCCTGAGGCACTCCTGCTTCTAGTCTTCTAGGTATCGATGTGGAGAGTTTGACTCTGACGCTTGCCGATCTATCATCCAGATAGTGGGCAATCAGTTTGCATGTTTTTGTTGCAAAACCTGCATTTTGCATTTTGTACACAAGTCCTTTGTGCCATACTCTGTCAAAAGCTCTGGCTACGTCTAGGAAGACCGTACCAGTAGCTTATTTCAAGTTGAAACCACTGGTGACAGTTTCAACTATTCTCAGAGCCCGCAATTCTGTGGAGTGGCCGCTTCTGAAGCCGAATTGCTCCTTGGGGATTATATCTAGGGCGTCTGTTTCATCTTTGAGCCTGATGTCCAGGACTCTTTCGACGATTTTACTGAGTGCGGGCAGCAGTTCTGTGGGAAAGTTAGGTCTTTCCCTGGTTTACCAATCATCAATACTTCAGCATGCTTCCACCTGTTGGGGAAGTAATCGAGTCTCATGACTGCATTTGTTATGCTGGTTAGTGCAGCAATTCCTTTTCTAGGAAGTTGCTTTATCATTTGATTGGTTATGCCATCTTTGCCTGGAGCTTTACGCTTCTTCAGACATTTTATGACATTTTCAACCTCCTGCGGCGTAGCCGGGTGCTTCACCGTAGCAGGGGTTTCTGTGTTGTATAGTCTTCTGCAGCCATTATTTATTTCTATTTAATGTTGATCATCTTCGAGCGGATGTTGGTTTAGTCGACACTCTCGTTCGAGAGTGTCTGCTAAGGCCTCTGCTTTCTCCTGGTCTGTGCCATTCCTCCTGTCCCGTGCAGGCGAAGCATTGGTTTGTTTTCAGACCTTAGCCTTTTCTGCATTTGCCATGCAGTATTATCCTTTGTGTATAATTCACGTAGTTTATTAGACCATATTTTGTCTCTGTGTACCCTTAGTGCATTTCTCAACCTAGTTGGGTGCCTGTTTAGGGCTATTCTATCCTGCTCGAGATGTCTCCTTCCGTAGGCACGTTTAAGCCTTCTATTTTCTCTTATGAGAAGTCTCAGCTCGCGAGGGAGGTCACTCCCCGGCTGGACGTGAGGAGTGTTCATAATTATTGTGCTTTCGTGAAAAGCTTCCAGTATTTTGTTTTCTAGAGTCTCTACAGCTCTTTCCAGTTCCTGAGTGTTATTAATGGCTGCTATTTCTATTTTATCCTGGACTTTATCCTGATAAGTCCTCCAGTTAGTCTGCTTCCTGATTGAGGTTTCTTGAGCCCTATTTTCTCTACCCAGTGTGAGTACTATCGGATTATGATCCGATGTACCTTCCTCGAGGGTTTTTATGTCGAAGTCATGGACTATATTCTTTAGGATTGCTATGTCTAGCACCTGAGGACGGCCAAGGCTTTTTGGTAGAAACGTTGGTCTATCTGGTCCTATGACTATGCTCCCTTGGGCTTCCGAGAAGTCCAGGAGTTTTTGTCCATTTCTATCCTGTGTGGTGCTGTTCCACTGTGGATGTTTGCAGTTCAGGTCACCTATAATAACCCGGGGGTTTCTGCCCCTTAGCAAATCATCTACGTCTTCCTGTAGTAGGTCCCCTCTGGGGGGCCTATACGCAGAGGAGATTTTAATCTTCCCTCTGGTGGTGGACAGTTCGATCGATATGGCTTCTATTTCGACGTCTTCAATCCCAATGTATGTGTGTGGGATAGTCCTTTTTACAAGGATCGCTACCCCACCGCCAATGTTTCCGACTCTGTCGTATCTATAGGTTTCATATCCGGGGATAGAGAACCTGTCTGCCCTGTTAATTCTGGTTTCCTGCAGTGCCAGAATATCAGGGGTCTGTTCAGAGATTAGATGCATAATCTCTATTTTTCGTGCTCTTATGCCGTTAATGTTCCACGACACTATCTTTCGTGTATTTGGGATTGTGGGATTAATTCTTGCCATTTCTGAGTTTTAGGGCTGCCTCAATCAGCTTCCTTGTCTCACTCATGAGACTCTCAGTCATATCCTTCATGGCTTTTTGGAAGATTTCCATAGTCATTTCTGTGGGGGAACTGGCAGCTGCAGGCTGCCTGGCCCCCTCATTCTCTCCCCTCTTTTGAGGAGCGGCGGGTTTTTTGTTTGTGGGTTTGTGCGAGTTCTTTTTAGGGCACTTCGTGCATCCCCGTTAGGATGCAGAGTGCCCTGTTTCTCCGCACAGCACACACACCGCGTTTCTGGCAACTTTGTCAATTGGCAAAGGACATGCCGTTGATCTGTGCCCCCCCGGCACATTTCACACATCGCTCTTGGAAGGTGCACTTCCACTGTGTCTGACCATATCGCTGGCAGCGATAACATTGTTTCGGCTCTGCGCTCTTTTTCTTCAGCTCCACTTTGACTATGAGGTCGTGGAGTCTATTGATCTCATATACGCTTATTCTGGGTTTTTACCATGTACAATGGTATTGCCCTTTTAGTTTTTCTAATCGTCATCGGAAAAATTTCCGCATCCGAGATCCCCTGAATTTTTAGTTCATCATTTATTATCTCTGGGGGGACGTTAAGAGGTAGTCCTCTCAGGACTACATGTTCACGTTTTTCTTCTGGGAGGGAGTACGTGTAGTACCCCTTTATCTCCTCGTCTAAATGCTTTGTTAGCATTCTATAGTTTTCGGCCGTCTTAGGAAAAATGTTTGTGGTATTACTCACGATTTTTGCCTTCTCTAGGCATATGTTTTTGTTTTTTATATTTCGACTGACTAGGATCCAATCCTCTGCACCATCAAGTACCACGGGTGGTACTTTTTTAGCCTTCTCGGCATAGGTAGGGGGGGCCGTATTCATGTCCTCAGCAGCCCTCTGAGGAGTCTGGGTTACCTCGATAGTGTCTACATCACTTTCTGGTGATTTTAGCGCTCTTTTCCTCTTTTTCATCGTACTAGAGGGGGAGGCTTGTTCCTCGTTTTCTTGTCAGGTTTTCAGGGCTGTTAGTTCAGCCCTGAGCAGCTCTAGCTGTTCTGCTAGGAGCTTGTTTTGTTTTTTGAGCCTTTTGAGCTCAGTCTTCGACTCCTTTAGTGGGGGCTTGGGGTTTCTACTTGCCTTTGGCGACTTTATCTTCGCGACACTGGTTCACAGAAACACGCTGACTCCCACGCACTATCACTCACTTCTAATCTAATATTAGTTTCTAAGAGGTATCAATGAGCCTATTCGCTATGGGTGTACCACAGCAGCGCGCAGCCTTCAATAAACTCAAAGACCCTGTCTACTTATATGAAAAAACGAAAAACTAGGATCAAAGAACCGACTCGCTAAGGGTATACTTAAGCAGCGCTCGGCCTTCAGTAAGCTCTAAGATCCAAGAATCGTTGCAAAATGTTAATTCTACGTCTACTTTGCTAAAGGCTAGGAAAAAATAAAAGTCACTTACCAGCTGTATGTAAGAACAATAACTCGAAATCTCACAAAGATTTATTCACGTCGTACTTTCTCTATTTAGCTACACGTCTGCTCTGTGTCGATGCCAAGTCGAGAATAAACGTGAGCTCGGAGAAATTGTGGCGAGCTTTTATACCCGACTTGTGCTCGCCGAGCTTTTATAAATTCATCTTGTGGTATGTCAGTGAATTTATTTATTTCAGACTATTTTTTTTTATAATTTTAGATGGGAACATTGGTATATAAGGATATAACATCAAGAGAAATAAGGAGGTAATTTTTGGGAACTTTAATATATTTTTTTTTTTAATTTTTTAATGAAAGGAGTCTTTAATATGTTGCAAAATGTTGTGTCCTGTTAACATTTTCTTAATCGAGAAAATAAAATTTTAATACATGTGATCGTCATAACTGTTACTTCGTTATGTGTTGTATACTGTTGTCATTACGTTCTAGGATAAGATGATTGTTTTTTGACGTATTTTATTATTGTCGTACCAACAATTTTTCATATAATTTTAGATTTGAAAAAGACCAAAACTGGTTGAAACGTCATCAGACTACAATATATGTATGTTTTAAAAAAAAAAAGAAGAAATTTTTTAATTATTTTCAAGTAAACCACTGACCGTAAACCAAGAAAAATAAAACTAAAATATATATATACATATATATATATATATATATATATATATATATATATATATATATATATATATATATATATATATATATATATATATATATATATATATATATATATATATATATATATATATATATATATATATATATATCTTTAATTTGAAAAGGTACAATATGTTTGGGTTTGGGAACGCGTAATATCTCCAGTGCAAAAGCCATGTATTCTCTCTCAGAGCTTAACACAGGGTCGCGATTCGGCGAGCACAAGTCAGGTATAAAAGCCCGCCCGAATCCCTCCGAGCAAACTCAGTGTTCAGACCTCTGAAGGTGGTTCGTGCAATCGAAGGTGATACGTCGGTTAGTAATTCTAATTTGGCACGGTCTAATTTCAAGAACCATGATTTCTTAATTAATCCAAAAAGAAAAACAAAGACACAATCTACATGGAATCTTATTGGAATTTAAAAAAATTCAGATTTTCTCAATATGTTGTTCCAGTTATCACGACGGCATGTTTTAAATGGTAAACTTTTAAAAGTTATACTTTACTGGGTGACCTGAATGTAGCCCTGATATCTCTGTATTTGTATAAAAAAACAAGTTCTTTAATGAAATAATAACTTAAAATATAAAGAGAATTTTTTGCGGCCTACTTAATTTACCACATCATTTTTGTTTTTTTTTATATGGAACACTTGTTCTTAAAATTGCGTATCTTTTTTTGTTAATATTATTGACTTGATTTAAAATAGAAGGGGGGTTGTTACTCATTTTAAGTATTCTTCTATTGCTTACAAAGCATTTATTTCATAAAACAAGCAAATGTTTAACTATTCTCGATAATGTTTAAGATAGGTATGTCCTTCAACTAGAGTTCTCAAACAAGTATATAAATAGTACAGAATATTATTTTCAACAGGTATGCATATTGTAACAATATGTCTCCACTATGAGGCAAACTATTACAATATGCTAGGTAAGTTGTTACAGACAGAAACTACAATAAACAAAAACCTATATAAATCAATGCAACAAATGTAACAAAAAATGAAAAACTAGTCTGAGTCAGAAGAACAATGTATGCAATTCCACAACAAACTTGGGCCATTTTTTAGTTTGTGTATACATTGAACCCACTGTTTTTTTTTTTGTTTTAAAAACAGTTCTAAACATATAAGGCATATCGCGTCATCGTCATCATCTTCTGCAGAAGAACTATTTGGTTCTTTAGATTTTTCTTTCTGTTTACGATTACAATTTTATTTGCGATTTCCGGATTCTTTCTCATTAGTATGTTCTCCTTCTTGGGCCTCTTTTTGTAAAGTCAGGTCTGTCAGTCAATACAGCTGATTCACGTTTGCGTCGGGTGAATCCTTGACGCGGACCTCCTTAGGAAATGGTGCTAATGCTTGTGGTGTTACATGTTTAAAAATAGTTACTTTGGTACCTCTAGAAGTTGAAGGTCTAGGTGAATGAGTTTGTGTCGTAACTCATGCAACGAATTAGGGACATTTTCAGTTATTTCGTTGTCAATGGTTTTAAAAATAATATCCACATTTATCTCGCGATTCGTAACCCCGGAACGCAAAAACTCATATCTTTTCTTAAAGATCTGTCGATTAAAGAGCCAAATCCCTGTCACTGGAAATCCTTTTTGTATATTAGTAAGAATTTCTGCAAGGAGAAGAGCCTTTTTTAAAATGGTTGGAATACCATAAATCGTCTTTATCTGCCTGTTGGTTAAAATAAGTTTTAAGGAGACCATACACTGTTCTAGGGGTTGCAACCAGTGGGACATGTGCGGAGGGAGACTTAATAGTATAACACCATTCTCTTTGCTGTAATTTAAGACTAGAATCGAGAGGTGAGATGAGTAGTTGTCTAACACCACTAGAACAGGTGTTTCCATAGTGCAACGCGGAAACTTTGAATATTTCAAAAAATGACAAAACGTTCTCCGCCGTCACCCAACTAGAAATATGTGCTGCTGCAAATGAACCAGGAAGTGCATTTTGGATCATAAATGGCTTCACCTTTTGGCGGGGAAAGCATAGGTGGCATATTATTACTAATAGCATAAATTGCTAAAACTATCGTAATAAGTGTACATCTTTCAGCAGATGTTACTGCGCCACCGCTAACTTGTTTGGAACCTTTTTCTAGCAATGGTTCTAAATGGTATCTAGACTGTCATCAGAGCTGTTTCGTCCATGTTATATACGTCACTAGGTTGAAAACTGAATTTTCCGCTTTAAAAATCCTTTAAACCGATCTTTAGGGGTCAATCCATTTATTTTCCATGAATCAGGGAACTTATTTTTATTTGCCATAGCTAATTCAAACGCCAATCTTTTGTTCTCATACCATATTGTTTGAACAATACCCGACGTATTTAGTCAATTCTGGTTCTTGTTCATCACTAAACACTTTAGATGGTATAGCACATCCCACGTGGATGTTTGTACGATTTGCTTTTCGCTTTTTAGTATACCTGTGTAAGGTCTTAAAATTAATTCCGTGTTGGCTTGCAGTATCTCTTACCGATTTAGCCGCCTGTTCAAAAACTTCTGCAGGTGTGTTGCACGGTTGGTTTTTCTTTTGTATGTTCGGACCATAATAGTTCTGTAAAATTAATTATATTTAAATCTTTACGGCTGCTGCCCTATGGAGCACGTTGCTGCACGATGTAGATGGCGTCACTAATTCTGCAAACTATGTTAAAATATAAATGCGGGGTCTTAATAAATAAAATTTCAATTCCACACTGTAACAACGTGCCTCATGTAATAACTTGCCCCCTCTCTCCCCTACTAAAAATCTATGCTTACGTTCTCGGTAATCTCAAAAGAAACACCAAGATTTTAAAATATCTGGACCTATTGTTGGATTTATAACGATATTTTAACTTTTAAAGGCTATCCTTTCCGAACTGACCCAATTGTAGCCCTGATTGAAATTTCTAGGTTTGTATTTTGCAAAATCCAAATTCCTTAATGAAATAATATCTTAAAATATAAAAAGAAATATATGCGACCTACTTAATTTACTTAGACATCATATACGTATAAACAGGATGTGTTCAAAATACTACTAGCTAATACTGATATAAACAAAATTTTGAGATAGTGTCACCTTTTAGTCGCGGCGTAGGTTAACTGTTTAGCATAATTTATTTAACATTCTTAAAAGGAATACTTATCGTCTACAAACCTAATCAAATTTTGTTTATAATTAATTTATGTTCAGAACTGATACTTTATAGTATGCCTCCACTATGCGGAATATTTATATATTCACATAATTTATTGACATATTTGCTATTAATAAATTTTGAACGCTAAAATTATTCATACATTTACTAACAAATGTTGAATCTTTCGATGATAGGATATTTGAAGAGAATCATAATGTATTCTACTAAAATATGACACATGATAAATTTTAAATATATCTAAGCTTATTTTAGCCCTGTAGCTTAATCTATAAACATATTTTTTGAAGTTACCTATTTTTATCGTTTTTGAGAAAATGATCAAAAGACCAACAAAATATAATGGTCTATATTTTAAAAATCTCTTTCCTTATATTATTATAGAATTCCAGCCCTTCTTATTCTAATTGAATTTTGTGACTGTGATACCTACCATAATCAGCAAGTCCCCATTAGTTAATAACTGACGTCAACAGAAACATCCTGGCATAGCGTATCTTTAAGATATCACAATATATTTAACATAAGGTTTATGTTTGCAAGAATAATTGCTATGCTAACATTTTGACGAAATGAATAATTAATAAAGAAGTTACAAAATATCAGAGGCTTAAAAACAATTAAATGTATATAGTTTTAATAAATATAGAGGTCAGAGCATAAACGATATTTTTCTCTGGACATTTTAGACACACCCCGCATGTATATTAATATATACACGTATAGCGATTATATAAATTAACAGGTAGGGACATTTGGTAGCACGCAAATGTTCCTTTTTGGATTTAAACTAAGAATATTATAAGGGAAATTACTTAACTAAGTTAACTCTTGGTAATAATAAAGTATATTTTTAAGCTTAGTTCTAACATTTGAGCATTTCGGACATCGCACTAAGGCAAATATCAGTAATTTTTTGTTTTAGTTTTTGCAAATTATTGAGTTTTGTAAGAAACACACGATGTTGTAAATAATCCCAAAGAAAGTAATCAAGTGGGCAAGGTCCGGCGACGGGACTGGCCATTTAACAAATACCAGGAAACCTTGTTCATAAATATTAAAGACATAATATTCCACATATCTAAACAGCAAACTAATGGTCTGTATTTTTGCCATGGGCACTAATTTAGGCATTTAGATGCCTAGGCGTGATGTCAATAAGGTTGTCTAACAGATGTTAAGGAATTGCTTCCCATTCTTCATAAGCGGCAATTTGAAGATCATTTAATAAACGTGGTGGAAACTTTCGCTTTATAATGCGCGTTTTGAGCATATCCCATTCATGTTTGATAGGGTTCATGTCTGAAGAATTAGGCGGCCACCATAATCTGTTTATTGCTTCTGCTTCGAAAGTGTCACGAATGGCTATATTGCGATATAAAGGCATGTTATAAAAAAAAATAAATTTATCACCGACACCTCCATGAAATGTATGCACAATAGGCAAAAGAACATTCCGAATATACGAAGGACCTGCCACAGTTCCATCACAAAAACTAACGTATTATAGTTCCGAGCTCTATGCATTATGCCGCCTCATACCATAATGCTCCTCACATGAAATGGCATAATGGGTTGAGCAGCATTTAAGCGGGATTGTCTTCCAGAAGCTCTCCAAAGTAAAATAAGGCGTGTATCCGAAACTAGGTTAATTTCTGTTTCTTCATCAATCGTGACATAATTCCCGTTTGGTACATTTTACCCGTTGGTCCGTTTCTTCGGCCCATCGAATCTACGTTATTTTGTTCTACAAAATTAACTTCGGAACACGGCAATGGTCTTCATAAACGTAGTTCTATATATCTGAGCCTTCTAGTTACCGAATGTGCACACAATGGAATTTTACCTGAAAACAAGCAGATACAATGTGTATGGATATTTTTTTTACTGAGAAATCACGGGGAAATCGGGCAGGATGTGTCTTTATTTACGTTTTATTTTTATTTGATCAAGGTTTAGAAAAACTTTGAAATTTTTTTTCATAAGTCATGTAATAATCACGAAAAAGACAATTTTGAGGAAAACAGAAATTTAAATAAGATATTTCCACATAAAATGTTGAGGTCGACTGTCAAATGACAATAACTGTTAACTGTTACCGGATAGTTTTAAATGCACCGACTGCTAACATCTACGGTTTGTGTACTCATTCACAACGGACACTCTGAGTAATGAAGATGGACAGCAAATTTTGATAAAGAATTGAAAAAAATTATTTCAAGGGATAGATTAATTTCTTATTTTATTTGTTAAATAGGCAAAAAATATCAAATTAGGTATTTCCAGTATCAGTCGGTCATACATGCCCCTATTGGAATCTTAACAAAAGATACAATTAGATAAAGGGATACTTTTTGAGACGACGTTTGTTATTAGTCTATTAGTGTAATAAAATTAAATATACGGTCGTTAAAACATTTTAGTTTTGAAGTTGTGTCTATGCTAACAACATGTCTTTAGAAAACAGAAAATATTTCAGCCCTTAAAAAAATGTCGACATCATTCAGTACGCGGAGAAATATAAAGTTAGTGTTAGACAGCTAGCGAAATAATTTTGTGCGGGAAAAACTCTATAAACGGTGTTGTAATTCAACTATTTTAATGATTATTTTTAATTATAAGTGTTAATAGGTCTCTTAATTATTAAAATTATTAATATTTTATATGTAGTGAATATCCGTTTATATGTACTAAAACTGTATTAATCATTATTGAACTGGTACTTCTAGACACGAATATGCCCTTTAAATAATAAAACTAGCCATAAAACATTATTTTCCCGCAGAAAAATATTTAAACCGAAAAGTTCTAATTTTTATAACATAAAGCTTTTAACAATAATAAACTAATTGCAGAAATAAGAAAACAATTATTTAAGTTCGTGTCCTTTCATAACATTTTATGCATAGCCTAGTAAGTACTGGTGTAGCAAAAAACCATTGGTCCCTATATAAACAGTTGGATTGTGCGTCATTATTTTCTTATACATCAAGCTACGCCACTGCCCTTAGATATAAGTAAAGTCTTACAACTTGAGATGTAGAGAGTTACAATATTAGGCAGTATTCAAAGTACGTTCATAACATAAGAAACAGTTTCTTCCCTTTTGTAACAGGTCAGATTTAAACAAAACTAAGTATACAAAAACCTACGTGAAGTATTTAAATTGAGCGGAGAAACATACCAGCGGCTTGCTGAATCCGGATATACTGAACAAAAGAACAAGAACAAAGCCTCATCCAAAACTTAGTCTGAAAATTGTAAATTAATATTTCTACCATCTAACACAATTCTTATGGTCAACCGCTGGATCAAGGGATTATACAAAATTCCAAAATTATCTGCAGAAAATTCTTAATTAAAACACTCTTGTCATGATTGATCCTAAACTACAGGGCAGCTAGAGAAATCTATTAACTTTGTAAATGCTTTAATCTGGACCGTAGCTGCTTATAAAAATGTCCAAGATAAGACTCTGAGAAGTTTGCTACGTCTCTGAAGTTGATGCGCAATCGATACTAAGTTTTAAAAAAAATGTAGATGATATTTTTACTTTTACTTACTTGTAATACATTTCTTGTGAAACATTTTACAAATGTTTAACAACTGTGATCATAATTTAAAATTTACGATTGAAAAAGAAAATGACTGTAACCTGCCTTATCTCTGTATAAGAGTTACTAGACTTAATAACTATACACTTGTCACTGACTAATGACTGATATAAAAAAAAATAAATGTGATTTTAGACTTAAAAAATCGGATAAACAAACTTTTCCATCAAACTTTAAAACAAAAGAGTTTTAGCATTTTCAAACAAATATTTATGGATAATTTTTATCCTGTAGATATAATAAGAAAAGTACTACACACAATGAATAATGCACATATTTATCAAAATTTAGAAAATTTAAATCCTAAAATTAATTTTTTCTTTGGATCGATTCCTTATTTTCATAAATTAAACCCAAAAGTTATTGAATTTTTTAAGAATGAAAATTAAAACATATCTCAAAAAAACGTAAAAATTATCATTTTATAGTAAATTAAAAGATCAAGTTTCAAACAAATATAATTTGTAAACTGTATTCCTCGCAATAATTTTAATAAAAATATATTGGTTATATTCATAAAAAAATTACCAAAAGGAATGCATTACATAAAAGTGACAAGATTAAACAAAATATCTTGCGCACTGTCAAAACATATAAGTACTTGATACTAGTCGCACGTGCAATTTTCAAGAAACTAAAATATTAGAAGTAGAAAATAATACCACCAAAAGATCGTTTTTAGAATTTAAAAAAAAGCCTTGGGCAATGAAAAAAAAAACAGGTATTAAAAATTTAAGTTCGATTTATTTTTATATTTTAAAATTTTCCTCTAACAATAATATTAACGATAATAAGAATAATAATGATTATTTTTAAAGTTCACTTTACTATAAATACTCTTACTATTTTTACCTAAAATTCAAACAGTATCTTTCATATGACAAATTTTTTTAAATATGAGCATTCTTCTAACTTTTAATTTTTTGCCATACCTCAATTAAAAAAAAATATTTTTTTGTCATTAGACATTTGACATCATATTTTCAAGAAATCATACAAAAATTTCATAGAGATCTTAATATAGATATAGAACTGTTGGAACTTTTAAGTGCACCAAGGAAATTTTTACTGGAAATTCAAAATTACTATTTTCAATCTGAATGAAGGTTTTGAGTTGTCCCTGTCATTTTTTTAAAAGTTTGTTCTACCAGAATTATTTATATGTATTTTTTTCTCTTTGTGCCACCAAAATAATCTTAAGCAAAAACAATTTCTAACGATTTTAATTTTTTTTCGTTTCCGACAAAAAATTGATTGTTTAAAATAATCTGCTGAATAAAGCTCACTTGTGGTAATCAAAGGTATATCCATCAGATTATAAACAAGGTTGGCATCCTTAAATTTTCCAACACGAATATTGTATATGGGATTCACCGAAAACTAAGAGGTGGACGTTAAAGAGTGACTTGTTAAGTTTGATTTTTTTATCAATCTTGAATTCGATGTTGCTTCTAATGCCAGTTTTAGTAATAATGGACATTTTTATCAAAACAATTTTATTACATTTGAAATTTGCTCTAGTTGTTTCAGATATTGCCTTTAATTTAAAACAGATTTTTCAATTAAAAATGAAAAATCGCGTTTTATTTTTAATATAATTCTCCAATAATAAATTTTCATGTTATTTTTTGTTTATACAAACTTACTTAAACAGTTTACCCATCATTGCGAATTAACTGAGAATATGTGCCAATAATATAGTGAGTAACAAAGGTCTGGAATTCTACCTACCTTGTGGAGCAGACATTCAACATTGTTAAAGTTAAAGAATCAATAGAGTTTTTGGTGTACCCTGTATACAATATTCATGGTGGAATACTTAAGGGTGTCAACCCTTTTCATAATCTGATACATCATAGTGAATCTGATTGCCATAAGTGGACTTTGTTCAGCAGACCATTTTGGTCGAAGAAATTATTAAAAAAATAACGGGGTCTTTTATAACCCCCTGTGTAAGACGCTTGCGATGGTGTCCTGAGGCTGCCCTTATCGGGCTCCATACTATGGATATGGATCGAATAAAGCCAAGAACCGCAACTCAAAATTTTCATCTGTATTGAAAATATTAATTTTGAATTTCCGGTAAAAATTTCGTTGGTGCACTATATATATTTGACCAAGCTTTTAAAATATTTTATTTGTTCATCATGGGCCCTTAATATTTATATAATTTTATTTATGTTTCTAGACTTAGATGTTATAAGAATGAAACGGATTTCTATGAATCTTGGAAAAAAATGATGTCAAATGTCTAATGACCAATTTTTTTTTTAATTTAAATATGACAAAAATTAAAAGTTTTAACTCTAAAAGTTATAAGAATGCTTATATTTAAAAAATTATGTCATATGAAACATATTGTTTAAATTTTAGGTAATAATAGTAAGAGTATTTATAGTAAAGTGAACTTTAGTAATTATTATTATTGTTACTATCATTATTATTATTGTTAGTGGAAAATTTTCTTTGAATTAAAAACAAAATATAAGAATAAATCGAACTTAAATTTTCGATATTTGTTTTTTTCTTCATTGCCCAAGGTTTTTTTTATTTCTGTTATTTCTAAAAACGATCCTTTAGTGGTATTTTTTTTTACGTCTAATATTTTAGTTTCTTAAAAATTGCACGTGTGACTAGTAGCCAGTATATGTTTAGATAGTGCGCAAGATATTTTGTTTAATCTTGTGTCCCTTTTATGTAATACATTCATTTTGGTATTTTTTTTGTGAAGTTTAACCAATATATTTTTATTAAAATTATTGCAAGGAATACAGTATACAAATTACATTTGTTTGAAACTGGATCTTGATCTCTTAGTTTACTAGAAAGTGATAATTTTTACGTGTCTTTGAGATATTTTTTAATTTTTATTTTTGGGTTTAATTTATAAAAATAAGGAATCGATCCAAAAAAAATTAGTTTTAGCATTTAAATTTTCTATATTTTGATAAATATTTACATTATTGACTGTGTGTAGTACTTTTTAAGTCTTTGTTTTGAAATGCTAAAACTCTTTTGTTTTAAAGTTTGATGGGAAAGTTTATTTATCCGGTTTTTAAGCCTAAAATCACATTTATTTTAATTCTGTTAAAATGGTAGGGCATATAGTTTATTTGCCTTTCTGAACTAGTAGGTTTTATATACCAGTCAGTAGTCAGTGATAAGTGTATAGTTATTAAGTCTAATAACTCTTATATCGAGATAAAGCAGATTAGAGTAATTTTCTTTTTCAATAGTAAATTATAAATTATGATCAGAGTTGTTAAAAGTGTGTAAAATGTTTCACAACAAATTTATTACAAGTAAGTAAAAGTAAAAATATCATCTACATTTCGTTTTTTGAACCATATATTTTGTGCAAGAAGCCCCCTTTTAAACATATCTTTATAGGTTTTTTTTAATATCTTAACAGAATTTATTAAATTTGTTAGTTTTTCAGGCTTCCTCGTATGATAACTAGCGTTGTTCATAACGTTAAACTTTTATTTTATTATTATTATTTTTATTATTGTGAATACCAGTAAACAATATAGACTTTTTTAATAAGAGTTTTAATTAATATACTGAGATAATAATGTTCCCTTAAAAGGAAAACTAGGCATCACGCCTATGAAACTGGCCATTATTATATTTGATATAATTATATTGCTTGTTATGGAGGTCTATTTAGTTTAAATTTGTTGCTGATATATTTTAACTATACCTTGTCAGTTAGTTATTCGAGAAGTTCCCTCATTATTTGCATAACATGAAAATAATAAATAACCCAGTTTCTTAGGAAAGAAATGTTATACTATAAAGTCATAAAGCTTTCATTTTCCCTCTAGATTTCTTGTAAAAATATCGTGACCTTTAGGTGAATAATGTATTTTATATGAGATATTTTCTAGCAATTGTTACCCTAATGGCACCCTTCGGCAGTAAAATTCTTAGATACTAAATTATGTAATATGCACTGTAGGGAAATGGTCCAAAGGTAGTTTAGTTAAAAATAGAAAGTGTACTATTCATACCATCCAATGCTGACGTTGTTTGGGTATAATTTCTTTTTAACTGACATAATATTTATTCATTTATATTGTTTTAAAAAGCGTAGACGCAGATATGAAAAATCGTATTGAAACGGCTTATTTACATTAACATTTTTTATATATTTTATTTATTATATTAATAATATAACATAAACGCGGTACTAAAAAAAATAAAAGGCACTATAAAAGCGTAGATACATGTTTCTTCATCAGTACAGTCAACTAATTCAGAAACAAGTACAACTAGCGCCAAACTTAACCCATAAGTCTAACCAGAGTCACCAACAGAAGCAAACTACCGATATGTTATTAATAAGAGAACATCCGGAGTTTTCGCCGGACTTGATACTCTATTAACAGAATAAAGCTAATATAAAGTACTAATCTAGAACTTTGCCCTTAGTGCAGGGAACCGGAGGTTTATAGAGAAAGTCAAACGTATGTGTGGATTTCTATAAAATATTATCTCAACAGACCCCTTTTTGATCTGGATTCAAACGTTTTCGCACTCTGTACGTTTTCCAAGAATGTTGGGTTTTAACTTTCTCACAAGATACTTTTTCAGTCAAAGAAAAAAAATCAGCAAAATGGCTTTTATTCGGAACTTCTCCTAATACAATATTGCACCACACAGAAAGCCCAGTTTTTAAAGTATTCTTGAAATAATTATACACAGTCTATGAATTGTAATTTACTTAAATTCTCTTGTTGTGGTTATCTCGGTGTAATTAAATAAAATTTCATTACAACGAAATTTAGAAGGGTTTTTGTTTTAAAAATAAAGTAAAATAATTTACAGTTTATAGAATATGTACATTATACTCTGCTTATAATGGACCTGGGATATAAGGTATTTTCGCTTATTACGTACGCATTTCTTTGGTGTATCATGTTTTTTTTTCAAATATAACGTCCCGTGTATTATGTACACTCCCGTTATAACGTTCCATATTTACGTTTTTCGTTACAGGCAGTTTCCGGATATATGTACTCTACCCCCACTCTTAACGATGCGCTTTGCATTAGATCATCGGCAGGGCGATCAACGTTGCCAATGTACGATGATTATCGTATTTGTACGATTTACTTAATTTTGCCGCTTCTACGATGTACGATAATAGCAAAAAGTACGATAATATTGTAATTTCTTCAAATCAAGGCAAATCCAGTTTGTCGGACTTACGTTACTGACTACTTAGATTAAAACACCATTGGCAAGACGACGCGGATATAATCTTATTTTGCAATTGGTAGTTTTTTCTATGTTCTGAATTTATTGGAGAATCCCGGTTTAAAAAGCAATGAATAAAGTGCAATAAACATCAGTACATATTAGTATCTTGAACATCTTCGTTTACTTCGTAAACTTTTGCGATTCATAGAATTAGACAAGTTCATAAAAGCATCATGTTTTGATCGAAATGTCAAGTATTTAAAGTAGTGAGAGTGAAACGGAGAAGAGTTCAACTCCCGAATATAAAAAAAGGAAATAAGGCGAAAGTATTAAAGTTTTAAAACATCGATTTCAAAACTACCGGCGGGAATGGGAGTTCAAAGATTGGCTGACAGCAAGTCAACGCAGATCTTTTTTATTTACTTTTCCTGTTTTCTAATTTATTTATCATATGTAGACTCCAAAAAAGCAAAATGTAATATTTGCAATTTTTAATTCACTGCCCAGTTTATTGTGCAAAATCAAAACACATCTATCAAAAATTAAAAATGCACAACAAATAACTGTTTCAACTACTTCGGGAAAACACCTTTAGTAAGTGTTCCAAAACAAAAAGTCTTAATATAAACACATTGCTCACAATCGGCACCTGTTGGAGTTGGAGACTTTTTGTCCGATCTCTTTATTTTCTATAGCGATGAGAGCTATCAAACGAAATTGACTATCGAATAAATAGTAATTATTCACAATCAACTATCGAATAATTTTATTTGAATAAATTCATTCCCTTACTTTGATTTTAATTTATACTTACAAGACAAGCTGGAGAAGCCCATATAAACTAATATGTACATTATATGTGTTCTTTTTATAGACTTGTAATTTCCCTTCGATTCTCCCAACAGCTACTGTGTTTAAGGCGTGAACTATGATTGCAATGCCGACTTATAATAAGTTGTACAAACCATTAATTAAACAGTTCCATTCAAAATTAAATTATCATCGGTACTGCTCACTGTTGTATTTCTTCCACATTATAACACAAATAATTAAAAAATACTGTTCCCAAGATAAAACATTTGAAACCAAGGAAAATCGATATTAGATTTATATAAATCATAATAATTATTAAATATTCAATTCAATCGATATAAATTGCCTTAAGCTGGTTTTACACGGGCCAAGTTTTGGGCATAAAATTGGCTAATTTCTTGTCCAAAAAATTGTAGACAAAGAAGAGTAATTTTACACCTACTAAATATTTTCACGATGTCTTGAGCACCGCAAGATCGCCAACGTGTTAAACAAAACTTTTTTTAATTCATAAGTTAATATCTATGTCCTTTTAAGGTGAGCTCAACATTCACTTTCAGTAAAGAAAGAAGCAATTAAATCTTTAATAATCTATATGAGCAACATTCCTTGCTTTATAACCTCAAAATACAAAGGTTGGCAATTGAAAAAATTGCCAAATGTCACTAAAATGAAAGTTATTTTCATTCGTTCTTCTAGTGGTTACTGAATGAATAGTTTTATATCGAATAATTCGAATAAGTAGCAACTATCGAATAATTCGACAGTGCCCATCGCTAATTTTGTACTGTACTTTTATTATTCCTGGTATGGTCAAATTATTAAAAATCTGGTAGTTCTATATCTTTCTTTTTACTTCTAAGTTTGAAAAATGTGAGATGAAGGATATAGAACAGTCCAGACCTTTAGATAGTTTCACTCATCACAGTGAGATAACTTGTACGATAAAATACATCATACATAGATCATTTTAACCTTTAAGATACGATAATTTGACTTCGCGCATCTGGCAACATTAAGGGCGATAGAAAAATGTAATAGTTTTGATCTAGTTTACGTCTGTGATGTATCTTAAGGATTCTTTAGTGGCTGTTAAATGCGTAATATTATTTTAGTTAAGCAGAACGAAATAAAATCCTAAACCAACGCAGATCGATTACAATTAAAGAGAAGGCAAATATAATTCGATGTATAGAAATTGATGTAAAACAAGCGGTATTGGCTCGAAAAAAACGGTTCAAGGTTGAAAGATCATCAATTATCTGGATTAGTGGTCCAATTTTGAAATCCAAAGCACAAGATCTTTACAAAACAACAAATGGAGAAAATTTGCTGGTTGGCTGAAACGATTAATATCACAATATTAATGTTGGCAAAGTGTCTGGTGAAGCAGCTGACGTAAACAAAGAAGCCCTATTGGATTGATTAAAACTTTTCTAATAGTAATTATATAGGTGCTGTTTAAATTTCTTAGATGTAAAAAGAATTCAGAAAGTCCCAAAACTCCTGCTTAAGATTAATATTTAGAGTTCGCCGACGACAACATGTCACATAAATTTAAATCCATAAAATAGCTTAACAGACGCATTTTACATTCGACTTGTTTTTACTATAAAGTTTTATAATATAAATCCTCTTTTTATCTTTTAGATCAAGTTGTTTATCGGAAGAATGTACACCACTTAAATATACGTAAGAAGAACTTATTGACCACACCCTCTTATAATAAATAATTAAGGGTTCTTTTTTTTAATAATAATTTTTTATGAATAAATAAATTTGAAATTGCTAGTTTTTCACATGCGCTCATAACTTTTAAGAGACATCTAAAAAACAAATTACTCGCTCAACAGTAGTAATGCTTGCTGAATTAGGCTTTTTCTCTTGTTATGTCAGCCTAACGTGTTTATTATTATTATTATTTTATTGAAATTGACAATTAATTTCTCAACAAATGTTGCGTTCCAAGCCGATGCATCCATCAAAAGAAGTGGGCTGCTTTCTATTAGTTCTATGTGTTGTCTTGTAAGGCAAATACTGAGCAGGACTGCCTTCTGGACGTCGATGAAGGTGCTAGTATACAGTCCTATGATTTTCAGGTTCTGTTGTAGTGTTTTTGGAACTAGTCTAGTTGATAATACGATGATCAGTATCATATGAACCTTATCAGTCGCCACATCTGCTGTTTCTCAATGACCAGCTACGCATGTTTAACCTTTTTCTCTTGATATTTATCCAACACGTTGTTATTGTTGGGTACAGCGACATCTACCAAATAAGCTGTCTTTATTTCCTTATTTAACAGTACCACATCAGGCCGATTATTCGTCACCGGTCTGTCGGTGATAATTGCTTGGCCGTAGTACAGTTAGAAGACATTATTTTTAAGCACTGAACTTGGATGGTATTTATAATAGGACACAAAGGTGTTCAGGAGCCCGTATTTATTGGCAAACTTCTGGTGTATGATGTAACACACCTGGTTATGTCGCTGGAGGTAGTCTATATGTGCTAGGTAAATGCAGCCAAATGTTATATGTTGTATAGTCTCTGATCTCTCACTACATTTTCGACACTTATCAAATTCAACGATTCTTCTTTGATGATGAATTTCGTCTAATTTTGTATGTTAATAACCTGGTCCTGTATTGCCATCATAAATCCTTCTGTCTCTGGAAATAGTTGTCTATCCTTCAGCCACCTGTTGGATGCTTCCTTATCTGTGTGGCTGATTCAAGTCATTGTGATTTCGGCCATGCAGTCCCATTTAAGCCCACTGTTCTTGTTTGTTGTAGTCTGAAAGTGACTTTAGGATGATGTCACTTGAGAGATTCAGTGGGGAGTACGAGATGTCACTTAAGGTCACTATGCAGTGGAGGCTTGATGTTTGTGCCTTGTTGGTAAAGAAATCTCTCAATTTATGCAGCTGTCGGGGGTGCGAATTGTGGTAGAAGTCAACAAGCGATTTTCCGTTCGTGGTAAGGTCTTTTGTAGAGTTGATGACCTGGGGTGGTGTGACTTGTAGTAGGTCATCATTACGCGAATAGTTTGTTGTAGTCCTTCTAGCTCCCTGTTAGTCCATTTCAAGATTCTGAAACGGTAAGTCAGCACGGGCACAGCATAGGTGTTAATTGCTGTAATGAGATTCCCGGCGTTCAATTCTGTCTTCAGAAGAGCTCGCATTCTTTGAACGTACTGATCTTTAAGCTTCGTCTTTCCTTGCTTACCCTGGAGCAGTCTAGCTTGTTGGAACCCTAGGTATGTGTAGGTCTCTCCTTGTTTCATCGCTTGAACTATTTCTCCATTGGGTTGGGCTACATCACCATTAATGACTTTACCGTTTTCGATGTTTAAGGCTTTACATTTTTGTGTGTATGTCACGTCGATAAGCTTTTTTAGTTGGTTGTGGTTTTCACCATAGAGCTTAATATCATCCATATACAGAAGGTGGGATATGGTGCGGGAATAGTCTGTATTGGCTTTGATGTTGAAGCCATGTGCTGTATTTTTGAGCAACGTGGAGAGGGGGTTCATCGCTAGGCAGAACCAAAGTGGACTTAACGAGTCTCCTTGATAAATTTCCCTATTGATGTGTATCTCATCGGTAGTAAGAGATTGATCGCCGTTATAGATCCTCAGGTTCGTTTTCCACTGGTATTTGATAGTTGCCAAAAAATTGGCAAATCATAGGGTTAATTCTGTATATTCGTATTATTATTATTATTATTATTATTATTGACAGTCAATTTCTCAACAAATGTTGGATTCTAAGCCCATCCCGGATGCATGCATCGAAAGGAGTGAGCTGGTTTCTATTAGTTCTATGTGTTGTCATGTAAGAATTTTCTCACTATGTGGCAAGTACAGAGCAGGACTGCTTTCTGGATGTCGATGAAGGTGTTAGTATGCAGTCCTATGATTTTCAGGTTCTGTTCTAGTATTTTTGGAACTAGTCCAGTTGATGATACGACGATCGGTATTACATGAACCTTATTCAGTCGCCACATCTGCTGTATCTCGATAGCCAGCTCCGCATATTTAGCCTTTTTCTCTTGATATTTATCCAACACCAATCCAAAATGTATGATGTTACACATCTGGTTATGTCATTGGAGGTAGTCCATGTTTGCTAGGTAAGTGCGGCCAGATGTTATATGCTGTATAGTCTGATCTCTGGCTACATTTTCGAGACTTATAGGATTCAACGGACCGGTCCTTCGATGATGAATTTAGTATAGTTTCGTGTGTTAATAACTTGGTCCTGTATTGCCATTACAAATCCTTCTGTCTCTGGGAATAATTGTCCATCCTTCAGCCGGGTGGCTGATTCAAGTCATTTTGATGTCAGCCGTGCAGTGCCATTTGAGCCCACTGTTCTTGTTTGTCGGGGTCTGAAATTTGGCATTTCGGTTATGCTCTTTTGGTTTTCTTCACATGTTCGACCAATACTCGGTCAAATACTTTTTGCTTGGCAGCATCTTCTCAGTGTTGGTTTGTTCTTTGGTATTACTGATATCCCGATAAAACTGTGTTTAGTTGGTGTTGAAAAGACAGTTCCGTTGTTTTCTCTTTGAGCATTATTTGTATATCTGCAGACGTTTTGCTTTAGCTTTTAGTTTTTGCTTTAGTTTATCCTGATACCCATCTAGTTTTTGTTGATGGTTAAGAGCGGTAGGTTTTGTACCTATCTTCTTAAATATCTTCTTAATGCGCGTTTTATGTCTATTGGAGGGGTGTTCATTCTTCCGAAATTCTGTAAGTCTTCCTATGGGTTTTTTTTGGTGTGTAGCTTTGCCTTTTTTCTTCTGGGAATGCACTTGTTGTTTATGGCATCTAAGGACGGTGGCGGTAGAGCAGTAGATGAGTGTGTGGAGTCTTTCAAGGGTGTCATACTCTAAACTAAACTTTGCTAGTATGGTGTTGAAAATCTTAAGGATGCTCTGAGTCTCTTGACTAGTTCTAAGTTTCGGGAGCTTTGAGTTGGATCCAGGCCGTTAAACACAGCAACAGCTTTTTGGAAATCGTTGTGTACTGATAGTATCCTGGATGTTGTTAGCTCTGTCAATGATATCTTGTCCTGTAGATTCTTCTTCGCCTATGTTTTCTTCATTTCGTACTTCCTCCTCGGGTTCCTCTGTTGTAGGAGGAGATATGGGCTCAACGCGTCTATTCTCAAGATCAAGCTGCACCTCTCCCTTAAGATATTCCAGGATTGGTTCAGCTAAAAGTTTATTCCGGACAATTACCGCCTTATTATTATTATTATACTTTTTATTATTATTATTTTTTTTATTATTAAAATACAATTAAAATTCTTATTGCAACTTTTTGTTCTCTATAAAATTGCAACCTTAAAGTTAAAAAGTTAAAAAATATGGTGGTCATAAATCAGTTTAAATATGCTCTGAGCCAAGTTGCACAAACTACAAAAGAGTATTAAGCAAATTATTTTTTTTAGATACACCTACATTTTAAAGTTCTTTTTAATATCCATGCCATATGTCAATATTTTTTTAATTCATAAGCTTAAACACCTTAAATATATTTAAATTTGAGCAGTACATATGGATGAATTACTACCTGCCTACAACAGTATGAGAATTTAACATGCCAGCTAGCCAAGGACCGCCTTATCTTTATTTTCTAATTCACGGCTACCACATTTTGTTATCTTTCTTGAACTGACCACACTCGCTTAAATTTTTGGCCTTTATTTCAAAGATACTTCGTTGTCGTTCAATCTCATGTTTTATCCCCATAGCAAATTTTTCTTTTATTATGCACATTTGTACTTAAATTACGCTATTCGAGATATACAAGGGACCTTTGTTTGTTTATGGCTAGCTTAAATACAGTAACGTAAAAATCTCTGAATATAAAACTTATCACGACACAATAAATACAATATGATTATTTACTAATATTTTATTATATTTTACTTTAATTTAGATATAAGTACTATAAAAATGAATACTTAATAGGAATTAAAAACAAAAAAACTAGTTCATCTGTATACCACAAGTATTTAATTAATAATTGTTGAAGATATTTTACTAGGTGTGAAACAATGTATTGCGATTAAATTAATATTGAAGTAGGATGTAGTGAGAATTGTAATTTGCAAAACTGCATTAAAAAAGACAGGCTTCTAGTTAACAGTCAACCTGATGTTCGTTACCAGCAAAAAAAATCATCAAAATTGATGCCAGAAATTGAGGTTTTATAGAAAACAAAAAGTAGTTATTAGAACGTAAAATTTATTTTAAATTAATTTTTAAAGTAAGGAAAATAACAAGAAAAGTTAGAGTTTTCGTTCTTTTTTTACGAAAAGTAAGGGCTTTTGCGACGAATGTTACTTCTCGTATTATATCTATTTATATCCAGGTTTATGCAGGGCCGTCCCTAGGATATCTATCGCCCGGGTGCGAGATTAAGTCTGTTGTCTCGTCACCGGAGTGATAAACTGAAATAAGTTAAATATTTTTTCTAAATGTTAAATTAAAAAAATGTAAAAATATGCATTTGATTTATTAAAATCACAGTACAAAATAATAGAAAATGAATTTAATACAGGCTCTTTGGCTTGAATAATCCGAACGCACCTGCTTAATCCGAACGTGGGACATGAGCGAAGACGCAAAGTGCAGTTTCAGATTCCACATTATTTTATTAAGTTAATAAGTTTAATTAATTAATTATTATAAAGCATTAAAAAAGTTAATTATTGTAGAGCATTAAAAAAGAGCTTTTTGTATAAATCACATTTTCTGGATACTATATACATATATTTATTCTGGCTTACTCCATATCTTTATTAGGAATTCTGGTAAACCTGAAGTCATTAATTTTTAAAAATATTATCCTAATGTTTTGCATCACTGCAAACAATATATATGGAAAAGAACTAAAAAACATTATCATAAAACTTCCATTTCTATCTCTTACGATTTTCTTTAGTATTCAAATAGAATTTTTAATTCCAAGACAGCTTTCCAAATTATGATTTTTAAGGATATTCTCCAATAATTTTAATATTAAATAGGATGTAATATATAACAATCACTTTCTTCTTAAGAATCTTTTCAAAAATAACACATAGATAAAGAATACGTTTTAAAATTTTGTTATTCATCCTACGAACAGTTAGAAAAGAAAGCTTTTTATCAATTCTCTATTATCTTTCAAGATAAAGGTAAGAAACCTCGTAAATTTATAATCCCATCCTATTAAAAAAAAGCGTTATGTATATTCTCAATTTTCTACTGGTTTCTAAACATTTTTGACAATCTTGAAAGATAGTACAATAAAAATTTATCTTTTGCGTTTAAAGTTTAAAGCCCTGTACATGATTTCTGAATAAAAAATTTGTATATGCGTACAACATAGAACAAGTTTTATTACTTTGGAAAAAATCGGTAAATTTCCTTTTCCTCGTTATGAAGCTTTCCTTTTATTGGTAGTAAAGTGTGGCCCAATTTAGCACAGTACATAGTCATTTAGTAACACATATATACTATTTTTTTTAAATATTTTTATTCGTGGTCATTTTGTTAGATCATATTGGATTCCTACCAATATTTTACCAGTTTCTACCTATGCCACACTTTGACTTACATTGACACACTATGCCATTTTGTAACGTCATATTGAATTCGTACCAGTTTATTCCTATTTCATAGTTAATTTTTCTGCAAAATTTAAAGTCAGTTGTATAGATTTTTTTTTACTTTGATTAAAAAAAAATATATTTGGGCGCCGTTTTGTTTCGCTATCTTCAATCCATACCACAACTTTACCAGTTTATCTCTATATGTCACTTAATGTTTGCACAAAATTTGAAATTAATCTGATAAGTAGTATTTTCAGGCCAAATTTTTAAATATTTTTAGGCCGCCATTTGGTTTTGCTATTTTATATTCATACCAAAATGATACCAGTTCATTTTTATATAACACTTGATTTTTGTGCAAAATTTGAGGTAAATTGGATAATTAGTTTTTTCAGTAATAATTTTTTTAACCTTTTACTAGGCCGCCATCTTATTTGGGCATATTGGATTTTTACCTAAATTGACATGCAGACAGACAAAGTGACAGACGGACCGACGGAATTGATAAAACATATTTTTTGGTATATAGAGATGCTAAAACGTAAAAATATGTAAAACCTGAGCAGATGATTTCTTCACGATTACAAATATTATATTTAGCGGCCATTTTGTTCGGTCATCTTTAGTACCACAGTTTTACTAGTTCATCTGTATTCCACAACTATTATTGTTATACAATTTGAAATCAGTCAATTAAGTTTTTCAGGCTGAATTTTTAATTATTTTACTAAGCCGCCATTTTGTTCCGCTATCTTGAATTCGTACCAAAATTTCACCAGTTGATTCCTACATAATACCTTATTTTTGTGTAAAAATTTGAGATAAATTGGATGACTAGTTTTTTAGAAATAGTTTCATTAACATTTCACTAGGCCGACATTTTGTTTTGGCACAGTGGATTTTTACCAAAAATATTACCAGGTTATCCCTAAATTCAATCGCGTAAGTAGTTTTTAAGCTATGCCGTGAACTCACAGACAGAGAGACAAACCAGCAGACGGACCGACGGAATTGATAAAACATTTTCTATCTATGGACGCTAAAACGTGAAGTTATGAAAACCTGAGATGATTTTTTCACGATTACAAATATTATATTTAGTCGTAACTCTGTTTTGTCATCTTGAATCAGTACAACAGTTTAACTAGTTCATCTGTATACCACAATTATTTATGGCACGGCACACAATTTGTAATCAGGCCCCTAAGTAGTTTTCCAGGCTGAATTTTTAAATATGTTATTAAACCGCTATTTTGTTCCGCCATCTTAAATTCGTAGTCAAATTTTACCAGTGGATTCCTACATAATACTTGATTTTTGTGGGAAATTTGAGACAAATTGGATAAGCAGTTTTTTAGTAATAATCATTTTAACATTTCACTAGGCCGCCATTTTGTTTTGGCATACTGGATTTTTACCAAAATGTTGCCAGGTCATCCCCATATGATCTTTAATTTTTGAATAAAATTTGAAGTCAATACGGTAAGTAGTTTTTTAGCTAGGCTGCAAACCGACAGACAGACAAACAGACAGACAGACAGACAAACCAGACAGAATTCGTACCAGTTTATATCATTTATTGTTTCTACAAAATTTAAAGTCATTTGAATAAGAAGATTTTTTAAATATTTCATTTGACCGCCATTTTGTTTCGCTATTTTGAATTCGTGCCAAAACTTTACGAGTTTATCTCTATATCACACTTAATACTTGCACGAACTTTTTTTTAGTAATAATTTCTTTAAGGTTTCATTAAGCCGCCATCTTGTTCCGCCATTTGAAGTCTATCGTGTAAGTAGTTTTTAAGCTATGCCGCGAACTGACAGACCGACAAATAGACATACAGACCGACGGAACTGATAAAACATATATATTTTGACATTTAAGGATGCCAAAACGTGAAGATATGTAAAACCTGGTGATTTTTTCCCGATTAAAAATATTTCATTTGGCCGCTGTTTTGATCCGCCCTGCCACCGTGAATTCGTACCACAACTTTACCATAATTAATTATTGGACGAAATTTGAAATAAATTTTAATATTTTTTTTTCAGGTTGAATTTTTAAATATTTTATTAAGGCAAAATGGCGGCTTCTCAGTAGATATTTAGCAATATATAATACTTGATTTTTTTTGCAAAATTTTGAGAGGTAAACTGGATAAGTAATAATTTTTTAACGTTTAAATAGGCCTTCGCTTCACCATATTGAATGTTTACCAGGTCATCCCCATATGACTCTTAATTTTTGACCACAATTTGAAGTTAATCCGATTAGTAGTTTTTTAGCTATATCGAGAACAGACAGACCGACAGACCGACGGAATTGAGAAAACATGTTTTCGACATCTAGGGATCCTAAACGCGAAGATTTAAAAAAATTTCGGAGCATGATTTTTTCACGATTACAATATTTCCTTTTACGGGAGAAGCAGGTTGGTTAATATTTTTGTATAGTTCAATCAAGAATCGGTATTTTTTTATTTTTATTTATTTATTTTTTAGTCTTTTTAGTATTATTTAGTCTTTTAAAAGGTTTTCCAAAATAAAATTGGATATACTCCACAAGTTCGAGCTGAAGACAATTCGAAGTTTACAGGTGATCTCATTGGTCGAAACCTCCCAGCAAATAAAACCACTGACGTATACGAATATAACCTAGCGACGAATAATTAATAACCTGAGCCGTTCATTAGTTAGGAAATTAGTTATTTTTAACCTTTGGCAACAGCGGAAAAACGTGACAAATGACACCACAGAGGAATTTACAAGGCCAATACATAATCCAACATGGTAAAAATTATAAGGTTTGCGGCTAATAAATAAAAGCTAAACAGAGTTTGTGCTTGTTTATTGTCGACTTTGTAAAAGTAATATATCCAATTTATTCTGTATATTTTAGCATTAGAGGCATAATGTTTGGGCTCACAATAGATGTTAAGGCAAGTAGCGAAGCAATACCGGAAAAAGAACACTTGTTTTCGTAAGATAGAAAAAGAAAAGGTTTTTAAAATCATTGTGATTTACTACTTGTTTACTATGTAAAATTAAACAAATATATCAGCTTTATATTGCGTATTTTTCTAATTTAAAAAATATATTAAATTGCCAACCATCTGTATGTACTAGAGATCGGACATGTAACTCATTTTAATGATGCGCTTCACTGACTCTAGCTCACTTTACCGAGTCAGCTCACTGAGTCGGCTGAATTAAGCTGCGAAACGAAGGAGCGAAATACACTCCTAACGTCGTTTGACAAGGCTCCTAACTCATGATTTGACTCCCGGATCACGGTTCTGCCACTCTGGCGGCTCGTAGTTGTAAAGGACAATGGATGGGATATCTCGCTCGGCTACGTACGGAGAAGAACGCGACATTACATACATTCTGACGATGCAGAATTTCTGTTTCAAATACTTTTTATTTATTTATTTTATTTATTTTGTTTAAGAGTGGTATTAAAACTTATAGATATTTGTATAATTAATATTAACAATGACTTCACGATATTGCCGAAAAAAAAAGTTTTCATATGTTCTTTTCCTAATATTAATAATATTTAAGTTTATTGCATTTTTCAACCTAAATTATTTTCTTAAATAGTAAAATGCCTTATTTTGTATGCGTAATTACCAATAGACAGTTCCGACCATATCTAATATCTATATTTGTATTTATTTTATTTAAACAGCCGAAATAAAAAGATAAAACCTAAAAAGTTAAGATCGCTAAGTCGCCTCGCATCGAGAATGTAACAAACAGCACATATTACAATGCAGTTCGACTCTTTCGGCGGTCGGTGACTCTGCGGCTCTTCACCGTCGCAAGTCGTTCCCTTCCCGTTACGCTGTGAGAGGTGAGTCGGAATCGAAAAAGATCTGTACCGCGAAGGTGCTTCAGTGACTCATTTAACTGAGCTGATTCTTTGAGCCAGCTTACTCCTGAGTTACACATCTCTAGTATGTACTATTTAATCTTTTATAATGAGGCATGAAATGTCATATATTATGATCAACCCGAAGCTGTAGCCTTATATAAAATTACACTACAGATTTTTCATGACTAATTTCGATTAGCAATATTATAACGATTCACATATTTCAGCCGATTACGCATTTAATAAGACTAAAAATAAATTGTAATTTTGTATAAAATAAAAATCAATCAAATATAAAAGCTATTAATGTTTACATTAAAATACTAAATAATAACATTACTTAATAATAAAATTGAAGTATTACAAGTGGAAAAGCTATTGTCAAGGGACAATATCATTTACAATGCGAAAAAATCGCATCACCGCTAGAGCTTCGCAAACCTTAAAATCTTTAAACACAGTAAATTTCTTCACTAGTGTTTTTCTGCTCTAGAGCTGTAAAGTACTAATTTCCATATAAAAAATAATGCGGAGAAATGCATTTTCCGTAAGCTCGTAGAAAAATTAAATTTTATATGTGAACAAAACTTATATTAAAAATTATATGCTGAGCTCCGAGCCCCACATGGAATTTTATAAAGTCGACCCCTTTGCTGCTTCAGCATTTTGCTTAAACACTTAGAACTGAGACCTGAACCAAGAATCTCATTGGCTTACACTCGATCTTGGTATTGGTTTCTGTTATAAGTCTAGGTTTAGGTCTTAATAGTTTTATATAACTTTTCGCACAGAAAACACTAATAGATTCTGTGCTTTTAGATTTGCATTGACGATTGGGTTATTTTATTTTCATCAAAATGTCAATATACTTCTCATTGTGATTTAGTCAATAATAAAATATATTTTGGGCAATAATTTTTACAAATTGCACCTGGCTTAATAAAATGTTTTATTTAATAAATCATTGTTTAACCCTACCTATTAATTTCGAACTCTTAAAATATAAAACGATGGTGTACAAACATAAAATAGCAAAATGTAACAGCTGTGACATTCAATTTTAAATGAGGCGGAACAATAGAAATTAAGTGAAGTACTGCAATTACTTTAGCTACTTTAGTAGAGTGATGATATCTAATTTTGGAGACGTTATTTTAATCAACTAAAAAGAGTCATGAGAACATAAATTACTGCTTTCGAAATGAAGCTTGTAAGGCGCGAAGTATTGTAACGTGGCTTTTTCTTTCAACTTTGTAATACCTTAATTATATCGGTAAAAGTACTTTAGTATTGAGTGTTAAAGTGTACGCTATAAGCATTTCCGTTCTTTGGCATAATCGGTATTATAAAGGATTGCAGTGTTAAAAAATAAAGGAGGGGTGTGATATAAATCAATTAAATTACTATACAGTGATTTTTTGTAACTATTAATTACTTCTATATACTTTTTAAGGGGTTGAGATTTTTTTAATATGGAAATTGCTATGTTTTTGGCTAGTAAGGCTAAAAATTTTTTAGTTCCATGGCAAGAAGGAAGTATTGCTATCCTGAAAAAGTTTCCCTCCGCAGATATTTAAGTTTTAAGATCTTTAGATCTCGAAACACATGTTCTGTGCGCGGCACAGCTCAAAAACTTGGTCAAAAATCAAGGGTCATTACAGATCGAATGACTACATTTTGGTTTATAAAAACAAGTGGAATCAAAAATATTTTAAAAAACATAATTAAGAATCCTCTTATCGAATGGACCCCAAAATTTTTTAGAAAAATCCAATGTGCATAAACTGGTAAAATTTTAGTGTGAATCCTGAAGCGCACAACAAAATGTCGGCCTAATATTTGTTTTAAATATTCAGATAAAACTCTATTTCCTTAAAATAAAACCTTCTTTTCATGGAGGAAAATAACAAATGACATAATTTATTAATTTTTTATAGACTACGTTAATATATTTTTAAAATAAATAATAATAATGTAAAAATTAAAAACAAATAAAAAAATCAGAAATACAATTGCGTATACCCATATTTCTACAGAACTAAACTACTCGTAGATAAGACATTAGAAACATTTAAAAAATAATTTAAAAAAAATAAAATTCAGCTAAAATAAAATAAAAATAATAAACCTGATGAACAAATATGTAGCAATTTCTTATGAGTAACTTTGAGCAAGACTTATGCAGGTTACACATTATTAGTCATTGTGTAAATGTCAAAGCATGAATGAAAAATAGAGTTATTATAAACAAAATATTTTATTTACAGTGTGGTCCAAAAAGTATGCAATATATGGGAACATTTTTCATTTTTGATTTTTTAGAAAATGTCATTACTAATAAAAGTTGTTGCATCAAAAATACTGTATTAGCAGTACTTAGTTTTAGTAAAACTCAAACGGAATACAGAGTTGGCAAAAAACAACTACTCAACTAACTAAACTACCTTCAATTTTAAAAATATAGCAAAATATTATTGAGAAAAGTTGTTTAAAATTAAAACCTCTGTTCAGATCTGAAACCATAGCCTCTTATTTAAAAAAAAAATTTTTTTAGTAAATTTTGAATATCTCCCGTATTTTTTCACTTTTTTCTAATAAATGAAAGCATGGATTAAATCTAAACAATATCAAGTAACCTGTGCTTAAATTTTCAGAAAATAGATTAAATTAATGTATCTTATTTAGACTTGGACTTTAGTATTTTTAATAACTAATATATTTGTCTGTTGGAAGGGCATTTAATTATTCTTCAAACCTTTGAATGTAATTTTTATAGAAAGTTAGATGTCTAATGAATTTATCATGCATACAGAGGAACTTGAATCTCAGTCCGAAATGTTAGTATCTAAATGTTTTTATTTCAATGTTCAAAACAGCTCTAATAGCGTAGTGTATGAACTTATTCTTATTATCTCGTTCAGATGGTGGAAGGCTGAGAAAAGATACGGGGCTATAATTTCATATCTGAGCACAAGTTTTGACTCTAAACAGGTTTTCTGAATAATATTTTGCTATATTTTTAAAATTAAGGCTATTTTGCGCTTTATCACTTTACACATTTTTTTTGCCTACCCTGTCTACCTTTCGACTTTTGCTAAAACTGACTACTGCTAATTCAGTACTTTTTAATGCACTAACTTTTGTCAAGATTTTTTTTCTACTAGAATATAAGAAATATCTGGAACATTTAGATTTGTTATTTATAAAACAATGCCTGTTGACAAAAACGATCTGAAGAGGCGAAGTAAGCAGCGAGCACATCGTTTCATTTGAAATTTTTACTAATGTTAAACAGGCTGTATTGCCACTTACTGCAAATAAAGTAAGTGTTTTTACGTTATCACCAACACAGAGCATGCACCAATGCAAGGAAGGTTTAAAAAAAAGTAATCGAAAAGTTAACATCCTTTTAATTACTTTGATATAAAATTTAAAAAAAAATACCTAACACTGAAAATCATTAATAATTTTCGTAAAAATACATTAACAAATAGGTAAGCAGTGATGGTGATGTGCTTTTCGAGTAACTTTTTCTTTCAAAATTCTGGTTATAGAGTCTTAATCGGTCAAAGTTACTAAAAAGAAAAACTAAGACGAAAAGTTTATTATTTTAGCAAATGTCAAATTTCAAACAATAATAAAAATTAAAACAATTTTTTTTCACGATTACTGGTTCACTGAATGGGCAAATAAACAAGCTATGAAATAGTGTCCCACTCAAACGGCATCCTATTTAAGATTTTGGGGGTTGAACAAACTTCCGCTAAGGGGCTGGTCTGAGGACGTCAAAAATATCCGATAAAAGAGTCGGAACTTTCCTTTTTTAAGCAAAGTGATCGATAACACAATTATTACTAAATATATGTTGATAATTATTTTCGTACTATTCAACTTGGTTTTGTTTCAAAATTTGGCGTCGATGCAGCTCGTTGTTAGGCATCTACTCAGCATTTTTCTCTAAAAGCTTTTAAAAATTCAATTTTTTTTGACGCTTTTAATATTATTTCAAAAACATTTGCTTTGAAAGAAGTTCCAAAAAATATACCACACATTTTTAATTTTGTTAACGAAAGTCGCAGAAAAGCTTCCTTATTCACGTTTGGTTAACGGATTATTGAGTCACGATGGTTAGTTCAACCGCGTGATCTCCTTAGCCCATTTTTTTCTCCTTAGGTAAACAGCCGTTAAATTGGAACTTAACCGTTGGCGTCTTGATGGTGATACCTTATATTTTCATGATTTAGACACTAAAACAGTATTTAACAAACTCTAAAATTTTAACTAATTTTTCTTATCAAATTCGACTAAATATAGTTTTAGTGACTAAGGCGAAGATCTTACATTTTAGGAAAGTTCCAATTTTCTAATAGATGACAATTTCTTGATAAAATTTCTACCCAAAAAATAAATAGTTGGCAATTTATCCAAAAATGTTAGTCAATATGTAGACTTCCGGTTAAATTTGGTGGCCTAGAAATACACGATATTTCACTACCGCATTTTTTGCCCACCTATATTTTAACAGGTGTTGTTGACACCTATCAAGATGCTTTATTTTTTTGTTTTTTTATATGTAATGACGGAATATCCCTTGAGAGATCATTGTTATCAAAGTGTAGGAAAGTAGCCTGGCCAAAGCAATATTAATAACATTTTAAAAAGAACGTTGATGTTCTTGCAGTTTTAGAGCTAGTAGGAATTACCAGAGCAGATTGGAAACGAGCTGATGGAATATCCTTAGTTCAATGGAAAATAGGATGCTACTTTGGCTACGTCTACATCAGATCTGCGGAAATAAATAAAAAGCAAGAGTGTTCTGAAATCTCTAATTCGTTATAATTTCATACCTTTTTGTGTTAAGACTTTTGCTTCTTGGGGGAAAAATGCAAAAAAAACTGTCAAACGAATTGGTTATAAGTTTTCTATTTAATTTATGAACCAAATCAAATTCGTGATTCAAAAAATTAAGGTGGTTATTCAAAAGGATATTGCAGCGTCAATTTTAGGAACTATACCGGAAATACATCACTTGGACGAATTCTTACATATTTATTTTTTTTGTGTTCTCCATTCTAATTTCTATATTTTGTACTAAATTTATATAATGTAAATAAAATATTAATGAGATTTACTTTTATTCTAAATAAACTGGAATGCGTTACGAGGGTTCTAGGTAAAGGTCAATTTATCGAATTATGGTGATACGACAAATAAGTAATAGTGTTTTAAAAATAGTTTGCTATATTTTTTTGTTCTTCTTATAACGCAAACTACTGAATCAAGATGAAGGATTAACAATAGGCAAATAAATATTTCCACTTGTAAAATACTTCAACAAGGGGGATAAAACAAAAACTGGTTCGAGCCAGAGATAAAAGCTCTAGAGTTGCTGCTTAGCTATGAACACGAAAAACTTAGGACGGTAAAAAGAAATCCCTTGGATATTCTTGAAAGATTAAAGAAGTTGTTTCGATTTTGCTCAGATTTGGACTGTAAAGCTATTCAAATTCTAGATAGCACGGCTTTGTATTCCGCATTGAACGTAAATAAAATTTGATTTCTATATAAAGAAAATTTTGTATTTACAATTTATTTTATAATGTTAATTTAAATTGGTCAGTAAAAAAGTCAGTTATTTTAATATTTGCAGCTGCTTGTGTATAATAACACAAACATATTTTATAGAGAACAAGATAAGCAAAAATAAAAAAAAATATCTTCATTATAACCTCAGAGGCACATGGACATTTACATTCATTATTATTATCTAAGTTTAAATTATATTTTTGAAAAAAAAATTATTTTATTTATTCTCTCGAAACAGTTATCGAAAAAAACCACTCTCAAAAATATTGCATTTGAGGGACCTTAGGTACCGAAAAATATGTTTTCCCATTTCCGTCGCCATAAGAATCGTGAGCGGCATAGCTCAAAAACTATTAACCCAATTGATTAAGATCTTTTTAAAAATCAAGATTAATATTTTGTCGAAAATAGGTTTGATAGGTAGAAGGAAGTTAAATGTTACGGACCGGCAACTATGCTCAGATTCTTATACCTGAGAACCCAAATAACAGAAAAATGGATCTTGCCGGCGCCAGCATCGGTGTTGATCCCTAGAAGGTTAATTAATACTTCTACAGGATTGATGGTAACCAAAGGGAGTTTTATTGCCCACGTCAAAACGCGCTAAACTTGAATAGAGAGTTAGTTTTTTTATGATATTTACCGGGACACATAGAAAAACATGAAAATTTGCCACATATTCGGCGAATTCTACCTTCAAGTGATACGAGGGGTATTAGTACATAAATCTTATAAATGTAACCAACATAAAATAATTACCGATTTTTTGACAGATTTTTCGAATGTCTTACACCTCATGAACACTAAAAATGAAAGATATGCAGCGTGTAATAAAAGTAAGGAAACGGCGAAATATCAGGTACATCTTACCTGAATTTAATCAAAATATGGTGACTTAGGTATGAAATTATGCCCGATCCAATGGCGAGTTTAGCATTGCAGCCAAGTTTTTAAATTATTTTATTTTAATGGAACACCCTATATTATATTACTTATTTAAAATCTGCATAAAATACTTAATATTTTTTATCAAGAACATTTCTTATGAAAGGCAACAGTTTTTGCGAAAATAAGAGTCTATATTCGTAATTCACTGGATTATCTTTCATTGAAGTACCTGTATACGAAAGGTTACCTGATATGTTTGACAATGTCAGTTTTGTTAATTTACAAAAATTGATCGAAATTGAAACCTAAAGAGTTGAAATTTTAATTATACTGGGTTACACGGATAGAATGTGAAACCTGCAAGATGTTTGTAACATTTTTAATGACAAATTTACTAACAGAAATCCAATAACTAAATCTACCGTAGGTAGAACTTCGTGAAACTGAAAAGGTAAAAGGTGCCGTAGGTTCTGGCAGACCGGAAAGCACAATAATTCTTCATCTTGATACCAAAACACTAGGAAGACACAACAGCATCTCAACTTTAAAACTAGGTGGTAAAGAAAAAAGGAAACAATACAATACAAAAAAGAAATACCTAGTAAATAAAACAATAAATTATTGAAACTAAAACCTTACGTGTTTTTAAATGTTGTCCGTTTACTTTCTGACAGTGGGCCAAATACTGTGGGAAGATATTTAATACATTAAAAAGAATACCAACTTCCTCAATTCGTCTATATTCGAATTCTATTCGTTCGTTTAGTTCCTCGACTCCATTAGACTTTGTTTTATACACCACATTTTTAAGACGACCTTACAAAAAGCAGTCGGGGGACGTCAAGTCCGGAAACCGAGGTGGCCACTCTATTGCACCTTTACCTTTTACCCATCTTTCAAAAAGAACATTGTCTAAATATTCCCGAGAATTCCGGGCAAAATGCGGTAGAGCACCTACTGCTGACACAATATTTCATTATCTGGTGCATCATTACCTGAAAAAATGAAGTCTAAATACTTAATATAGCAGGATAAGTAAAGAACTTACGGTTATTCGGAAATAGTTCTGCAATAGCTCGGACAATTTTGGTCCTTAAAGGTTCAAATATTTTTCTCCAGTTAATGTGTCTATGAAGAAGGGACCGATTATTTTTGGGAATTATTTTGGAAAATTGGGTATTATTTTCACGTATCCAATGTGGATTTTCCCTGGACCGATATCGACAATTATACCTGTTAACTTTTCCAGTCAAAAAAAAGTTGCTTCGTCAGAAAAAAATTTTTTTGACAAAATCTAGATTGGCAACGTTCCATCATGAGTTCAAAAAATTCCAAGCACCTATCCTGATCATTCTCAGAGAGTTCTTGCACCAAATTCATTTTCTATGGATGAAACTTTTCGGTTTTCAGAAGTCGGTCTACGGACATGTGTGTTACGTCATTTTTCTCTTCCCAATGTTCTGGAAGAAAGGTGCGGATTTTCTTCTAAACTGATTAAAACGTTTAGAGCCTTTTCACCATCTGTTGCGCGTTTAGGTCTGCCAGAACGTACGGCATCTTTTACCTTTTCAGTTTCACGAATTTTTCTGTAAATTTTACTTACGGTAGATTTAGTTATTGGATTTCTGTTAGGATATTTGTCATTAAAAATGTTACAAACATCTTGCAGGTTTCGCATTCAATGCCCATAACCCAGTATAATTAAAATTATAATTTTTTAGGTTTCAGTTAAACGATCCATTTTTATAAATCAATAAAACTGACATTGTCAATCATATCAGGTCACCTTTTGTGTGCAGGAATTTTAATAAGTTGAATTGTGGATTTTGTGTGTGGTACCTTTATTTTCACAAAAACTTTTTATAAAAAGTTCTCTTAATAAAAAGTATTGAGAATTTTAGGCAGATTTTAAAAAAGTAATATAAAACCTGATATGAAAGGTGTTCTCCAAGGAGACGGAAGGTAACTTCAATGCGGTCATCCCAAATTTAACACGGGAACAGTCTCAGAACAACGAAATTGTATTTTTTCGTTTTTTTACGAATATCCTTCGTATTTAAAATTTTGAAATTTTAATAATAAGCCTCTAATTGTGCAACTTTGCCCCTATTTAATCAACCTTGTATCTGTTACCGTTTTCGAGATCCAAATACGCGTACCTCGAACTTGTAAGACCCTGTATAAAAAATGGACCAACTAAGTAACCTGGCAACATCCAAAATATTAATCTGTAAGCTTTTCTGAATATATATTGATTGATAAAATGCGGTACTCACTCAACTCCATTCGGCCCCCGATTTGGTGGCTGGATTTACTTTGAACCTAAAATAGTGGGTCAAAGCAACTTCAGTTAAAGTGTTTCTTCTGTAAATATCCGTTTCTGTTTTATCCAGAATTTTTCAACTTGCGCCAGTATATTTTACTAAATAATTTTGATGTTTTGGAATTATTTTCAGTCAATATTTTTAATTTAATAATTCTGAAATGCTTCCAGTGCTACCACAAAGGAGCCATTTTCCGACATAACAAATAATACAAATTGTATATTAAAGATAATTGGGAGTTTCTAATGTATATACCATACACATTTTAAACTATATGTGTATGGTATACACATTATAAGCAGGTAATAAACAGTTACATAATTTAAAATGCCTCATACTAAACCTATTTAAACAATTTCATAATGCCAAAGAATGATAGAGTTATGAAGTTTTCTTTAAAGTTTCAATCATATTATATTAATATATAATAATTTTCTAACATGATTATAGATCTTAAACGAGCTTTATTATTTTATAGTATTTAAATTTAAAATATAGCGGACAACCCTGTCACATGACTGAAATTAACTAATAATAATAAAATTAAAAGTACTTTGTAGGATTCTTCGTATATTATAATTTACAATTTCAATATATATGTTTATTAGTAATAATTAAGCTGCCACTTACATCTCGAACAACAGCATACTACAACAATATTGGTATCTTTTTCTTGAATATAGATATTCTAACAAACAGGTGGTTTATTTAAATAAAACATTTGGTTTTATAAAAGAATGTTAGAAATCTATTAACAATAAATAAAGAGATGAACAAAAAATAATACTTAAAATTAATAACAAAAGTTATTAAACCTAATTTAAAATCTAGAAGATGACGGAATTTACTTAAATTCCCCAATCTTAGAAGAAAAGAAAAATGTAATAAAAATCTTGAAATAAACCGTAAATTTAACTCCTGAAAATATTTATGAATTTTTCCCCACATAAATACAAGAATCAAAATAATATTTATTTGATAAACCCTCAACTTTGCCAACCCACTGTATCTGTCAAGCCCCATAAACCACCACAAAAAGAATAATTTAAAAACAACCTTAACAACCAGACCTTTGACACAGCCTAACTCTTGTTTTAGAAATCAGAAAAAAGGTCGACATACTAATTTGACACTAACTGCCCCCCTTAAAAGTCTCTTATTGGCTGAAACGCGAAGCGTCACCATAGACGTACCCTCATATTTGAATTAATATACATTTCATAGGTGTCGCTGAGAGTTCTACTTTATGTGAGAATTGTATTAAAATTGAAGAATGAAAAATTTTTCGTCTAAATAAAATGAAAGTATGTTTTATATAAATGTCTAAAACTTAAACTAACTTATTAGCATTCTGGATGAAGAAGACCATGGCGAAAAAAAGGCAAAAAACCCTTCAGCATATTTTTTCCAAAAGGAGAAAAGTGCCCCAAAACACATGGTCTTCTTGAAAATGCTTCTGTAAATAACAATAACACGTCATCTTTAAAATAAATATATGGCATTTTGGTCAATAATTAACTTTGGAAACAAGAATATGTTTTGATTAACTATCATTAATCGTATAACATGTATTTTCAAATGTGGTCTTTTAAGACTCGTTTATTTTATCTATACTCGAAAATGTCAAGCTATCTGGTAATTTTTTATTTTTAGGTTGAGAACCACCCTAAAAAAATGTGTTTATATATTTTTTGATTTCTTCTTAAATTATATTTCTTTATGTGTAAAATTCGGACCTGTTTACCATTAAATTTGTCAATGACACGACTTCTATACTAGAAAGAAATCATTAACTAGGTACCCTACTAAATAAACTCTCAATCCTAGCAACCCTTTTTATTGCGTTTTTTAGCAGCCGGTAATTATCTACAAAATATGTAAAAAACATATAAAGTCGGATAATGTCAAGTGTTATTCAAATCATAGTCGTACGGTTATGGTCTACAGAAATATTAAAAAATTACATAAAAAGTGGACAAAACACTATGACCTGACATGTAACTTGCTTTACTTACGTTGGGGATGTCTCTGACTGCGTCTCATTCAAAATTTTCTTCATTTTCTTGATACTATAGAAGAATATCCATTTGCTTTTCTTTGGTCAATACAGATTTAGGCCTTTTTGTATTGACTACCATACCATTCTCCAAACAATGCACATTCCTTTGAAAAATCTTTTTCGAAGGAATTCTTCTAAGTGGGAATAATCTTTGATATTCCCTTAATGTTAGTGCTAGACTTTTATTATTTTTAATATCCCAGTAATATAATTTTAGACGTTCATCAATATTATAATTATTATATGCAACCATTTCTTCTAGTAAAATTCTTCGAATGACATGAATACTGACGCTATAATATATTTGCTCTTTTTTTTTTGTTTGTGCTCGACATCGCCTCCTTGATTTTTCTTTAGTCATGCATCCCAATTAGAACCCAATAATAGTATTATTCCATTAAAATGTAAATCAATATATAAAGTTTGTGATTTCTACATATAAAAAATAATATATTTGAATAGATATTAGATGGAAAAAAGTCAGTAAACTAAAAGTCCCAAAAAAAAATATTTAAAATTGAAATAAGTCGAAAACTTTGAAATATTTTAATATACATGTATCAACAAAAAAAATGCTTTGAGTCACATATATATATATATATATATATATATATATATATATATATATATATATATATATATATATAGAATAAGAATCAATTAAAAGTCAAAACCTTCTAAACTATTCGCTATAGGTATAAAATAGGTTCATATGGATTGGCAGAGAATTAAAAACTAAATTGTATGGATATGAAAATAAAATATACAGGGCTATTATATCTCCTCTCGAATATCTGGTTTTGTGACACAGAAAGTTAAACTCCCTGTACGAATTTGAACGACGAAAAGTTTCAAAACTATAATTTACAGATTATTTATTAAATTAAATTTAAAAGTTTACACATTATTTTTTTTTCTCGATGGGGATTTAACAAGAAAATTTCTGACCAAGTTTAATATGAAAAAAGTTTACTTAACATAACTTTTCTGGGCTTGTGAAACCCAAGAGATAGAAATATTTTCCTTTTTAGGTTGTAAATCCAACGGAGTTTAGCTTGAATTCTAATTTTGTTTTCTCCAAAATTTACTTTTAATTCCGCAGTTTGTTTACATTTCAGATAGGAAAGCAGATTTGAAACTATATAGAATGCCAAACCAATTTTTTATTTTACTGGATCAATATTTGCATATACGCTGATGCTTTAAAAAGTTTTGAATTAAACGTAGTGGTACAGTAGTTAGGTCACTAAAATGAAAACCACAACCTTACACAATAGAAACACATTTTTGTGTATACAGAGAAAATAGGTTGAAAATCGTTGATCTATGTGGAATTGTGCAGCAATATATATATATATATATATATATATATATATATATATATATATATATATAATTCGTTTTTTTCTTTAACCTTATGAAATATTTTTGTCGGTATTTTCTTGGGTATAGGTTAATATAAAACCAGTTCTATAATTTTACATCGACGTTTCGCTCACCATATTGAGCTTTCTCAAGATGAAAATTTATTTCCTAAAAAGACACATATATATAGTTAAAAAACATAAAATTATCAAATTTAACTACATTTTTTTAAAAAACATTACATCTAAGTTTTTCGGTACAAACAAACCAAGACTTTACAATATACAGAATACACTTAACAGAAAATTAAAATTTTTATTTGCTACGTACCTTGAAAATGACATGTTAATCCTAAACGGAATCGAGATTAACAGTGATTTCTATAGCATTGGAATGCTGTTAGTTTATAAGAAATGATACATTTTTTTCCTTTTTTTTAAATTTTATATATGATATATGTTTGGGTTTCTGCTATTTATATGTACAAGATGTTATGTGAGAATAGCTTTTTCTTTGGAATAAACTTACTTAGAAATTAAATTATGATAAATTTGGCTTAAGTTGTTGATATCTTTTTTATCATTTACAGCATTTTTCTCTTTTTTAATCTGAATCATTTCTTTGATTGTTAGTTTCCGGTAATTAGTTTCCTGATCCAGAATTTGTGTTTCTTTAAAATTGAACTCGTGTTTTTCTGAAAGTTCGTGTTTGTGGAGTGCAGTAGAGGCATTTTTTGTATATTTGTGACCGTTTAATCTACTATCTAAATATTGTGTTGTCATTCCAATATACTTTTTTGAGCAATTTAGACAAGGAATTGAATACACCAAATTTGATTTCTTTTTATTTATTACCTTGCTTTTCAAAGGCGTGTAAAGACTTTTTAATAAATTATGAGCTTTATGACAGACATGTATATCATGTTTAGATAAGATGTGATTTATTTTTTCCGATAGACCGTCTGTGTAGGGCATTGCAATGTACTTTGTGTTTAGATTTTTTTCTTTTTCAGCTTTCTTTATATTGTTATAGAATAAATGTGTCCTTTGTTTAAAAATTCGTAATATGATTTTCTCAGGATAATGGTTATTTAATAAAGTTTCTTTAACTTTCTTTAAAATCTCAGGCCGATATTCTGGAGAAGTAAGTGAAATAGCACGATCGGTCAGACCTATTACGACGCTATTTCTTTGGTTCTTAGGATGATTGGAGTTAAAATTTAAGTATCGACCTGACCATGTTTTTTTCGTATACCATTTAGTTTTGATGTTTTTATCAACTTTGTTTCTTATTAGCGTTAAGTCCAGAAAGTTTATTTGATTTTTGTCTTCAATTTCTGATGTAAATTTTAATTTGAGGTGAAAGTTATTAAAAGCATTTAATAGATCGTTAATATTATTTTTTGGAACGGCAGTCAAGCAATCATCTACGAATCTTTTAAAAAAAGGCAATGTAAAATCAAGTTTACTTATCACGTTCTCCTCTAGGTATTCCATAACCAATTGTGCGACAATGGAGGAAATAGGAGATATATATCTAATTGTTGATAATATTTGTCTGCATACTGGAAATAATTGTTATTCAAGGTAATGTTAATAGCTTCTAAAAATTCATTCAAAGGCAGTGTTGTGTGTGCTTTTAGTTCGTCCCATTTTTGTCTTATTATCTCCGATAAAAGTTCATTTGGAATGTTTGTATATAACGAGACAACATCAAGGGATATTAGTACATGATCATTTGGAACTTCTACCCTGTCAATAAAATGTTTAAATTCAAAGGAATCTTTAACAAAATAATCATTTTTACCAGTTATGTTAGACATACAATTAGACAAATACTTTGATAATTTATAAAAAGGAGATTGGATACAGGATACAATGGGCCTTAAAGGTATGTTAGCTTTATGTAACTTTGGTAGACCATATATTTTGGGTGCTACTGCGTTATGTATCATTAGGTTTTTTGCTTCTGTATCAGTGAATATTTTTTTGTTTAACATTTTTTTTATAAAGGTGTTATTTTTATTTTGATAAGAGTTTGTTAAATCACTTTTTAGTTCTTTGTATGTATTTTTGTCACTAAGTAATTCCTTAATTTTTGTATCATAATCATGAGAATTCATAATCACAGTTTTATTTTATTTATCAGGTTTAAGGATTTTAATTTGGGGATTATTTTTTATAAATTGTTTGGTTTTATTTATTTTCTTTTGTATGTTTTTTTGAAAGTTAGAGTATTTTGTCTTTTTATGTTTTATTTTATGGTTATAATTAGTGACAACATTTACAACATCTGCGCGAATTGAATCTTTGATTTCATTTGGTTTTTCTTGAATTATGCTCTCTCCACAGGCGATATATTCGGTAGTTGGTATATGTTGTTCATTTATTATTGGAAGAGAAAAACGGTCACCCAGAGCCAGAACTTCAGCAATAAGGAAGGATTTTTCTACTAAGATGCAAACATGCAGACGTGACTCCAGCTTTCTTAAATTTTAATACATCACACATAACTTTTACAGGTACGTACCTTGAAAACAAATTCAATGATATATTAAAAAATACAAAACAAAAAATTTTAAATTTAACAGTGACGGAGACCACAAAAATTATCAATAATATAAATTCTGAAATAAATAATCACATTAGCTATTTAAAAAAATTTTTGCCTGAACATCAACTTAATACATTTTTAGATTTAGAGAATTCAAAATACGAAAACACTTTTAATTACACTAAAGCACGCAATCAAACAAAATTTACAAAATTGGTTTCACGTATACCAAATAATGACAGAAAAATAAATACAACCGAATGGCTAAGTAACATCTCTGACACTAACATCCCACATGATATTGCTGAAGTTCTGGCTCTGGGTGACCGTTTTTCTCTTCCAATAATAAATGAACAACATATACCAACTACCGAATATATCGCCTGTGTAGAGAGCATAATTCAAGAAAAACCAAATGAAATCAAAGATTCAATTCGCGCAGATGTTGTAAATGTTGTCACTAATTATAACCATAAAATAAAACATAAAAAGACAAAATACTCTAACTTTCAAAAAAACATACAAAAGAAAATAAATAAAACCAAACAATTTATAAAAAATAATCCCCAAATTAAAATCCTTAAACCTGATAAATCAAATAAAACTGTGATTATGAATTCTCATGATTATGATACAAAAATTAAGGAATTACTTAGTGACAAAAATACATACAAAGAACTAAAAAGTGATTTAACAAACTCTTATCAAAATAAAAATAACACCTTTATAAAAAAAATGTTAAACAAAAAAATATTCACTGATACAGAAGCAAAAAACCTAATGATACATAACGCAGTAGCACCCAAAATATATGGTCTACCAAAGTTACATAAAGCTAACATACCTTTAAGGCCCATTGTATCCTGTATCGAATCTCCTTTTTATAAATTATCAAAGTATTTGTCTAATTGTATGTCTAACATAACTGGTAAAAATGATTATTTTGTTAAAGATTCCTTTGAATTTAAACATTTTATTGACAGGGTAGAAGTTCCAAATGATCATGTACTAATATCCCTTGATGTTGTCTCGTTATATACAAACATTCCAAATGAACTTTTATCGGAGATAATAAGACAAAAATGGGACGAACTAAAAGCACACACAACACTGCCTTTGAATGAATTTTTAGAAGCTATTAACATTACCTTGAATAACAATTATTTCCAGTATGCAGACAAATATTATCAACAATTAGATGGTTGCGCTATGGGTTCTCCTATTTCCTCCATTGTCGCACAATTGGTTATGGAATACCTAGAGGAGAACGTGATAAGTAAACTTGATTTTACATTGCCTTTTTTTAAAAGATTCGTAGATGATTGCTTGACTGCCGTTCCAAAAAATAATATTAACGATCTATTAAATGCTTTTAATAACTTTCACCTCAAATTAAAATTTACATCAGAAATTGAAGACAAAAATCAAATAAACTTTCTGGACTTAACGCTAATAAGAAACAAAGTTGATAAAAACATCAAAACTAAATGGTATACGAAAAAAACATGGTCAGGTCGATACTTAAATTTTAACTCCAATCATCCTAAGAACCAAAGAAATAGCGTCGTAATAGGTCTGACCGATCGTGCTATTTCACTTACTTCTCCAGAATATCGGCCTGAGATTTTAAAGAAAGTTAAAGAAACTTTATTAAATAACCATTATCCTGAGAAAATCATATTACGAATTTTTAAACAAAGGACACATTTATTCTATAACAATATAAAGAAAGCTGAAAAAGAAAAAAATCTAAACACAAAGTACATTGCAATGCCCTACACAGACGGTCTATCGGAAAAAATAAATCACATCTTATCTAAACATGATATACATGTCTGTCATAAAGCTCATAATTTATTAAAAAGTCTTTACACGCCTTTGAAAAGCAAGGTAATAAATAAAAAGAAATCAAATTTGGTGTATTCAATTCCTTGTCTAAATTGCTCAAAAAAGTATATTGGAATGACAACACAATATTTAGATAGTATGCCTCTACTGCACTCCACAAACACGAACTTTCAGAAAAACACGAGTTCAATTTTAAAGAAACACAAATTCTGGATCAGGAAACTAATTACCGGAAACTAACAATCAAAGAAATGATTCAGATTAAAAAAGAGAAAAATGCTGTAAATGATAAAAAAGATATCAACAACTTAAGCCAAATTTATCATAATTTAATTTCTAAGTAAGTTTATTCCAAAGAAAAAGCTATTCTCACATAACATCCTGTACATATAAATAGCAGAAACCCAAACATATATCATATATAAAATTTAAAAAAAAGGAAAAAAATGTATCATTTCTTATAAACTAACAGCATTCCAATGCTATAGAAATCACTGTTAATCTCGATTCCGTTTAGGATTAACATGTCATTTTCAAGGTACGTAGCAAATAAAAATTTTAATTTTCTGTTAAGTGTATTCTGTATATTGTAAAGTCTTGGTTTGTTTGTACCGAAAAACTTAGATGTAATGTTTTTTAAAAAAATGTAGTTAAATTTGATAATTTTATGTTTTTTAACTATATATAAGTGTCTTTTTAGGAAATAAATTTTCATCTTGAGAAAGCTCAATATGGTGAGCGAAACGTCGATGTAAAATTATAGAACTGGTTTTATATTAACCTATACCCAAGAAAATACCGACAAAAATATATATATATATATATATATATATATATATATATATATATATATAAAAATTGGCACTTTTCGACCTAAAAAAAATTGAATGACACGAAAGAAGTCACTCTTGATAAAAGTTAGTTTTTGCTTCAAAATTTAATAAGACTCGCGTTATGAAAAATTTAATTTTTTATACAGGGGACATAAAAAAAACAAAAATGTTATTTTGGGTAAGATAAAAAGTCTCATTTTGCAAGATACGAAGAAAAAGGTAACCCTTGAGAAAAGTTTTTGCTTGAAAAATAAGTAAGACTCGCGTTATCAAAAATTTAATTTTGTATACAGGGGACATACAAAATACAAAAATGTTATTTTGGGTAAGATAAAAATGTCTCATTTTGCAAGATACGAAAAAAAGTCACTCTTGATAAAAGTTTTCGCTTTAAAAACGAATAAGGTTCATGTTATCAAAAATTTAATTTTTTGTACAGAAGGCATAAAAACTATAAAAAGGGTGTTTTGTGCAAAAAAGCATACCTTGTTTGTAATTTGCTCTCAAAATATAATAAATATGTTTTGTATTAAACCCCAAACAGAAATACAAGATTTCGTTACAAGATTTAAAATTAAGAGTCAGTTTTATCACATTATTTTTTAAAGTCCCAAATATTCTCAAGAACACCTTTAATCAGAGTACCCACTAGTTTCCAAAATAATCATGATACTTAACGAAGTACTTGTCAATGTCTGTATCATGAAATAATTATCAGTTAATGTAAAATAGTTCTTATCAGTATCAGTTAAATAATAGTAATTTAAAATACGTCTTATTTAAGTGTAATTTTTACTTTAGTTTAATAAACACTTTCTAAACACTGACACAAAATACTTCAAGCAAGAAATCACCAAAATGTTGCAGTGCAGAAGACATCTTCTCCTAAAAAAGAATATGTACAGGTAAAATAACGTTGACGTGCTTACCTAGTTCAACAACTTTTTCTTAAATTAAATGGCAAATAAAGGAAACCTTGTTCTTACATCCAAATGGGGACAATTTATAATATATACTGAAGTCCGTAGCTTTTAAAACTGTTAGATTGGCAGTTAAAGAGGGATGTGTATGATGATTCAAAAAAGATAAACTTAAAAGACTCTCTCGTGTTTCAAAGAAAAATTTAGCGTATCATTTATGCTTTCTTCGTAAGGAACTTGCGTTCTGTAACAGCCAGTGGCAAAATATATAATAATTAATCTAGCAATGACCTGTTAAAAATTGTTTATGGAAGTACAGGGTCATTGATTACATTTACGTTCCTACCTAGAGCCTTTATTATTTGACATGAAAAAAAAAATTCTATACAAAAGTTGTTGGTTTTTTCCCATATTATCTTTTAAAGTTGTCAGGGGAAAAAAGTCCTAGAAGTCTATGGAGACCAATTCTACTTTGGCATCGAAGCTTGCGCATGTGCCATATACGAGTCAAATTATGTCTTTAATGGTGGTTTATGGCTTTAATCATGGTTTTATCGACGAATCTAGTGCTAACCTAAACACAACTACATACAAAATTATAAGATTGGTTTAAAAAAGAGCTAAAAAAATCATCGCTTGCATCGGGAATAGAACACCCATCTATTACATGGCAACTGGACCACTGAGCCAACAAGGTTACGTCAAAAATTTAACTAAACTTGTTTATACTTCGCCTAATAACGTACCTTAAGGCCGCTACTCACTCTTTGTTCATGCGTCGATTTGATGCATCTATTTACAAATCTCCGCATAGTGTGAAAAATAATACATACTTTTTTTATTTTTAGCCTGTCATAATTTTAATAAGATTCGAAAGTTTAACAAAAATTAATGTTTCGTATTTCAACAAAAGTTATTTAACAATTCTTAGTGTAATTAATATTTTATTAAATTTTTGAAATTTCAATACTATTAGTTATTAGCATAAGGCTCAGTTATTAACCTAAGTCGATTTTTCTGTAATATGAATATTATATTACATATATTTCATTATCCAACGAATGTGCTTCTCGAGACAACGTTAATGTTGATGACAAACAATGTATTGCTGAGACATCAAATGCATCAGTATCTGCAAAGAACCCGGAAAATCAAGAAGATTTTTGTAATTTTTATGGCAAAAGCAAAACCCGAAAGAGTTATCAAAAAGCAAATTAAAAAAACATCAAGACGCTTTTGAAGAAATTTGTGGTTTTATTAATGAAAGTGTTTTTCAAAATAAAGCATTTTTCTTTTTTACTTCATAATACAAGAATTATTTGCAAATCATTACAAATATTTTTACAAAAAAGGATGACAAGTACGACAATATACTTAGCTAAGCTCATTTTGAAACAAAATTGAAGAAAAATATGATGTGCTACACATTACACTGGTGCAAAGTAAAAAAATGTTGGGCTAAAAGGTTATTATGTTATTGGCGATTTATTTTCACTTATAGAAGAGAAAAATATCCTCCGAAATGCTGCTCTCATTCTACGACGAACAATTTAACATATGGAGAAAACACTAATGCCCAAAAAATTGAAAACATCTGATTTACTGAAGGGTAAATATACGACGCCACAATTAATAAAAAACTTTTATTCGTCTGTATAGAGTGGTTGTCAAAATCAGGGAATGTGAAATAAAAGTTCCTAAATGGCTGAAGATCTTATTTTTTAATGTTTCACGTGGGAAAATTAAAATGAGTAAACATATTATACTTGCTACGACGCTAAACATTATGACAAGTTTTCGGAAAGTTGTTGGCATCACAATTCCAGTCGATAAATATGATATCATTATTGTATAGGTATTGTTAGAGCAAATGGGTTATATACCGTAGTAGTAGCTTTTGATAATTTCGATTGATTTTTTGACATAGCATCAGGTAAAAACACATTACACGACACTGCTGGTATAATCTACCAAAATATGCCTCTGGTAGACTATATTTATAAAATTCAAGAAGATATACCAGAACAAAATGTACTTGCAAAAAAATTATAGTACTAAACAAACACGAAAAAGCAACGAACGTTCAACGCTATGCTACTCTCGAGTTAAATTCATATTGTGAAATATGGATGGCTGAGATTTTATAACCATTTTCGGATGAACGACGTAACATAATTGCGGAATTATTACAAATAATAAAAAAATTGATTCACTTTGGATGTCACATGCGTTAAAAATTCCGAATACTCCGATGTGGGTTGGGTTTGATAAAATGTTTATAGAAGATTTCAATAATTCAAAATAGAAAAATTGTTACTTCACACCAACCAATGAGTCACTTGCTTCTAATAATGCTGTTCTCGAAACATTGAAACAAAGCCAAAAAATCCCTGAAGAAATGAAGCGGTCTCAAATCGAAGTTACGTACAACCTAGCTATCGCGAACGTTACGATGCGAAGCCAATCAAGTGAAAAGCCATTATTTGATAACGTCTGATCCTTTCACATTAGGCTGGCATATTTTAAAGCTATTGGTAAATCTACAGCAGACCGTGGACTAGAAATATGGCTAGTGAATGTACTAGCAAGTGGATCTGTTAATTCGTCTAATTCTGGCTAGCATTTTAACAGATGTGTTAGACCCACTGATGTGATACCTCAGCACCCATATCTTCTAATCTCAGGCATAAAAAAGCCAGTTTAAGTATTGATTATGGTAAAACTCCTCAGTTTTAAGTGACGTGCATATATCTCGTCAATTATTATCAAATGTTGATCCGCGGTACAATCAAGGAAATTTTTCTCTACTTAAAATTATTTTAACAAAGGTACCCACTGTGTTTTTATATTTAAATCTGCCAAATTATGCACGTTGGGAAGTTAAATACCACTATAGTTTAATTAAATTAGAAGAAATTCATCCACAATTAGAAGATGCATAGAGAAAAGTGTACTTTGGAATCCAAAGTCATTTTCTAGACAGCAAATTGATCTGACTGAAATTGAACAGACAACCAACACAGATGCTGGAAGAAGATTAGCTGGTGTAATAAATTTTATCAACATCATTTTTGCTCGGAAGCGGTGGTTTAAGAGCAACGAGATTCGATTAAATTTTATATCGTATACCTACAAGGCTATTGGTCTACGGAAACGGCTAAATGTTACAGCTGATTTGAAAAATTAAAATATAAAAAGAGATACTAAACACATTCAATAATCTGTCAATGCATTTTCCAAGTTTAGGAATCCATTTGGTACTAGCATCGACCAACAACGACTTCAATATTTCATTTGGAAAAGTAGTTTCAAATGTAGTACAACATTATTTTATAAATATTGAAGAAATAAGTTCTAAATTTATTTCAGAATCTGCTGACAGGTTTAAAAAATCTATTTAAAAGTTAAAATTATGAATTTTTGTACTGGTGAAACGAAAAGTAGTAAAACGATTTATATTTTCATCCTTTACTTGGGCCCTGTTCGTCTTCATTTGCTTCAACATGCTATTACTAAATTGTGAAAAAATTTCATTTTTTCCAAATTCAGTTTTAAAATATTTGAATATATCATCCTTGGATAAAGTAGTTTTGTTTTTGGAATATCTTTGTTTGGAAATCAATTTTCTTCATTTTTTTTCTGGATAACTCTGTCTGACGAGAACCTAGTTTGCTCTCGGTATCTGTTTCGAATTTTTGAATTATCGCTATGTTTATTTTCACTGAATCTCTTTATATTTGTAAGCTCGCCCTCTAATTTCAGATTACCTTAGTTTACATTTATTAGTCCAGTGCAATTTAAATTATTCCAATTTTGACAGGGATCAGGTCACTGAGTTTTATAAACATTTTTGGATACAACTTTCAAATATTTTAATTACACAATACTGTTTGGTTTTCTCTTTCATTTGTACATAATTTCGGTTTGGTTTGTACAGAATTTCTAAACCCCTTTTTAAATTTCGATTTTTTTTCATATTTGGAGTTTTTGTTGTCCGACGGTCGAGTACAATTTTTGTGGAACTATTTTTACAAGTTCCTTTACAAACAATACTAGGTTGTTTATCATCACATACAGTACAAATATTTTGAGGGATTATGTAGTACATGTACATTAGAAGGTCCTGATTCTTTCTTGTCTTGGGATGACCTACTATTTTTTTATTATTTTATCTAGGCATCTTTGGCCGCTCATTGGATATTTTTCACGTGTAAGGTGCAAGTTTTTGCAAAAATTAGGACTTAAAACAGCCTCCTTTAGAAAGTAAAGTGAAATGCAATGAATTTTCATTAAGAAAAACGCCATCTAGCGACTGACCGCATACCTAATATTTTTAAGGCGGGACGTTTAAATCATAGTTCTCATGAATATCTATTTTTTAATTTGATTTTGTAGCAGGTTTTTCGCTTTTTATTTTTAAAAATATCTATAGTTTATAATATAGATAATTAAAAAATTAAATGAAAAAAACTAAATAAATATATTTTTTACTATACTTATATATAATGGAATTAAAAGCCTCAAATAGATAGATAGTACTTATGGTGTTAATAAATGGATATGATTATACACGTCAAAATATCTCAAAAACTCGAAGACAAATATACTTCGTGTTCTAGGGTATCCTAATTACAGTATTTCCCCAATAGCCCATATTATATAATTTTGTAGAAATAATGAAAACATTATTAATGGAACTGCGCCTGGGTTAATTCCATTTCTATACCCATGTCGAATTTGTTTAAGAAGAAAATGCCTTGAACATATAACATAGTTCTAATGCAAAATTTCAAACGGAAGGGACATACATTTACGGATTAGTAATACGTTCAAGCCTCACGGATAATAATTTTTGCTGGTTTTTATTAGAAAACCTAAAAGTCTGCTGTATTTATCATAGTATCCTGGAACGCGACATTTCTTGTTGGCCATTTTTTTAACAAAAGTTGACCGATATTGTTGTAATTTAGTGTTCAAATATATGCACAAATGCCCACACAATACAAATCACAAAGTACTGCGAAAATATTGAAAAACACTACAGTACTTAACACATTTCAGATTAACAATAACGCATTCGAAAATACTCGCGTCATTTTATGAATTCCAATTCAAAGTCAAAGTTGACACTTATACGCTCGAAACGCCTCTAGAAACTGACTGAATAAGTTTTAAAGCTGTCATTTTATCTACTATTTAAGTTTATTTTCTAAACAGGACTATTTTGGGAATTAGTTACTCGCATTCTTATGCTGATGCAGTATAAGAATGCCCCCAGGTATCTTGGCTTGGACGAACTTGTATATCTTGTAACTTGTCTTCTACAAAATTATTCACAATATCCCTTGAATAGTAAATTTCATATAGGTGTTTAATAATTATTTTATATATATATATATATATATATATATATATATATATATATACACAGTGTTGTATGTACGTAGTTGAATTCTGTACTGTGGAAGTTCTGGGTAAAAGCTAATTTCTGAAACGACCCACAGCATATAACTGCAAGGTATAGCTAATGAGAGTAGATCAGTAGAAAATACACTATTCTGAGAAATTGCCTCGATACCATATTATCCTCAAACGAGCAAGAGATCCCACAGGTCCCTTTTTTTTCTTATGCTCTCCTTGCCATCTCATTTGTTCATAAGTTATTAAACCTAAGAACTTTATTTTTCGTGTATTTGTATGATATCTATTTTATATTCTATGCATAAATTAAATATTTTTTTATTATCTGCCCATATATAGAATTAAAATATAGTAGAAGTGCGAGCAAACCTATGTTGATGATGTCCAATTAATTGTAATTTTTTAATTCGGAAGTTCGGAAATAAAATCTACAGCAACTTGACAAGGTGTTAAAATGTTATTTGTTTCACTTGTTTTATAACACATTAATTGATCATTGAAAAGTCATTCCATAACCATTTCAGGCCGATGGTTATTTGAATCTTCTTTATTGCCTGATTTAATTATTGGAGTTACTCTTTCCATCTTGATATCAATTGCAACAGTTCCTGTTTCTAAACACTAATTTATAAGTTTGCACTAAACTTCCCTTTAATTGATGCACATAAGTTTTTATGGTCTTTATGTCAGTATAAGGCCAGTAGATATCTTCTCGGCGAAAAGTTCCGTGGAGTTAAAAATTGGTACATAATGTGTGCTGAAGAACATATCAAAAGGTCCCTAACCTCACATTTGCGCGTTATGTTCTTTTTATCCTGTTCTCCAAGAAGCTATTTCAAGTGCTCAATAGTCTACAAATTTTGCCTTTTCACGCCTCAATGGATAAGATTTAGCTTTTAAGGTAAAATATAGTTTAATTTTTTAATAATCGGGTATATTGTATAAGACGTATAAGAATTATTGCAAACAGGGAATATCAAAATATCATAGATCGATACTAAGCATGCGTAAAAAATTTATGTTTTATTCAGGTATGTATAAGATTTAACTTTTAAGGTAAAATGTAATTTTATTTTTTAATAGTCGGATATATTGTACAGGGTCTATAAAAATTATTGAAAAAAAGGTCAATAAAACATCACAGGTTGACCCTATGATGACGCAAAAAGTTGTGCCACGGGCGCAATTTTTGTCATATTTTTATTTACGTATAGATAAGATTTATCTTTTAAGGTAAAACGTTAAATTTTGTATTCAAATATGTTTTATAGGGTACGTAAAAAATATAATAATTGCAAATTGATACATGGCTCAACTTAAGACATAGTTTTTAGTCACTTATTGAGAACATTTAACTTTTAAAATAAAACCAAAAGATTAATTTTCAATATTCAGATATATTGTACAGGGTGTATACAAATTAATGCAAAAAAGTGAATAAAACATCACAGATCAGTACTATGCAAGCGCCAAAGGCACCGCAGAGGTCATTAAAATATACTTTTATTCACATTTATGTTTTACGTAAAAAACATATAATAATTGATGCAAAGGGGTAGGGCGATTAAAACTTTGCAAATTGATACATTGCACAACTTAAAATACAGTTTTTATATTTATATTTTTTTATTTTATATATATTGAAAAGATTAAATTTTTGAAGTAAAACTAAACAATTTATTTTAAATATACAGATATATTATACATACGAGTAAAAACTAAAGAGCAATTTTTTCTAGAACACAAATCAACTTTTATTAAAAATGTGTTAACGGTATTATATATTATAATAGCGATAAGATGACATTTTGATAACATACTAAAATATTTGGAGGAGGGAATTCCCCTCTTTTCACCTTATATTTAATATTTGATACCGTTAGATAAATCCGCCCCGTATTAGCACCAGGATTGTCAATAAAGCCATAGAGATCTGACATAACATGCTGTTACTAAATTGTAAAAAAATTTGATTTCTGTGATTAAAAATATCTGAACATCTCATCGTTGGTCGCAGATGATGCTTTTTTTGTATAAAAGTTGATCTTGTTTCAACTTTCAATTTCTTCAAATTGTTATATTTTTAAACATCTGTCTGACGAAAACTGGGATTGCTCTGTGTATCTGAATTATCCTTATGTTTACTTTCATTAAAAGGCGGCATATTTGTTAACTACACTAAGGAAGCACCGAACATTATCATTAAATTAGCTTCGTCTGCAATTATTGATCCACTTGGTCCTCAGCAATCTAAATAGCACCATTTTTGACACGGACCAGAGAACTGAGTTTTATAACCATTTTTTGCTACAACTTACGTGCATTTTATGGCCTCAAATAAATTTGAGGATTGTTTAATAATTTTATATTAGGAGGTACTGATGCTTTCTTATCTTAGGATGAAATACTAATTTTTTTTAATTTTGTCTAGACACATTCTGCTACACATTAGATATTTTTCCAACAAAAATGTATTTTCTTCCCCTTTCGAGTTATATATATGCAATTTAATATTGTTCTTTCTATTTTTCACGAGTAAATCGGAAGTTATATGACTGTTAAGTGGTAAAATTTGAATGCAAATCCAGGATGGCAAAAACGTCGGCCTAATAAAATGTTTAGAATTTCGATTAAGATATGACAGATATATCAAAAACAGGGTGTTTCCATCTATATGCAGATTTTTAACGATCAATCATTAGGCAGTTAAAGACATCCTTTCTATGGTTACTCAGATCCTTCTGCTAATCGCAGGTATCTTGGGCTTGAGTGAACTTTTATATCTTATTACTTGTCTTGTACGGACTGCCTAATACAAATTCCCGCAAATCTGGCTTTATAACGTACATAGTTTTATTAAACGCTTTAGCATATCACGGAACTTACTGTCAGAAAGTAATTTTAACAATAGTTACAATCACGGCACTCTTTGTCAATATTAACTGAGACAGAGGCAATTAAATCGAATTAAAAAGGTAAAAGGAAAACAAAGCAAATGAATTTGGTGTCGCTGCATACATAGCATTTGTCTAAACGCACAAAAAACTGGAATATATCCTTACCATATTTTCAAAAAATTCTAGTTGCTTACCATTTTTCTCTACGCTGTCCCATGTCCAGTGTAATATATTTTATTAATTTAATAATTATTATGAAATTAGATCAGTTGAATTCATTACCAAAGAACTACTTATTCAATTGACTCGAAATTGTGTACAAAAATCCAGTGTGAAAAAGGAATAAACTGGTAAAATTTGCTGATCATATATTGCAAAACAAAATGGCAGTTTAATATTAAATATTTGGTATAATTCCAATTCCTGGAATAAAACTTTTTATGGAGGAAAATAATAAACAACATAATTTATTTTTTATAGATTATTTAAATGAAGTTATGAAAAATGCATAATAATAATAATAATAATAATAATATTATTATGAATAATATGAAATTAAGTTAAAAACAAATATAAAAATATTCGCCTTTACCGACATCTTCCCTTGTACAGAATTCCACCACACAAATAACACATTTTATGAATCCATATAGTTGTTTTATAATAATTTAAAAACAATTGCAGTTACAGAATTTGTATAAACTTATTACCAAATTAGTTACAGAAATATATAAACTGTGTTATATGTACGTAAAAGACTTTTGTAGGAGGGAAGTTCTGGATAAAAGAGAATTCACCGACTTTCATTAAACCAATTAAATATTTTTGCACTTCATTTTCGAGACACAATCGTAGTATTAAATGTTTCATATATTATTTTTTCAGGTGCCTCAATCATGTCCCCCGCGAACAGAAATAGCGCCATGCACCTGCCAAGTGAAAAAGAATGGTTTGGATATCCTGTGCGAATTTACGGATCAACAACACATAAGCGACGCCATGAGCATACTCAAAGGCAAATCGTTAATCATCTTTTATTTGAAGTTACGCCATAACAATCTACGCAAATTGCCTGGTTTTGTGTTTCTCGGTTTGGATATTCATCACTTAACAATTCACAATAGCAGCTTGTCAGTTATGGAAGAGGCTTCCTTAAGTTCGATAGGTACGTATTTTTAAGTTTAAATTAATTTTTCTTATAATTAAAAAATACCTACGTTGTCACTTAAAAGTTTTAAGCGTTGGGCCAAATCTAATTACTATTGCAGTTAAAATTGTTAATTCCCCAGTTACGTTTTGCATCACTATCATTTTCTAATTGTGACATTTATAAGGATTACTTGTTCAATCTTATACATGTCATTTTAAACCTATAACTGTCAATTTAAATCTGGTCTAAACCTAAAGGTCTTTAGTGAATATGTGCGGCACCTGAACAAAATTTAAACGGTCCATAATTGATAATTGGCACTCTGATTTTTGCTGAAATATTAAATGACGTAAATCTGATATTCTAAGTTCTTGTTGAGTTTTCTTCTGTTAAATTGGAAATTCTCTTGGAATTATCAGCATATAAGCCGATAGGCGTAGATTTTTTACAAAGCTATATACAGGGCCCTTAATATATTGGTTACAAATTTGATAAACTCGTTGGTTTGTCTGAATTTTTAAGACGGTTTTGAATTTTTTTACCTCGATTAAAATAAGGGTTATTACTTTTTTTAGAGCACTGCGTTTCTATAAATTTTTTCAAATATTGGCTTTAGAAATCAGGGAATTTTTTTTGTGCATTCACTATTTTGTAAAAAATTAAATTGCTTTTTATATCATCCGCCACAGGATTACACTTTTGCATTAATTTAGATAAATGCATTATTTTAAATGTGCAAATTTATTTATAATGTCCTCGTAAAACTGAGTATTCTCACTAAAGCTTTGTAAAATTACTTTTTGTATAGATATCGTTGGGAAACCCGTTAGACGCTCTTGTGTGATCTTATTTCTTAAATATGTTTTAATGCGCTTAAGACACGAAAAATCTCTTTCCAGCGTCACACTTGTTGCAGGAATAGTTAAAACTAGGCAAAACAGTTTGTAAGTTCCCGAAAAGATAATTTTGAAACCCTTGTATAATATTTATAATATTTGTTGAACACTCAAATTACAAAATTGCTTGTACAAAACACTAAGTTTCTTTTTTAGTCGATCTATTTCAAAAACATTTGGATACATTTTTAATAAACATTCAAATGATTTTTCGGGAAAATGTTTAACATATTCCGCAAAATTTTGAAGAATATACTAATGAAACAAAACTTAAATCGTGGAGATTAATAAAACGAGTAATTAACTAAAGGGAAATACAATCTATAATTTCGTAGTACAACATTTTACAGCTCGAAACGAGTTCTAATTCATTGCGACTTTGTCCCGTTTTCTTGGTAATTCATCAATTTTGCTTTCTGCCCAATTAAAAACTTTAAATTTTTCTTAATTTCTTAATTCAGAAATTCGTTGGGCAGTGATTTTGATCTAATTAGAGCTGTAGTTTACATCTAAAAATTTAGTTTGCAAAATTTGGAAAAGTAAATCTGTGCACGCAAAAATTTCGTGATAGATCTTAATCAAAATAGCAAAGTCAAAGTCCTGAAAATATTTTAGAAATCCTTTTGACATGTCTACTGATTCTGAACCGGAAGTTTTGTTATCAATTATAGTATATTAACTTGTCTCATTCAGCGGCAACTAAATTTAAGATTTTGGAAAGGGTATAACAGCGCGTTTCGACTGATCGTGTTATCCTTTTCCCGACTATTTGATCGAGGACAAAGGCGCGCTTGCTGAGAAGAAATGTTGGTATATCTAACAAAGTACAAAAAAATCCTGCTTGTGTCTATATTCTTAGTGCCTTACTGCAGCACAAGGTTTAGAACTAATCTTTCCCTAAAATTGTATGGTTCCAAAACGCTTTCTAACAAATTATAAAGAGCATCTGCAGTTCAATTTTATAAATAATACTAAAAAAAAATATACTGTAATTTTTTTATTGAGGCCCGGCTTCAGCCGCCTTTGAATCAATTGTTTTCATAATACTGATCCTGTTAATATACAGGATCTAGACAAAAATTAGTTCAATATAATTTGTCACCCACATTCCTTGGACTTCTTTTTGTTCTTTCCCCAGAAATAGACAAATCATTCTTCCTTTCTATTACTTCTTTGACCTATTGATTGTTCTAAGCATCGGGTTTAGAAGAATTTCTTTGATATTATGCACAGAAATGAATTTCTGTTTTTATTTTATTCCGGCTTGTCATTGTATAATTTTAACGATGTCTCGATATGTAACACACGCACCTATACACACATATACAAAGCAATTAACAATATTAATTGACCAGTTAGGTTTTGCAGATAGACCTCTTTAGTATATATGTGTGGGACCTGAATAAAACTAAACCGGTTCGCAATTGACAAGCGTCCGGCACTCTGATTTTTGCTCAAATTTTATAAGAACGTAAATCCGTTATTTTGTTTTCGATCTTGTTTAGTTTTTTTCTGTTAAATATGACATTTTCTTTCTTCATTAACTCTTTAATAACATAGGTATAAGCTCATGGACGAAGATTTTTTACCAAGCTATTTACAGGGAGCTTAATAGAATTGTTACAAATTTGATAACTCCTTGCTTTGTCTGAACCTTTAGCTTGGGACGGTTTTGAATTTTTTTTACTCCCACTGAAATAAGGGTTATGATTTTTTTTTAGAACACTGCATTTTCTTTTTTAGATATTGGCTTTACAAAACCCAAAGATGAATACTACACATTTCAGTATTTGAATTTAAGCATACCTTAGGACAATTTTATTCTACAATGTGCTTCAGAAAACAAACTCATTTGAATTTTTGATTTTCCATAGAAATCTTTAAAAGTTTAGTATGTTATTTAGCGCATTTCAATAACCATTTTAGGTTTTATAATACTGGGTATGTTAATATACAGAATATATATTATTGGTCAATATAGTTTTCACCCACATTCGTCGAAGCCCTATTCGTTCTTTTCCTAGAAATAGACAACAAATAAATTATTCTTCGATATATGAATTACTTTTCTAATACATCGAGTGTTCTGTACATCGTTTTTAAAAGGATTTCTTTGATATTATGCGCAAAAATAAATTTCTGTTTTTGTTTTATTCCTCTTGTCATTGTATAATATTTATAGAAGTCTCAATATGTAACACACGCACACACATATCCATACCTCTATTATAGGTGCATATTTGTCACATACTAGTTACAGTATTCATTTTTTTTGTTATAAAAAAACGTCATAAGTTATAAAAACAATTTCAAAATCCCCAGCTAAACGATCACATAATACAAACATGCCCTCAAAATATTCAAGACAAGTCTTTGAAATTTGGGATATATAAGGATTTTATCAAATTTTTAACCATTATAGTAAGGCTCCTGTATATAGCTTTGTAAAAAAGCTACACCCATGAGCTTGAAGTTGGCAAAACGAACAAAACGTTTTATTTAACAGAAAAAACCTCAACAACATCGAAAACAAAATACTGGATTTACGTCACTTAAAATTTCAGCAAAAATCAGAGTACTGCTACCATATTGGATAGGTTTATTTGGAACATATAATAGGCGTACATAGAAAAAAATATAATTAAGGATATAATTTAAATATGATAAATTTTTTTGACAATAAATTCACAGTATTTCTTTTTAATAATAAAACTTCACCATGTCATAAATAATAACTCCTTTTATTTTCCTGTTATCTTACATAATACATATTTTTGGCACTAAAAATAATTAATTGTACTCTCTTCAGATTTTTTTGTTTACTATGTAAGCATAATAGCATACATGGTAGACACTTTTTTAAGTGGAACTCTCTAGGTACAAAATCATTTTTAAATTTCTTCCTACATTCTTATTAGATTTTATGTAACATAACTTATATTTAACTTCCATTTTTTGATATAATATTACTTAGCAAAAAATTTTGCTTGTCAAACTTGCATTGTCCTTATTTTTGATTTCCTCACAACGCAACGTGTCGACTAGTGTTGTATCTCTAAGTAACTGAAAGCCAATCTTAAGACTACGTGTCTATATACTGGTTAAGTACAGTCATACGTGAAGTCTCGTTAACTAGTCATATAGCCTGAAAAGACCAAGGCCCACTATAGGCAATAGCATTGTGATTCGAGCTTGTTAAAAATGTTGTTATATTTTCATGTCTATCTTAAACCACTGAAGTTATATTCAGATCAAGTATTATCGGCAATAGCCTATATAGATGTATGTCTCTTTCCTTTGCCTCTAGTTTCGGCCTCAGAACTTCTTACATTAAGAGTTTTCCATTTTCTCCTAAGAATCAACTATTCTATATAGCTGAATGGTGCCTCTATGGATAGCTAATTAACGAGTTTTTATGATTTCTTGGTTTTTCGCTGCAAAATGGCTAGGCTTCTGGAGGTGCAGTTTTGTGAGGGTAGGCTTCCTGCCGGGTAACATACCATTACATCGACAACTAGTTCTTGCAACTCACCAAAAAGCGAGCTTCTGTTATTAATATCATTAACTTTACATATATTAAACTAACTCATTTGTACATTCTCCGTTTGTTAAGTTTTGTATATTAGGTATTTGCATTGGGTAAGTGTTAATGAACGAAAACATTTGTTTAAAATTTTCATTTAATTTATTTTGCCAACATTGTGGCTTCATCTGCTAGATCTTAAATAAAAGTTCAACAAAAACTGTAGGTCTTAAATACCTGAACCCGCATTGCAAGTATTATACAGGTAAAATGTTCTGGTTTATCCGTTATAGCCTAATAAAGATTTAACAATGCGGAACTATATATGTTGTTATTTCTATGTCTGTTTATTTTCATACCTTCTAGTAAATTAAGTTTTTTACTTTTTCTTTCTACATGTTTAATTTCAAACTTCTCACTGAAAATATGGTTTTCCTGAATTAAAGTTTAGAGTTATTGGAATTATTTTGAGCTTTCTGTAACTAAATGTATCCTCATTAGTTTTTTTTTTAAACATTCTGTCTGTCCAATATAAAATTTTGAACAGGTTCCACAATTTAACGTGTAAATACTGGATTTATTCTGCTTTTTGAATTTCATCTTATTATTTATTATATATCTATCAAGGCTTTTGTTAGTCCTAAAAGCAACAGTTGCACCTTTATTTTCAAACAACTTAGCAACATTTGATGTTACTTTTCCTGTATAAGTGACAGTATGAAATTTAGTAGTCTCTTTGAACTTATTAGTTGCATAAACTAACTGTACTGCTTTTTTAAATTGTTTCTGTTTTACTATTTTGTCTGAGATTTTCATGATAACCGTTATTAACCGTTATTTGTTTTATTATATTTAAATCGTTAGTATAACTGTCATTGTTTAGAGGTATGTTGATCAATCTATGAACAAAACTATGATATACTGATATGAGGTGGCTTATGAAAAATTTCTAATTTATGTTTATTATTCTTCATAATTATTCTTATATCTAAGAAATTTTTCTTTATTATTTTCTAATTTAACTGTAAAATTTATATTTTTGTGTAGGTTATTTACTTAATCTAAAAATTATTTTAATTGTCTTTTAGTACCAGTAAAACATGCTAAAATATACATATAACATACCTAAATTAATTTTACTAAAGAAATATTCATGCATTTTAATTTTCTAGATGATCCATAAATATTGGATTAATAATTGGACTTAAAGGGTTTCCCATTATTAAACCTTCCTTATTTATATACGTAGTCTGAATAAATTCAAATTAATTTTGATCCAAACAGTCGACAAGGGTTCTAAAATATCCTGTTTTTAAATTTGATTAACATTATTTTTTGTAAGAAATTCTTCAACTAATAGTATAACATCACATGGCGGTATAATCGGAAATAAATATTGAATATCAGAGGATATCAGTTTGGCGTTACTTGGAATAGTGAAATTATAGTTTTAACTTATTAATTAAGAACTATTTTTATACTGTGTTTAGGCTTAAAATTACAATATTTTATTAAAATGTTTATTAACTTATTAGAAAGAACTACTGCTGGTGATGAAATATCGGATTGTGTTATACTCTTATTTAAGATCTAACATCTGATGAAGGCACAGTGTGGGAGAAACAATCGTCATGTGTTTCATTTTTTGTAAAATAAATTAAGCGGAACTTTTAAACAAGCGTTTTCGTTTACTTAGTTAAAATGTACTACTATCAAGTAACGGCTAGGTCTGTTCAATATTTATTTTTTGTATAGTTATAGTTTAATATTTTTCTTTTTTATTTTATGTAAATCTCTTTGTGTTGTTCTTTTTTTTATTTCGGTTTTGCTGTAGTCATCAAAAAACACCCTCAGCAGATCTTTGCATCTTAGGGTTCCTATATCTCGAAAAACTTGCGTTTAATAGCTCAAAAACTACCTATCCGAATCCGTATAATTTCGATTAATAAAAAATTAAGGTTTGTATGGGGATGAAATTACAATATTTTGGTAAAAATCCAATATGGCAGGCCTATTAAAATATTTGAGCTTTTGGTAAAATTCACTTTCTTGGAACACACCCTTCTCTTTCTGAAGGAAATAATAAATTATAATAACATATATTAAAAGTACAAAAATTTTTTTAAAAATATTACATTCGCCCTTACTCGAAACTTCCCTCGAACAAAATTTCACTATACACGAATATATTATGTATAAACTTATTTCGGAGTTTATTTGGTAATAACTTTATGCATATTCTATAATCTCAATTTATTTCATTTTTTTATTTTTACCCCAACGACTATATGCATACATAAAGTGTGTTATCTGTGTAAAATTAAATTCTGTACGAAAGAAATTCCGAGTAAAGGCGAATTTACCGATTTTTTGGAGTATAACGTGTTCGACTGGGCATGCGACGTTATTTTTAACCTACAATCTAATTAAATTAATCTTACTGCTCCTTTAATGTATGGTTGAAAATTGTTGAGAAATACTATTTAAAAGCATATTGTCAATGCGAATAATTTCACTTGAGTTGATCATATTTTAAATACTCGTATTTAAATATCTATAGCATATTATGTTAGTAAGGTATGATCAAAGTACAAATGAAAATCGAAAAATAAAATTTAGTATTGGATTTCTCATTTAAAAAAGGGGGTGTAAATAATGCGTTAAGTAATGAAGTTCTCCAATAATTTTCGGGCAATCTCTTATACAGAAAGACTTGTACCTCTTAAGTGGCTTATGCATGTTAAACAAAAAAATTCCGGAGATTCCAGAGGGAGAAATTTTCAGCTCTTCATTTTTAAAATTTTCGTCTATTATAAAAATAAATTTGGATATAACATATATTTTACCTAATAGTCACTGTCACAAGTAAAATTTAGTTTCCTGATAAATGTTACCGTAAACCTTTGTATATTAGCAAAATCAAATTAACAATGATCATTCCCTATGCAAATCCCATGACGGTTTTAAATCCAACTTTATACCTACACAATTTATTACGTCATTCTGGACAAATGAATTTCCATAGGGAAATCAATTGGACAAAGAGGATTTATACAATTCCATACCTCTTAATAAACAGTTCTAGCATAACTTTGGGGCAATTTATTGCTTGTTGTGATAACAAATTATTGCATTGCATTAAATACGATGCAGATGAGTAGTAGTTTTTAACTTGTTTTTTCCCTTTGCTCTTTCCTACAGATTGTCTTCGCTAAAAGATCTGTATAATATTATACCACGAATTCCTGAGACCAAAATAGGTCGACTTAACATTACTTAATTATTAACTTACCACTTTTTATTTTGAATAAGAAATGCTACTTCTAGCAAAAACGATGAAATTTGGCGTGTCAGTTAGTAGTGTAAAAAATCTTTTTTAACATATTTTTTTGGATAATAGGTCCTACTCAAGTGTTTTAATATTAATCCGTCCCGTAGACAAAAATCGTAGTTTTCTGCCGGTTTGGTGAAGTTTTTAACTTTTATTGCATGGAAATAAATTATTTTAAATATTTTCTTGGTTTTCGCTGTCTTTATATAATTTCGAAAGAAAAATAAATTCACATTGTCTACTTTACCGACTGCCTAGATAAAACCCATCATAATTTGCTGCGCAAAATGATAATTCATAATTTTGAGGCCAAAATAAAATAATGTAAGCTAACTTACCTTAATCCGAAAGTGCTTCAGTAGGTAGTTATCGTAGGTAAAAATTTAAAAAAAATTATCTTATTATTTTGATTAAATCATATTGCCTTTAGCAATCATAGTGAAAATTGATATGTGATTTAGTACAGTAAAAAAGATTTTCTTGACATATTTTTTGATGACATATGTTACGCAGGTGTTTAAACCTTGTTCCGTTTTATACAAAGTGTTAGAATAATTTAACAAGTCAATTTCTTTACATGTAATATTTCCGAATGAATTTTTATTTTGTCCACAGTATTCGCTGCCTTGATATATCAAAGTATTATTTACAAGGTTTGTATAAAAAGCTAATATTTTTTAAACGGTTTGGTCAATATTACTGACAAACAATATAAGACCAAATAATATTTGTGTTTTGTTAATTCTCGCTATCCGCAGAAAAAAAATATTTTGTTTATATTATTTGTTGCAGAAAGAAGTGAATTAGTTTAAAGATGACATTTAAAAAAAAAGTCAATAAAACAAAATATTCCTTTATTCAAAATAAAAAGTTTCTTTTAAAATTTGAATTCGATAACACCCTAACGAAGCAATTTCGGACTAGAGTAAGTTATCTTAAATCGTCGTATTTGGCCTCAGAATTACAAGGCATCTTTATGCACAGACCTTCAAAAACATCGAAACCACAATGAGACCCGCTGTGGTATCAGACTCGGTTAATGCCTCGTCTGATAATATTCACGGCTAGTCCCATAATAATCGTTATTTGGATATTTATAACGTAAATTAGTATTTAAGTATTGCCATGTTAGTTTTGTAATAGTAAAAAGAATCACCCTCCGAGATTTTTCGGATCTCCACTTTTCAGGATACTAAGATATCAAAAAACAAGCTTTATGATTTTCGTCGGTCTGTCTGTCCATATAGATTCATAGCTAAGATTTATTTAGGATCAACTTTACTTTAGTAGAAATGTGATATATTTACAATATAACTTTTTACTGAGACTGTCCCTTTAATAATATAATAATAAAAACCTGTCCTGCTGGTTGCCCAATTTTTATTTTGTTTATTTCCTTTCAACATTTTTTAGCTGAAATGAGACATATTCACAAAATATTTTATTTTGACTTCTATAAATCCTTCCGAATTTGAAAAAAAAAATATGAAGCAATTATTTATAATATTTTCTTTTATGGAAATACTTCCACACTTCAGGAGCAGTTCCAGTTTCTTCTTTAAACACGAGAGTAGAATAGGTTGCTGCTGCCAGAATTCTTTATATTGGGAAAAAAACACTGTGTCAAACCACCACAGAGTATGCTGAAGGAGTTGAACACAGGTTAAACCTAGCGGTGCGCTGTCAACAAGGTTTTCAGATGATGGAATATAATTCCAAAAAGATTTATCAAATATGTCTTGAACATGACTAACCCTGCGTAAAACAAAAATTTTGCACTTATGAGACCTGGCGCTTAACCAGGCTAAAATGACTGATGAGTCAGATCAAGCATAAACATCGTCAAAGGAAATGAGTTCTGAGTAAACCTCTTAAAGAAATGAGATTAAATCTGGCAAAATAACACCTGCGTTAAGTTCCAGGAAAGGAAATGGTTTCTAGAGGAATGGGGAAGCTGCTTTACATTTTACACTAACGAGAAAAGGTTATTCGATATATACTTTCGGTATGAAAATATACAACACTTGCATAGTCTGTTTGTGAGGCCTTTTAGAAACCATGCAATTTGATGCGCTGAAGATCGTTAACTACTACACGTCAAGGAATTTTAATATCTGTAAGACGATAAAATTCATATTTATATTTATTTCAAATTAGGATAATATCATTTAAAAGGATAATAATAATTAATATTCTACTAATTTGTGATAGAATATCTCGTTTTCTATATTGGCGCTCTAATGGGTTAAATATGTATGAGAATATATCATATTGTGGACACCATTCTAACACAAGAACTTTTATAAACGGAGGTTTTTCTTGATCAAAGCTAATAAATGTTTGAACATGAAAAAAAAAATGTTTTGTTGAATAACAGGATGCTTACTAGCCCATTTTCTGAGCTCAAAATTCATTCATTGAATAAGCTCCACTTGAAGCTATAAGGTGGTTTCATTCATTATTTCCACTGAGGACATTGTTAATATAGATATCTCTCCTCACCGCTGCGGCTGCCACAGCTCAATTATCCTTGACTTTTACCATAGGTGTAGCAAGGCGTACAGTATTTGACCCGTATTTATCTGGGAATGATGATTTTCGACACGAGAAAATGTCTCCGAATTTTTGTCTATATGTAATAATGTATGATGAGTTGCTCCACAAACCCTATATCTGAATGAAGAATTGAATTTACGAACAGAATATTGCAAAACAAAGCAATTTGTAGGTAAATTATGTGGCTTTGCATAAGATAATCTTTCTTTGGGAGTTTTGAAATGAATGCGAAACACCTATGTAATGCGAGTGATGAATAATACATAATGCATTTAGAAACATTGAATTGAGTGGTGAAGTATTTTCTATTTAGAAATCAGTTTTGGTAGTGGAGCGTTTTCGCCTTAATTTAGTAAAGGAATATTAATTTTATGCCTGACTTCTGGGTAACCCTGTATATTGAATATCGGGTAGCTTGACTTTCACACCGAGTTTTCTGCAACAAAACCATACGTGTATTTATCAATCAGCTGAAGAGCATTTTAATCAAATGTAAAAAATTAGTATTTTTAAATAGTGGTTAGGGTTTAGAATTAAATAATTAAAATACTAATTAAATTCCGCAAAGAAGGGCCAAAATGACGCGGAAACACAATGATAGGAGTCGTTAAATGAGTTAAAGGGAGCTGGTTTGTTAGGGTCATCCTTTTGTAGGGGCAGTTTTTCGCTGTTTACTTGACACCTTTATATTTAGCACATGAGGAAAAGGTTTTTCCTGTCCGAATATATAAAACTGAGCACAAGATAACGTTTTTTTTTCTGAGAGTACTGGCCCGTAATTACTTTATCCGGAACTACTCCGGAAGTAAAGTCTAATGCTAGTAGTCATGAGGTAGAATTAAATGCACGACATCGAGTGCTTAATGCGGATATTCCAAATTTGGGCGTTGTATGAATGTATATTTATAAGAATTAAACACATGATGTCATATAAAATACGCATCATTTATGCCCATATACGCACCGATACGCTCGTACATAATCCATTTACAAATAAATGTAACACCATAAACACGGTCGGATTTAATACTTATTGAACGTAGGACTTTAAGCGATTAGGCGCCCGTAAGTCGCTCAAGGTTTTACGAGACCTCCTCAAATTAACGAAGGAAAAAAAATAGATCCGGGGTCTGTAATAAGTCTCTAATAAGCTCTTATTCCCCACCTTAAAAAGCATTTTTCCTTGAGTTCCGTTATCACCGGGTCTCTGACATCAGTGGCCCCTCACGCAGTGCCGTGGCTAACCGGGGTATAACGTGGTAACGCTACTGTTTAAAATAAAACTCTGCTGTAGCAATCTGGGTTGAATTTTTTATGGTTTCGAAGAGGCTCACTTCGTTGTTCTAGGCTAAAGAGGTGGCTATTCTTTCTTTGTCATTCATTAGCTCTTACCATCTGGTGATCGCTTCCTATTGAAAACCTATTTACGCCATGTACATTTTGGACAACATCTTTCCTTCGACCTTCTCAGCAGCATCCTATTCCTGCAGCTAAATCATTGTCGGATGGTTTTCGTTTGTTTTCTGGGTTGATTGTCAACACCCCTTATGTTACTGTGAAGTACCTACCAAATTTGAATTTACTAGCCCTGATGATGGCACAAATTGGTGCCGAAACGTTGGCTTTGTAATAAAAGTTTATCAAATCTCTCCAAGAAAGCTGCTATTGTTTCATTTGATAAATACAAGTTAGTGGACGATAAAACCAACCATAAAACATCTTTCCTATTGCTGATAATAAAATCGGTGGCATTGTTTGATCTGGTAACTGAGGTTAACTAAGTTCCGTTTCTGTTCGATTTCTTTTTGAAAAAATTGTTCATTTAATACACGTTCCACTGGTGTAAGATGATCAGCATACTTTCTCGTACATTTCGTTCTCCTAATCCGTTCTAGCTCATTGAAAACTCTTCAACCTATTGTTTGTTTCCAATTTTGATCTAGAAGTCTGTGGTTAGCAGTAAGAATTTGGTTTTCTTTCTTTGTAAAGCTATGTACGTATCTTTGTATAAGTTCTCTATCTCCCCGTCAGTCGCTTGTTGGGGCGTCGTTGGTTCGTATAATCTTTATGGAAAACTTTCTACCATCGCCTCGGAACATGTCAAGTAGAGGATGGAGGTCACTTCGACCATTTGTTAGGTTAAGTAACATCTGGACAGTACTCATAAATTAATACTAATATAATTTCATTTAAGAAAATGCTTTAACTTTCGTTAAAATAAAATTTGACATTTATGAATTAAAAACATTAATTAATTAATTATGTTTGAATGCTGTTATATGTATCAGTTTTTTAAGAGCTTTTTAATGAACCCTAGGTGTACAATCTTTATGGAAAACTTATTTCGACTTATTCAGATGACTTTGTAAATGATCTTTAATCTTTTGGATTTCATCAGTATGTCTTTCTTAAGTTAGAAATCCTACTTCTATTTAAGATGTATCTTTTTGGTATATATGGTATAAGAGGTTTTCGGAGTTCATGAAAAGTTGACCCAATATATCCTATTTCCGTTCTTAAAATTTTTCGTCTGTTCATAGAGCTTCAACGTTATATGTCGCTATGTATACTAGTGCGAAAATATTATTAGAAATGTCAAATTTTGACAGGTTGTCAGTTTTTTTAAATGAAACACCCTGTATATTAAATTATATTCTTGAAGATCTTTTTTTTCTAATTTCAAATATATATATAGTTTTCATATATTCTGTCAATTCGTTTTAGATATATAAGCGTTTAAACATTAAAGAAATGGTAAGGTAATTTGCGCTAAAACATAGTGAGCCATGGTCAAGACAATTGCAATGAACGACGCCTTTTTGACGTTTACCGGTCAGAAATCTATTTACGAGCATTTTTAATATTAATCCGTTGGAAAATATTATTCGGAAGAAGAGAAATTCGACATGATAGAATTATATTATTTAATGTAAAAATTGAATTGACGGTTGTCAGATAGACCAACACCTACTTTTAAATGAAACACCCTAAGCGAAAAGTTAGAATAGTGGAAAGTACCATAAAAAAACAATAATATTAGGTAAATAATAATATTAGCTTAAAGAACTAAGTTTTGGTTTTCTATATTTCTTGGTGTAAATATTTCTGAATATATATACTGGGTGTTTAAATCGCCGATTGTTTGGACTATATTTTACTCCAAAGCTTGGATGGTTCTTGGCCTATTGTAGTATACATTGTTTTTCAGATATAAAAATATGTCCAATGGAGAGAGATCGAGACTGTTTTAAACTTTCAATCCAAAATGAATACTTGTCATTTAAAAAATTGGTGAAGGTGAGGAGGGGCATCATCTTTTGCCATATCAAATTAAGATATGAATTAACAGTTGTTCTAAATGCCCCTCGATTTCGTTTTCTAATAACTCCTGATACCTTTCTCCGGTTAAATTCCCATTTAAAAATATAGGTCCAATAACATGATTGTTGCCACACCAAACATGAATTTTCACAGCCTGAAGAGCTCGCGGGTTTTCGGGTTAAACATGCCTCCAGTGGTAAATGTTGCCTCGTCAGTGAAAATTATGTTTGACAGATTTAGTTGGTTGATCATAACACGTCTTTCTATTTCTTGGCAGAAGTGTAATCGGTCTATTTGGCTTATATTTATAATGTTTTAAAACTGAGTGGATTAAAAAACGTGGCTGCTGTGTGAGCGTTCAGGAGTTTCCAAAACAAGAATAAATAAGATAAATAAATTATTTTAATACAAAAGTTTCAAAATTACCTTCAAAATATAATAAAATATTTAAATCTTCTTCAGCGTTTCTTTGCACTATTCTAACTTTCCGCTTAAGTGTTTTTCTTTCATTTAATTGTTTAGCGATGTTTAATGTCCTACAAGTTGGCGTTGGTCTATCTGGAAACCGTCTACGATATATGTTACGAGCTATCGATGCATTTTTGCCATGTAAATAAAATAATTCTATCATGTCGAGTTTCTCTTCTTCCGAATAACCCATCGTCCAACGTATTAGATATTAAAAATGGTCGTAAATAATTACTTCTGACGGGTAAACGTCAAAAAGGCGTCGTTCATTGCAACTGTCTTGACCATGGCTCACTATGTTTTAGCGCAAATTACCTTACCGTTTCTTTAATGTTTAAACGCTTATATATCCAAAACTAATTGAAAGAATATATTAAAAGTATATATATTTACAATTAGAAAAAAAAGATCTTCAAGAATATGATTTAATATAGAGGGTGTTTCATTCAAAAAAACTGACAACCTGTCAAAATTTGACATTTCCAATAATATTTTCGCACTTATGATATAATATTCTAAATCTTCATAAAAAATCCAACAACTTTTGTATTTACGATATTTCCGTATCTATTCAAATAAACTCTCTAGGTGGGTGGAAAAATATACGGGAAACCCTTGGCGTTTCTTGTTCTTTGGCAGTACACTCGAGTTTTTCCTCCTATAGAATCCTCGAGGCAGACCTTTTTTGAGGTGGGGGACTTATCATCCACCTGGAGTCCAGTTTCAGTTTTTGTTTTAAAACTCGTCATGTTTTATGTTTTAAGGGGTTTTTAGCCCCAATCTTCTACGTTGGCAAGATGTGTTGGAAGATTCGGGATTAGGATTTTTGACTAAATAGGTTTAAAGGTTTCAGGACATGATTTTTTCTCCGGAGTGTAGCAGAGGGAAACAATCAAGGCTCGCGTACCGCAGGGTCAGAGAAATTATCTAGCCACTACCACCGTAAATAGTGTACTCGGTATATGTTCGTTAATAACTATAGTAGAAAAAATATTTATACAAAAAGAAAATAAATTCGGCATCTTTCTCGGTTCAAACATAAAATTAAAAAAAAATGTTAGCTGTTTCACCTTCTATACCTATACAAAAGAAAAATGCTTCTATATCGAAATAAAAGAAAATATATTGCCGTGTTTTACCATTTTTCTAAAAGTTAAGCATTATTAAAATAAAAAATATGCGTATTTTAAGGCACATTTTAAGAACTACCCCTGTATAGGTATAGTAAAAAATGTTTTATATATAAAATAAACAATATATATTAATAAAATTTAAATGATTATTAAAATTGCACCTCGTAACAATCCTGAAAGCCATATAAAATTACATATTTCTGCTGCTATATACTTAATCTATCGACACAAGAAATTTATTTTGCCAAAAATAAGGTAATTTAAGATTTATAATAACTGAAATTACCGAAAAGACATTAGACGTAATTATAGAAATATTTACGTAAATATTTTTTATTGTAAAACATTTTAATTTCTTAACTGTATTTTTGTAGTAAATTAAGGAGAGAAAGGGGGTATTTAGTCATTTGTATTAATGCTTTTTATATTCGTATTTTTGTCCCATATTTTTAGTACAGAGGTCACTCTTTGCAATGCACAGAATGTTTTTATAAATATTTTCTTTACATAAATATCTACACCATTAATATTGAGTGTGTAGTAGAGGTTTCAATTCCGCAGCTTCCTTCCTACTGTGTCTATCTCGTCGTCGATATGCCTCTGTATTTAATATTGCAAACGTTTTATCGCTTGGGGCTAAAAATAATAATGTTATGAAACTAAAATAATAAATGGCAAGCAATATCTTAATGCAATTAATATGGTGTCATCTACAGAGAACCGGTTTGCAAACAAGACAGCTTAATTAATTTCAAATAAAACAAAAAAGTCCTGATTGATATATAAAAAGTTAATTGGTTTTAAGACATCTTCCTTTGTGTTAATAAAATTATGCAACAAACTGGGTTTGCCTCTTATTTAATTACACTAATATTTATATGTATTTTAGGCTAACAATATCTTAAAATATAATATATTCTTTGAAATAATACTTTTCCCATAAATGTTTATAAAATATTAATAAAAATTAACGGCTCCTTCATTCAATACACTGGATTGTCATTTTAGCTTTTCTACATTTTAATCGACTATAGAATTTTTAAGATATCAAAATAATCTAAAAAACAAACTATATGGCTAGTTATCTTAAGTTTTTTTTACTTTTTTAATCGAAACATTATCTAGTGCAATAATCTTAAATTGCAGCTACAGATAAATAATAGTGTATATAAAGTTTTAACAACTATACAAATATACTTATGGGAATGCTTTTTTAATAATTTACTAGACTTACAAATAGGTTTTAAAACAATCCATATATGGTTCGGTTATAATTTTAAAACAAAAGCCCTCAAAATAAATCATGAAAAAATATAGATTTATAGATATTTAAACAAAATATTACCATTTACAAAAGTTTGTTAAGATTTTTCCACATAATGATGGTAACAATGAAGTTATCGGTTTTTCAGGCACTCAAAGAAAGAGACACTGATAAAAAATAAATGCAAATAGCTGTACTTGATTCGATATTACTTTTGGCCCTCGAAAATTGAAACCAACTGTGCGTGGACAATCGTCTGGATAATTACATAGATAGTACTAATTAAAACGCACTAGGTTTACTTCTCGTGCTTTCATGCTACAGCAGATTTGTCATTTTTTACTTATACATTTTGGAAATTATTAGTGACGATACATACTAATTAAAATATGCTATCAAAATCTTAAAAGAAAATAGATAAAACATATAGGATCCGTACCTTTTAATAAACGTTATCATAATTAAATTTTCACATCTCTCATTATCACAAATTTTTGGCATTTTAAATATACCAGAATTGAAATATTCAGCAAAAATTTTCAGAATGTAGATACCCTGCAAAGCCGTCAACCCAATTAAATCAACTGTTTGTTTAAATTAGGAAGAATTGTAGTTAGAATAAATGTAAAAATAGGTTGATATTTAAGTGAATCATTTCTATTATTTTCAGGGAAAATGCTAACGCAACTCGATGTCTCCCAAAACAGTTTAACTCAGGTTCCATCAGCCGCATATAAGAATCTGCACCACCTTTTGATTCTAAACATGAATCATAATAAGATCAACAGTCTACATGCCAAAGCTTTCCAGGGATTGGATACCCTTGAGATCCTTACACTATATGAAAACAAGATCACTTCTATAGATGCTGATGCTTTCGTGGGTCTTGAAAAGTAAGTATATGTTTACCTTATTTACCGTCGAGAGTTTTCAATACTATCACATATTTGCTTTCTCGTATAAAAAAGAAAATGTTCATTGTTTCTCAAGAAGCTGTATCTATGACGAAATTATAGTTCTTAGAATTAGACCCGTGTAAAAATGGAATCAATTTCTGAAGTTTCGTCTTCAATTGCACCACGCATCTTCAGTAGAACTTTACTCCAGATCGTTGTGTTTTATTCGTGTACTTTTATCTAGACTTTTGTTGAATTTTTGAAAGGGTTTACATAAAATATGAGCTCAGGTAAGTACTAGTGGATTTCTAGCGAGACTGTTCTTCGAATTCTGAATTATATATGTAGGTGTGAAAAGGCACCCTACACCCAGAGTGAAAGGTTGTTGTTGGCGCCCTGGTGGACAAACATAAGAACTGTCTTTAGAATAGACGTACGGACCTGAGTACCTTTCTAGCGAAGCAGCAAGAGTGGCAAAAAATTGCTGGAGAATTAACGCTTACGCCACGCTTATCAATGTGAGGCGAACTGCTGCACAGCTGAGGAAACTGTGGAATAATTTGAAACAAAGGTAGGATTAATAGATTATTACCTTTATTATTTTAATTACAATTTATACTGTCTTTTCTAACCTGCTTTTATGCAATCTATATAGAATAAAAGGAGTACGATTCAAAAGGAATTTCTATACTTAACGATATACTTCCATCACTTTTTTATAGGGAATCTTTTTGAATCTGTTCAAAATTTCCTTCATGGAATGTGTACTACAATATAATTTTTCATAATTACAGAAAATACTAATGCAATGTTGTATGACAATTTTATTTATTGAATATCTGTTTTCGTAGGAAAAGGAAGACGGCTACAAAAATGAAATACCAACGACCGCTAACTGGTGGAGGTTCTGAACCTCCAGAGAAAAAGGGCCCTTTCATGGTCACTGTCTCAGCCCTACATGGAACTCAACAGGAGTCTCTGAAAAAAATCAAACTGAACAATGCTCTACAGTCTCTGTATGTCCACAAAGTACAACAAAAATCTTTCAATACAAATAATATAATGCAAACCACTTATCTTCCATAGAAATTTTACTTTTTTATTCCTATTACCGTGAAAACTTTTCTAATATATTTATAATTAATTCTCATATAATGAATATTATAAAATAGATATGGTAATTAAAGCTGTACTTCGCTCAATTTCAATCCAACGATTTTTTAAGACTTGGGCAATATTTCTGTGGTTTCCACCTGTTCGTTCTCAAAGTACCTCAACGCACCCCCTAGAGAAACTGGTAAATATTATCTATATATACAACATTTGCATTGTAATATTGATTTTGTTGCAGGACAAACAAGAGTAATAAGATTTGTCAAAGGGAGAGGGATCTTCGGCTGCAGAAAGTGTGAGACGGCATCCAGCAGCAGAAAAAAGTGCTCAATATTCGACTGTAAATAGAGAATGAGCAGCTGCAGGCAGCGATTTTAGAACGCAAGAAGGACGAGGCTGAAGCCGAAATAGCAGTTTTGCAGATGAGAATTTCAAAAAACGACTTCAAATTGAACAAAATCTTAAACCTATTTTTGATGTTTTTTTTAATTAGAAATGTTACAAAAATGGATTTTTTAAATTAAATATTTTACCTTTTTAAAAAAGTTGAAAACCAACTGGCATAATTATATTATATTAATCAATTAAATAAAAATAATGTGCATAAATACTTTTTTATATACAGTGTTTGCAAAAAAGTCTGCATCATATAGAACACTTTTTTACTATTTATTTCTCAGAATTTTTTTAGGTTTTCTTGTTGCAAATTTATAATCTTAATTTTGTACCCTGTATATCTGATCTAAATATTCATTTTAGCAATTTTTTTTTACCTCATCAAAAATGAAATTTTCTGAAAAATCTATAATCCTTTAAAAAAATGGTTAGGTTAATGAAATCCATTTCTCGTAATATTCTGGCATTTACAGTAGGCATATGAATTGCAGATAAAGTAAAATAAAATCAAAATCAAAGTTAAAATATGCATTAATATCATAAACCCATAATTCATTGATAAAGCTAGAGAAAATGAATACCGTATGTTATTATTCATTTTTTTCAAAAAAAGTAAAACAAAATATATGTGCCCTAACACAAAGATAAATTGAATTTAAAAACATATAAATATAAACACATTAAACTTACGAGCTAGAACACTGTAATTTAAATTAACACACAATTTTGATTTGGTAGATGTTGTTAAAAATTATTTCCAATAAAATTATTCCTAAAAACTGACTAGAATACATTCTTCGTCTATGTTTTTGCCCACCTCCTCTTCAAAAATAAAATTGTCATAAGAACAAACTACGATTTAAATACATTCATTTACATTCTTTTTAGAACATAATAATTATAGTTGTCAAAAAATATTACCTGCATGAGGGAAAAGATGTTCTTCCGGTTGCTATACACTTCTGCATTATCACTTCCTGACCTAATAATTTTAGAATAGGTGCAATCTGCGCATGCGAAGCCTCCAGGAAATCCCGCCTTTGTCTAATATTTTGAAGCTTATGTTCCTGGCCACCCTGGTAGTCGTATATACTCAGGTAGATGTCTGCATATTTCCTCCGAAATCCGCTTTATTATAAGGGATATTGTTTCCCAACTTATTCCACGTAAATCTCCACTTACCATCTAGAAAGTTAATGGTAACTATGAACTTCAATTTAAATTACACTTTAAAAGACATCTTACCTAAAAAGGTTGGACAATACCGTAAACAAGTTAAAAGTGAGATCAGCGGTGCCATAGGTAAGCCTCGGCTTTTGACTCGCACCAAACGATGAACAATCATAGGTAATGATATCATCTCTAGCGCAATGGCTTTTTAAAATCGATATCGGTACCGAAATTTTTTCCCATTATAAAACAGCAGAGAATTCTCTTCATCACGTATGTACCTTTTGGGTACTCTAACGTTATCTTGCATATCTTCTACATAGTCAATACATTTCAAGAAATCGGCATTATCTCGTCGGTTCATTTTTAATAACAAGAACAGAATAAAAATAAAAAAAATTGGATGATATTCTCAGCTAAAAGTGGGAGCTACAGGTACCTGGTCGTGCACTGTTTACAACATTTCATTTAAAAAATCACTAGATTTGTCACTATAAAAATAAGTGTTACTAGAGAGCGTTCACTCAAGCGTTGCTTCGCCGAGATTGCAGGAAGACAACAATATAGTGTAGATGGAAAATCGGATCTCGAGTATTGTTTCACCAAGCACGCCTCAAGTCTGAGATTGAGATCGGACTCTAGGTACGGGCATGAGTCCTCCGTATATCGAAGAAAGCAATTATTTTGGAGCTACTTTACCAGCCATTACTAAACATACTGGAGGAAGTAAACGTTGTTTACTATTACCTAAAAGGGATAAATTCCTTAATAATTAAAACATAAACATACATACCTTTAAATCTCCACACTATCCATGTATTTGTAATTTTGTATTATAACGACCTTCATTTCATATATAAAATACTTGCTATTTTACTTCGACAGGATTCCTGATATTTCCATACTTAATAATAATAAGACGTTTATTAGTTACCAATAAATACAGTTAACGAATTAACTTAAAACAACAATTATTATTATGATAATAATCATGGTAACTAACGGGCCTTGTTTTCAGATTTCAGGGATTCGGATTCTGTTGAGGCCAAAAATATAAGAAATGAAAAAGAAATTTATAAGCAGCTAGCAGTTAAATTTTTTTTAAAAAATTTGAAAAAAAAACATAAAAGCAAAAAAGCACACACTAAAAGGAAAATGGAAGGTGGATAAGGATAGGGAAAAAGGAAAACACTAAGTTTCAAATTTAGCATTTTGTGGCATAGACAATCAATTAAATATGGTTTAGAAGAAGTAGCTTGGTTTTTCTCTTGAAAACTTTTTCTGAGACAGTAAACTCATTTATTTTGAATTTGTTTATTAAACGTGCAATTAAATAAGAAAAAGACCTTTTAAAAAATTCTTTGTTGTGTGACGGTATAGTTAATAGATTTTTTCGTCTTATATTAAGATTGTGCACATCAGTACGATAAGTTATTTTTTGTGCAAATATGGTGGAGTTTTAAACTTAAGAATTTTATAAAAAAGGACAAGAGCATGTAAGACTCGTCTATTGTGCATATTTAACCAATTTGCTTCTTTTAACTTATGAGAAATGTGTTCACGTCTTCTTATACCAAAAATAAGCCTTAGACAGGAATTTTGGAGTTTTTGTAATCTATTAGCACCGGCATTATCAAGACAAGGTCCATAGATGGTATCACAGAAGTAATTAGAGATAAGAAGAATAAGAAGAATTAAGTTCATCTACATTTTGCAAGGAATTGGGAAGTTGTATATTTTGTTTTTTAGAAATATTAATTTGATTTAATTCTTGCCATGCTTCTTTATTACTGCACACTCCAAACCTATATGTTAAATAAGCCTTTTTTTACGATCTGATTGCGCTAGTAGTAAGATTTCTATACTGGTTGTATGTGTTGCAGTCCTCCCAATTTTTGGTGTTTCTAAACTTATTTAAGGCCCTACTACGAAGCCTCTGCATTAATCTAATATTAGGAGTAATCCATGGTCTGTATGGCTTATTTTTACCTCTGATATTTTTTAAGGGAGCATGCAAGTTTATAACGTCGAAGAATGATTGGTTGAAAAAATCAACTTTGCTATTTATGTCCGCCATATGATACATTATGTGCCAAGGTATTAGTTCGATATCAGATTGAATATTGGTAACACTTTGTAAATTTCTGTATGTAAAGTTATAAGTATTAGATTTGTGTTCTTCAAAATTTATGTCGCAATAAATGAGCATATGGTCCGATATCTCAAAATCCCTTATTCCGCAAACCTCGATTGAACCTATATTTGAAAAAAGTAAATCAATTAAAGACATGTTTGTATTTGATATTCTAGTAGGTTCAGTTATATGCTGTTGCAAACCATAGACCTCAGTAATTTCACATAACCGTGCTTTTGTATTTAATTCGAGAAAGTTTATATTAAAATCACCTAGCAATAAAAGAGAATCATAGACAGTATAAAAATCGGTCATAATACTTTCAAGACGAGAATAGAACAAGTTTAAGTCACCCTTAGGAGGACGGTATATATTACCTATTAAAATTTTTGTGTTTACTTTTATTTCAATCCAAATATGTTCTAGAAAAGGGCAGGTTTCTCTAAGCATAACACGAAACTCAATACTTGCTTTTATATACACAGCGACACCACCACCCCTACCTAGCCTATCTTGCCTTATAAAATTATAATTTTGTAGTTCTATGATCTGATCGGCGATAGCTGAATGTAACCATGTCTCAGACACACCAATCAAATCATACTGAAAGTCAGCTACATGGCCTTGAAAAATGTGAAAATTATTTGACAGTGATCTTGCATTAATACGCGCGCACGAAAACATTTATCATGAACACATAAAACGAGGTACTTATCCCTGCTAAAAACAACAAAAAAAAAGGAGTAAAAGGTACGAGGATAAAGGAAAGGAGGTTACCAAAAAGTATATGCTTAGTTAGAAAACGAAATTTAAGTAAAAACCAAGTGCTTATAATAAATTATACAAATATCACCCTAGCAACAAGGAAAAAAGTAAATAAAAAAAACAATTATATCACTTTTCGGGATATATATACATGTTTATCATTCCAGAAAATTTGCAGGCATTTCGAATTAAAAATAACTCGTCCCTGTCAAACTTATTTTGGTACAACTTGAAAAAGTGGTAAATGCAATGGCATGTGGAAAATAAATGCATTTTTACCCGAAACTAGATTTTACCCAATTTTTCGACCTCGAATAAAAGAAAATTTAAACTATGTCTTGTAGCATAAAGATTGAATTATTTGGTATATTTAATCGTTTTTATCCCAGGCGTTACCGATACGACTGCGACTTTACGAAGAGTCATGGCAAACAGAATTCGTGCACGCTTCAATTTAAAAATATCTCAACCCTGATAGAGCGGGATTTCACACAACTCCCTAGAGAAAAAGTTGACATTTCTTAAGGTATTTACATGATTTGCCTATGATTAACCGTTTATATACTAAACGGCAAAACGTAAAACACTAGTAAAATATATGTTGAAAAAATTTCAAATTTACTTTTAAATCGTGCGCCCTGTATAAACCGGAGGGCAGATTTGCCGACGTTGTTTTTTAATCCTTCGTGGGAACTTTGGGGCTCTATAAACAACTCTCGCCCCTTATTACTTTTCTCGAAAAAAAATAGCAAAATTTATGAAGTTAGACAGGCAGTTTTTTTTTAGTTTTTTGAATTTCAACCGCTTTCTCGTCATTTGAGATATAGGCATTGAAGCATTTTTTACCCTTTCTTACCTTTACAAAATAGTCAGGGTAGCGACTCTGCAAAATGCCTTCAAACTTTTATTTCTGACTTTAAAATATGGTTTCATTAAATAAGAGTTCCTCCCGCTGTTACAAGTGTCTAAATAACAGTTACATTGTTAGTATATGTAGAAAAAATACAAGTATTTTTAATATGATTTTCAACAAGAGGAGTCTCATTAAAAGATTTAAAAAAATATACCTAAAAGATAATTATATGGTTACGTTAATGAAACACATTGCTAGCTTAAAACGAATATATATATATATATATATATATATATATATATATATATATATATATATATATTTTAAAACAACCATCTCCAGTCTTAAAAATATCAGTAATCTTTAATTAATTAATTTGATGGTTAAAGCATAAACGATTGTTGCTACTTTTTCCTAGGGTGACACAATAGTTAAAGAAAGCATTTGTGTGAAGTGCATATTGAAAGTAAATTGGTAGAAGGGACTTTTAGAACGATAAAAAGCATTTCTGGAAGTTCAATAAGACAATAATTAGAGTTTTGTATGTACAGAATGTTTATGTTTTGAACGGGGCCTTCAAGCTTCACTTTTGAAGATAGAAAAAATATTAAATAGGAAATTTTAAATGTTTATGTGAACTTAAGGAATTGCTAAAACAATACACAAATTACAATTTTAAAGTATAATATGAGCATCGAGTTCGTTGTTTTAAGTGGAACATCCTGTATAAATGGGTTTCTCATTGCTGTTTATAAATTCACAACTCTGCAATTAGAAGCAATGTGTTAGAAATAGAGAGAACATTCGAACTACGCACAGGAATATATTACATGTGATGGCAGGACTTCTGTCAATTTTCCAGGATGCCTTTAAAATAAAAGTTAATAAGCCTACTATGTGTAATAAGCAAGCAGTGGGCCCCTTTAATTAATTAAATAAACATTATAGAGGGTGTCCCATATAATATAATGAAGTCGATACTAAATTTTTGGCTTCAAATTGTGATTTCTCTATTGTTTTAGTTATTTCACATACTTTCTGCAAATGTTTTATTTATAAGGCGACAAAGTTTGATATCCGACCTAATTTCTTTCTGGAGGTTTAATTTCGAGAGTCCAGAGAACGTTAGTTTTAGGTCACGTGACAGGCTTGTGAGGGGTAAACAAAACATTATTTACTATTTAATTTCTTTGGAAAGCAACTCGAGCAGAGCATTTAGTTAGATTAGGTTTCTTTAGATTTTCCTCTAAAAAATCCGTGCTGTTGTGAAAACGTCGTGTAGCAAGAATTATTTGACAGTTACTTATAAACTAAACATAAGACAATTTGATCCATACACGTCTATGGCCGACGATCACGATACATAAGGTAAAAAAAAATTCTAAATTTTCTAATAACTACAAGCAACTGTTACAACGCTCCTTTGACCTTTGACATTTTATTATGGAAATGCATTTGTATTTTTTAAATGGGGCCTAAAACTGTGTACGTAAAGGTGGCTTTATAAATACAGTTTCCTGTTACAAAATGTTTGGAACAAATACGGGCAAATTTTAAAAAAAGTTTCATTTAATAACCCTCATTTCAAAGGCATTTAAATCGTCTCCTCCATCTTTAAAAACTTGAGGGATGCCAAAAAATCGAACTTGATCCCTTTGTGATCGCACTGTACAAACCACAACTGAACAAAATGCAGGCCTTTCATTTTAAATTTCAATTTGAAGACGTGAAATTATCCGTTTGCTTACATAGCAAGTGAACTTTGTCTGGCCCTTAGGCAATTTGGAATTAACACGAAATAGTCAGAAGGTTTCGATATAAGGAAAATATGGTTACGTTAGTGTAACCTATTTAGATTTTCACAAAACCCTGTTATTAATAGTGTCCCTACAAACTTAAAGTGTGCCTAGATAGGAATATTGATGCATTTCTATGGGCACTAAAGATACAGGAAAGCGGCTAACAAGTCTCTAAATATTAAAAAAATTTAATAACTAAAATAATAGTTTAGTGTTTAGTTTATTTTTGTAAATAAGATTTTCTCCACTTGAATGACTCGAACCACAAAATTGTGACGAAAGAAATTTCCAAAACAAAAATTGTCTCTGAATAAGATACGACCAGATTTTTTTTGATTCTTACACCTATACAAAACTTAGTCTTTTAGTCAGTACCGTTGAAAATACTTCCCAATCTTAAGGAGGTAGCGAGTGGGCCTCAGAAGACCTCAAAAGAAAACCATCTTCGATTCAAAGACGCAGAAAACTGAAATTTACGTGCCAGAAAACTTTTATTAAAAACAGTATTTTACCCGTGTGGTCGTATGAAGTATTGGGCTACGAATTAAGCTAGAATGAGAGATATATAACAAAGGCGCTATAATAATAATAGAATAATCAAGCTAGAAATAATTAAGTTTAAAATTGATTTTTTGATTGATAAGACAGCCGAGAACCACAAAGTTAATTTGGAACAATGTCACTGACCTCACACTCATCTTCCAGTGTACATACCCCAAAAAAACAAGTGTTACTTCGGATTATATTTATTTGTTTTATAATGCTTTATATTTACTTATTTTATAAAGCTTTATGTTTACTTATTTTATAATGCTCGCTTTATATTTATTTATTTTATATCTCTGTTTGCACAAAAGAAAAGCACAAGACCATAATTATAGATTTTTGTTCCTCAATATATTTTTCTAAATCTATTTCCTATACTAACTTTTTTAAACACATCTTAACTTCACAACACTATTAAGCAATTTTTGGTAAATTCGAATTTTTTTTCCACTTTGTGTCTAGAAATTGATAAATCTAAACTGCAGTAACGAACATGACCTTTTAAATTCCTATTTTCGTTCTTCTATCTACCTGAAATTGGATTTTTAATTGCTATTAGCCAGATAACTCGGGGATCGATCAGATACAATCACATGAGTTCATTTCAAAATGCAGCCTTTAAAGGAAAAACGTGTTCTCCTAGTAATTAATATGCTATTAGTTAGTTTAAGACTATAATAGAAACATGAATATGTGGAAATATGTTACGCTAAACGAGAATCTAGGATTGCATAGAAAATTTGTCTTATTTGAAACATGGCTTGCTGGAAGATTTATCGAGTCCTTCGGTCAGTTTATCGTAATAGTATGTAAAGTCAATGGGATAATGGAGATGTTATTTTTTTAAATATAATAATAGATATATTTTGAAATCCAATGACCATTGGAAAAATTGCTCAGACCCGTTTTCAATTGTGCATATTTTTTCACCAAAATACACGATGTGTCATGTAGTAGGTACGAGAATGGCCGCGAATTTTTTTCTTCTGTATTTTTTGAATCTACAAAAAAACGTGTATTTGATGCAATATGTCTAAGTTTAATTGAATTTAAAATATCTGAGTTTAAAATTAGATAGTTCAGACACGGCAAATATATCTACGATACATTTTAACAAATATAATAATTCCGAAATACCAAATAACCTACTTTAATAGGTATTAAACAGCATTGAAATAAATTCTGAATCTATCCTTATTTTAATGTTTCTATAATGTCTGTGGTATTTTGATTTACTGTTGTTGTTACTCGCACTGTTAAATCATCTACGTTTTTAAAATGATCTTTCGTAATCTCCCCTTAAAAAAAAATAACCTCTTCAGTGTATTGTAATACTTAGGGTTGAAACAATTAAAGGGTAGCAAAATGAAACTACATGTTCACCTTAACATTACCCAAAGTATATTCTCAATCTTTTTTAAAATGCAATCTAATTGCCATATACGCTCGGGAAGGTGGTTGACCTGCTGACATAGCAAAACAGGTTATTGCGTGGTTGCCCATTATTGCAACAAGTTGAATTTGATACAATACATTTTATATAGGGTGTTTTCTCTATATATTACACCTCCCCGGGCAATTAAAAGAATTTCAATTTATTTTCAAAATTTGAAATTCGTAAATAAAATACAATTACTAGAGACAAATGTTACAATACACTATTTAAACCATTTTTTTTTTTTTTTTTTTTTTTTTTTTTTTTTTTTTTTTTTTTTTATTTTTTTTTTATTTTATCTTATTTATCTAAATATATGAAAAGAAAAATAAAAACTCAGATATAAGAGAAGGAAAATAGCGTCATATAGTGAAAGTAGGAAAGAAAATAGATAGGTATTTTAGAAAAAGGTTATTAGAAAATACATGCAATAGTATAGTAATATGGAGCCCTTATTATTATAACTTAATTTTAATTAGCTATTATACAACTTAGTTCTATTTTTATGGACTAAAATATGTTTCTTATCTTTAATTATTTTTACATTTGGTGCAACATCTTCTACCACTAAATATGGCCCCAGGAAGCAAGGGCTGGTAATTTTATCACCAGTTTCGTTTTTGATTAAAACTCTATCGCCCTTTTTATACTGAATGGGGTTTACTTTTAAATCAAAATTTTCTTTTCTTTTAGATTTAGAAAGTATTAAGTTATTTCTTGCATCATTTTGAGCTGTTTGTAACCTATATTTTAATTCAATGGGGTAGTTATCAAAATTATAAATAGGATCAACTTCATTATTTAAATTATTTGGTAATTGGCATTTTTTTCCAAAAACTAGTTCAAAGGGAGAGTATTTGGTTTCCGTATGTACTGCAGTATTATAAGAAAAACACCAGTACGGAAGCCATGTGCTCCATGCAGAATCATGGTTTTGAGTTTGAATTCTCAAATAAGTACCTAGAACTTTGTGAGAGGCCTCTAAACTCCCGATACTCTCGTGATGATACGCCGTAGAATGAATCTGTTTTATACCTAACAAGTTACATGTTTCTGCCATAGTGTGAGAAATAAACTCGGTACCCCTATCTGAAGCAATTTCCTGAGGGATACCATATCTTAAGATAAAGTTATCCACCAAAGATCTTGCCACAGATACGGAATCCTTGTTTTTAAGAGGGTAGGCCTCTACATATTTTGTTAACTCACACTGAAGTGTTAAAATATAAACAAATCCATTTACGTCTACCGGAAGTGGACCAACAATATCTAAATATATTTTTTGAAAAGCTGTTTCAGCTGTAGTAGTTATTACCATTGGCTCTCTAGTATAATGATTCGAATGTTTTTGTCTTTGACACATGTCACACCTTTTTACAAAATTTCGAACATCACTATCCAGACCTGGCCCAAAATAATACTTTTTAATATTATTTGTCATTCTATTTATTCCAGCGTGACCACTGGTTGGTAGTAAATGAAAATCATTAAGGATTACTCTTTTTTCGTCTTTGTCCATTACTTTTTTAATACCTTTTACAACATTTATACGGGGACCCCTCCAATTAGTATAATTTTTTATTTTACTACCAATAAATTTAATAAACTCTGTATTATCATTATTTTTATTAATAACTAATTCTTTAATTTCAGCCTTTTTACTTATTTCTACCAAATCTTTTACCATTTCGTCTCGCGCCAATGGTGATAAAGCTTTTTGGTCTAAGTATAAGGTAAAATGTAATGGAATATAATAAAAGTCTCCCACTTGTTGAGTGACATCTTTTGACAATTTTTTAATTGTTAAGGATGGTATTATAATTAATTCGGTACAGTTAGTGGGTTGCTTAAGAATTTCCACAATATTCGGGTGATCAAGCCAAATATTTTCAGTACTTTTCTTAATTAACTCGTCTTCCTGTCCGTCTCTACGTTTACTCTGTGCTCTGGTTAAAACTGCAATCATACCTTCATTCATATCTTTTAATTCGTTTGAGGACAAGATTATTCTCGATAAAGCATCGGCTGTAACATTATCTTTTCCTTTGATATATTCGATATAAAAGTCATATTCTTCTAGACACAAACGAAATTTTGTCAATCTGCTACCAGGGTCTTTTTGCGTAAAAAGATAAATTAATGGTTTGTGATCGGTTAAAATTTTGAAACGACGGCCATACAGATATGGTCGAAAATGCTTTACAGCCCAATAAATTGCTAAAAGTTCTTTATGTATAGTAGGGTAGTTAATTTCTGCTTTATTTAAACTACGACTAGTGAACGCCACTGGTTTATTATTTTTATTTGATAACACTGCTCCTATAGCAAAAGCAGACGCATCTGTTTGCAAAATAAATTCATTTTCATTCGAAAAATCGGGATAATCTAACACCGGATGCTTAATCAGCGAATTTTTAAGACAATTAAAAGCTTTATCACATTCGTCCGTCCACTCAAACCTAGCGTATTTTTTACATAATTTATTTAGAGGAACTGTAATTTCTGAAAAATGTGGTATAAATTTTCGATAATAATTGGCAAAAGCCACGAAGCGTTTAACTTCATCTGCCTTTTTTGGAATAGGATAATCTTTTAAAGCTTTTATTTTATCAGGGTCAGGTGATATTCCTTCAGAACTTATTATATGACCCAGATACAGAATTTCTTTTTTCAAAAAATCGCATTTAGCAAGATTTAATTTAAGGTTTACTTTTCGCAATCTAGAAAAAATATCTATTAGATTTTTATTGTGTTCATTAAGGTTTCTGCCAAATACTATAAGATCATCAAGATAAACAAAGCACTTTTCGTAATTTAAGCCCGCCATCGCTATGGTCATTAACCTTGAAAAGGCACTAGGGCTAATTTTTAACCCCATTGGTAACCTTCGCATTTGCCACTGACCGCGATCTGTAGTGAAAGCTGTGTATTTTCTGCTTTCTTCCTCTAATTCGACCTGATAATAGCCCTGGCTAAGATCTAGATGTGAAAAATAAAGTGCACCTGCTAGGGAGTCTAAAATATCGACTACACTCGCAATCGGAAATTTGATATCTAATATATATGGGTTCAAAAATCTGTAGTCCAATACTAACCTAGCTCTTCCCTCATTCGTATCGCTTTTCTTTGGTACAAGCAACAAAGGTGAAGACCACTCACTCTGCGCACTCTCAATTATTCCATCCTGACACATTTGAGAAATTTGCCTATTTATTTCCTCTTTATGTACTTGAGGTAACCTATATGGCTTTCTATAGACCGGCTGAGTATCTGGTTTAACTTGAATTGACTGTTTATATAAATTAGTAACTGTAAGCTTATCTCCTGGCATATGAAATATATTTGAGAATTTGGCACAAATTTGCTCTATAGAATCTCGTTCCTCGCGGTTTAGATGATTAAGCTTAAGAATTTTAAATAGTTCTTTAACTCGAGTAGCCGAATTTTCTTGGCTGTTAAATTGATGACACTCATAATTGCTTAAACTTTCCGCTTTTGGCGAAAAATTTCTCAAATGTACCTCTGTCTCTCTTGTATTCAAAATTTTAATTGGTACTTTACCATTTATCGGTTGTGCAATTACACCAGCCATGAACACACCCTCACATAATTCACCTTGCATAAGTACACATTCATCCTCTAACCCTGTAGGAACATACTGTATAATTTCGCACCTAGGGGGAACACTTAATATATTCTCACTATCCGCATTTAATTTTAATGTATTTATTTTATTATACTGATTTAAAATAGTTAAGGTATTTTCTTCGTAATCTAATTTAGCCTTAAAAGTTTTCAAAAAATTTTCTCCAATTATGCCATCACTTTGACATGGTAAATTATTAAAAATATAAAATTTTTGCTTAAATATCCCATTTTCTATACAAAGATCTAAATAAACATATCCCACAGATATTAAATTACCTCCTATGCCTTTAATTTCAATATTTTCTTTGTGTAACTGTATTTCTGAATTTAAACAACTTAATTTAAGGGCACTTAATGATGCACCCGTATCTACCAAAAATTTTAAGCTTTTACCATTGACACAAAAAGAAACAGCATTCGAGTAGTTTTTTGAATAGGTAAAAATATTATTAAACTGTTTATTTTTAGTATTTTTAGGCACGAAAAAATGTTGAATCTTGTATATCAGCTGAGGATTGTTCTGAATTTCCGGTGTGCTCCGCAAAATGCATTCGGTGACCTACTGCCCGAGATCCTCTCCTATTACCGCTCGTAAATGTACGACCACCGTGATTTCTAGAAAACCGCTGATTATTAAAATTACCTTGATTAGTCGAAGCGTTTCGTCGACAATTTGAATTGTTATTTCCTCCGTTATTAAAATTCTGATAATTATTATATCTACCAGAATTTCCTGTTCTATTATTTGGTCTTCTGGAAAAATTTCTAAAATTTCCCCTTCCTCTGTGAGAAAAATTAAAAATGTGTCCTGAATTATTTTGATTACCCAGCTCTTCATCTTGAGCTGCCCTTATTGCGTCCTTTAAGAATTCAAAATTTCTGGAAGATATAATTGTGCCCAGCCTTTGATTTTTAAGTCCGTATGCAAACCTTTTTATTGCAACCTTTTCGTTAATAGGTCTTAGAATATCAAAAGCATTGGCATTTCCGTCTGCTTGCGTAATGGTTAAATTTACAAAAATATCCTCTAACTCTTTACCAAAATCCGTTATACATTTTTCACCCTGTTTAGCAGAGAACAAGCGTGCCTGAAGGGCCGTATCTGATTTTTTAGTTAAGAGATGTTTTTTCATATCTAGAATTAAATTATTTACAGAATTATAAGTCAAACCTAATCGTAATTTGGCGTTGTTAGAAATACGCGTTTTCAAAACAAATTTAATTAAAGAAGGTTGACTATCATTATCAAGCGTTGACGAATAAAAATCTAAAGCCTCTATTAATTTAGAAGTTTTAGATTCTGTATCATCCATGACCGGTAAAAGGTTTGTAGCTATTTTTAGATCAAAAGAATACATTTTTAATTTATCTTTATTAATATTTTTATTTCCAAACTCTAAAATTTCCTTATAAAGTTTTTTAATTTCTGTTATTATGTTATTAAAAGTCAAAATATCTTCTTTGTCTATTTCAGACTTTTCTATTTTTACATTTAAATCAGTAATTTCCTTACCTAACTGAGAATATAAAGTTTTTGCCACTTTAACTTTTGATTCGACAATAGGGCTTTTTCGTCTTTCGCTATTTAATTTTACCAAATTTGTTCGAATATATTTAAATGAATGTAAAATTTCAATAAGTTTGTCTCCCATGAAATTAAAAATTTAATTCAAATATTAAACTTGCTAATTGTGTCCATATTTTTGCGATTATAATTATAAAACAATAACATAATATTATAATAATTAAACTTACATGCCTGCATTATTATTTACATTTTCAGTTACATTAACACATAACAAATTTTCTAACTCCATTTATAATTGTCTTTACTTTTTCTTTCTTCTTTTTTTTTTTTTCCTACAAGAAAAATACCGCCCTAAAAAAAATTTAAGTTTCTTCCATCTTTAAATCATCCTTGGATTTTCGCAGCTCATTTTTATAAATTTCTCTTCTAATTGTCTGCCTTAGTTTCCTTTGAACATGTCTAATGGCCCATACTACTGCAACAATTGCCGTTGCCACAACCAAAATTATAAGCAAAATCTCTGCTAAGCTTAATCCCTTATTTTGGTCAACTATTTCACCCCTTGCATCGCCATTGGAGGCCTGATTAATTACAATCTCTTCTTTGGATTTGGCATTACCCATCTTAATAACTTCACAAAAAAATCGTCAAGTGGCAGGATCGCCATGTAATACTTAGGGTTGAAACAATTAAAGGGTAGCAAAATGAAACTACATGTTCACCTTAACATTACCCAAAGTATATTCTCAATCTTTTTTAAAAATGCAATCTAATTGCCATATACGCTCGGGAAGGTGGTTGACCTGCTGACATAGCAAAACAGGTTATTGCGTGGTTGCCCATTATTGCAACAAGTTGAATTTGATACAATACATTTTATATAGGGTGTTTTCTCTATATATTACAGTATCCACAGTTTATTTAGGTATCTAAGAACATTTAGTGAAAAGTGTAAATATGTACCATTATCTTAAAACTAAAGTGTTTTATAAGGTGAATCAGTTTTATTGTAACTTGGAAACAAAGTAATTAAAGCAGGAATAAAGTATTTCTCCAGAAACTGCAAGTACCGTTTGCCTGTTAAACTCCCTTAAAAGATATAGTCTATTATTGACTATCCCTGTCCACACATTAACATTTTCTATGAAGCTATTAAGCTCTTGCAATATTCAAATTTTATATGTATGCTTCTTCAAATATTTTACCATACATAAAAACCTTATTGTTTTGAATAATTGTGATACTTACATCTCATTCTCAAGTTATCGTGCACTAGCACCAAAATACCAATTCTTCGGAAATTTAAGGCCATATTGTTCTCAGTTTGTTTTCAACGTCAGCAAGATCATTCTAACTATTTTACTAACAGTCGCTTGGTATACATCTCGTTAACATGTCACAACCCTTAATTTCAGTTTTTGATAAATGTTCACGTTTGTTCGCCGATTTTTACGAAATTCGAAATACAGATAAAATTTCGGATGCTGATCTTCAATCTGAAGTCAGTTTTTTACATCACTTTGTTTCCTAGTTATCCATTATCAAGTTCACAATACTATACTCACCGTTTTTTTTTTTATTTTATTTAGTATTTTTTCTAGGAACTCAATTAAATATACAACTAAAATACCGTAATAGATATTCCTCAATGAATTTTACTCAAACAAAAATGTCAATAAAATTTTGTAAATTGCTAATTTTATGTAACAGTATGTAGATTGGTAACCGGTTGTAACGCTCCAGCCTCTAAGCTGGTACCGGTCCACCGAGTGTATACGCGCTGCCATGCTTCGGTCCCAAACATGGTGCTCTAGGAATTACCTACACAGATTAAAATCTATCAAAAAAAGATCCTTTTATAAAATTCCTCAAATTTTAAATTTGAATACTGACAGCCTACTTTTTTTTAAATTACAATGTTTAGCAACAACAAAAAACATGAAAAATTCTCTAATTATAATTGGATATTTAGTAAATGACAAACAAAATTTGACTAAACTGATTTGTGAGTGAAATTACGTTATAGACTGAAAAAATAATTATTATATTATTCTAGTTATGCATTAAATTGATTTACTATAAAATTTACTAAATGAAGTTCAAATGAAAATGAAAATTTGTGAGCATAAGATTGTGAATTTTGATGATTAATAACTCAGAACCGAAACAGAGCAGAAAAAACTAACTCCAGGTGTGTGATCAAGTTCCAAAATTTAAACTCTATATTGATTTTGGTGAAATTAGGCGATGGTAGGCAAAAGTGAAGATTGACCATTTTTGATGACAAACACAAACTTTTTTGAGGATATTAGAATAAGTACTGTTATTTAACGATAACTGTTATCGTTGTTCAAATTCCATTCGTTATTATACAGTAATAAACATTAAAAATTGTTAAAGATTTTAAAATTGGTTTATATAAAATAAAGTTCTGGTTTTGTGTTGTGTTATAATTAAAAATCTGATTAAACCTTTTTAATATATTTAAACAATATAAAACAGATATACTGAGTGTTATTTTATATAGAAAAATTAAATACTTATATTTAAAAAATATTTTTACATTAATCCAATATAGTTTTCTGAGCATATCCAAAATGCTGATGGATTTAACATGCTAAAATTATTGTCACTGTTCTGTCTTGGAGCATGTTTAGCCGATTTTGATCAAGTTGTTTACAGACATATAGCTTAAGAAAATCACGAGGAATTATGTCAGGATATGTCTTTATTTACGTTTTATGTAATTAGGGATTAATAATTATTGATTTATTAAATAAATAAAATAATGCGATCAAAATAACGTTTTTAGAAATGGCAGAAATTAAAAAGTACCTTTCTTAGGCAATGAATAAAAAACTGATAAAGAAAATTTAAATTCGATTTACTTTGTATTTTATTTTTAGATAAAACTAAATTTTCCAACCACAATTATAATAATAATGGTAATAACCACAATAAAAAATATAATTAATTCTCTGAATCACTGTTCCTATATATAAAGTTTGCTTTTCTATACTTATTCTTATTATTTTTATATAAAATTAAATAATATCCTTCTTATGAGATAATTTCTTAAATACGAACGTTCCCATATCCTTTAAATGTCAAATTTTCATTTTTTTACCATACTTCAGCTGCTTCATAGCAGAAATGTAGAAATATCTTACTTAAATTACCATTTTAATCAAAATTTATACAAATCTTCTTAGTTTTTATTTATGTAGGTTTAGAAGCATATAATATTAACGAAATTAAATTGCGTAAATTTTAAGGAATCATGATTAAATAAATAATAGTAAAGCTTGGTCAAATAAAAAAAATGTAAATAAAGAACTCCCTGTGATTTCCTCAAGCTGTAAAGTTGCCCTTCCATGAACCAAGAACAGAAACCACTTATCATATTTAGAATTCCATTTTTTTTAAAATCATTATTATTATTACTCCCAAATTCTTATATAAATAATTCCTATCATATTTACAGTCATTAATTTTAAATATCCAACCCAAATTATTAAACATTTTGCTGATATGTTCAGGTCTCAAAATCATACATGGATTTTCATTTTGATAACCATTATTTTTAGTGTACCATTTATATTTAAAACTAATTTTTAATAATCATTTTCAGCTAAATAAATTATTTTGTTACCTACAAAAAAAATGGAATTGTCTATTTTGGAAAATCATTAATATACAATAATACCCAAAACACTACTCTCAGGAATACATTATATCTTTTGTTTTCACTTGTAGTAAAAAAATGTATTTAACTGCTTTTCTATTACATAAAGAACCATTCGAGAACTTTTCTATATATTTCATATACTTTAACTGCGATATTTATTTGATAAAATACTATTACGTTCTATAAAAGCTAATACCATGTTATAATTATAAAATAGTAAAATAAGTAGCATATCTTAAAACAAAACTAGAGGAGGATTCAAAATTCGATGCAAAAATGGCCATTTCATTTTGAAAAGGATAATTAATCCATGCTCAATTTTTTTGAGGCTCCTCTAACATATTAAAAAGAAAAATCTATTAATTTTTATCATCAATTTTTTATTTTATAAACTTCAAGGGTTCTTTCTGTTTTTGCAGGAAACTAAAGCGGCTTAACCTGGGCGGCAACGGATTAACAGCGGTTCCTCAAAAATCTTTAGGCATACTCGATATGCTCAAGAAGCTTGAGATGCAAGAAAACAGGATTTCTGAAATTACAGAGGGAGATTTCGAAGGTACGAAAAACTTTAGCTTGTCGGCTAATGTTGGAAAATAAAATTGGGGTAGTGGCTGTGTATTTCGGATCAAATACTTTTTTATTATAATATTATAACCGACGTAATATAGTTTTATTCTGGAACGGGAGGAAGCAAAAACAACTTATTCGTGGCTGTTTATAGCATGCTTGAATGATATTATGCCTTGACCAAAAGACGTGTTTTAAAAAGTATACGTATATTAATATTAGAATAAAACTTGCTTTCAAAATTTCTAATTTAAAAACTGATAGCAGCCGACTAAAATGGGTAAGGTAAACTATTAAATATGTATTACCTTCAAGGTGTGTTTAGTTTAGTAGTAATAATTTTATTCCGAATTTTATTTAGAAATAAAACTAGCCTTAGTAGCCTTTAACATGATTATTTTATCACTACAACTAATCCTTTACATATTCCAAGTTGTTCTAATACATTCCTACTTTTTTTACATTTTAACCTAAAATAATTATTATCAGATTTATTTGTTGAAAGCACAAAATACGCAAGAACATTAAAAAACAAAGAGCTGGTAGAGCATCATTTACATTTTGAGTAGGTTAGTTGTTAAATAAAAACTATAAAAATTATTTCGCTCCTTCGAGACTATCACAACTATAATTTATAAGATTATGACATTGCGATATTTTTAATTACTATAATCTCTTAGTTATCAACTATTGAAGCTAATAAAATAAATATACTTACATTTTATCCTGCGCGCCACTCAGTTTAAATATCATAGTGTTTATAGGGCCTATTAACTGAGCAATTTCGTCCTGAAAATACTAAAAAAAACTTGAAATAAATTCTTATCTAATTAGTTTTTCTGTTTTTTTTTGAATTTATAATGCCATCCATATGTACACAAAACTTACCTTATAATAAAACGCTCGTATTATTATAATTTATACAACATCTATAAAGTTATTGCCAAAAAAATATATGTATATATAAACTGTGTTATACATGTAAATGCAGTGGCGGCTCGCAGCGCCGCTTCACCTACATTTTCCAATCAATTTTCTTAAAAATAAAAATATTTTTAAAATATTAAACAATTTATAACCTATATTTTTATTATAAAAATGCAGTATATTTTATATAAATTCACATTATTTACTTAATTATACCACTGATTTCTATCAAAACTAGTGCGTTATATACTCAAAAAATACTAATGACTTAAAAACTTAACACCTTTTCATAAGAGCGACCCGTTGAGCAGCAGTAACAAATTACGCATCAGACGCCGGCTTTCGCGCTTAGATTTGTTTACGGCAGTTGCTATGGCAACGCAATAGTGAATATCCGTAAGCCAAATAGAGATGGGAGCGGCATAAACTGCTGCTGCAGGCTGCAGGCACCTGTTATAGAATGAATGTAAATTAGTGCGCTCGGATCATCGGAGGCGGAAGCAGTTTTGCATCGATCGAATCGAATCGAAATTAATTTAAGAAATAGGTACATAACGGTTTTTTGAGAACAGAAAAATATATATAAAATCTTATATATTCATATTATTTCCCCTAGGTATTACAAAACGCTCCAAAGCCATGGATAATTAACATCATAAAAAGTTTTAAAAAATATCCATTTTGGGCGTGGCACCCCGAAAAATTTTCGCCTTCGGCGCAATTTTTGCCTACGGCCCTGTCCACCTAACTACCTGCGCTTTACCCCTTCTTATATCCTTGAGCCGCCACTGTGTATGTGTGGTAAAATTCGTTACGAGTTAAAAGCGAATTTACAGATATTTTTAAATTTCTTTTTCTTCATGTTTATTTTGTCTATATATATTTTCTATTGTTTTTGCTACATTTTTATATTGTTTTTACCAAGCCGAAAGTCACTGTTCTCTTGCATACTTATATTGCACTTGCTCAAATACAAAATTTGTGACAATATATCTGATATAAATATTTACATATCTAACAATTATTCAGGTTGAAGCAAATATACGTTTTTCATCTCCACAACTTTTCTTGTCCAGATCTGACATACATATATACATACATACATATATACATACGTACATACAAACATTCCTTCACTTACCATACCTATACCATAAAACCAGTGCTTCGATACTCTAGTATACCATTTATTAAATTTTATTTTTATTTGTTATAAATATATTTTTATTATTTATATTATTTTCTTATTTTACTCATCAATTATGACATTTGTTATTTATATCCATGAAAAAGAGGTTTATTCTAGGGAATAGAATGTTACCGGCTTTTTAAAGATTTAATTAGGTCGTCATTTTGTTTTGCCATATAGAATTGACAAAATTTTATCAGTTGATCAGTCCACACAAAATACCATATTAAATAGTATAAAAGTCTTCTAGTCCTACATCAAATCAAAGCCTAAAACGTCAGGTTATCCATCAAAAATGAGATTTCTTGACCTTGAATCTAGCGACACAAAGGTTGTTGCGAATTTATTTGCAGACTTTTTTCAGTCAGTTTTTATCGACACTGGTCACTCCACATATGTAGGTACCAATAGCTTTCTCAGTTTGGATATCTCAAATATTGTCATCAAAAATTCCATGGTCTTTGAAAAGCTGGTTGATATTGACGATCACAAAGGAGCTGGACCTGATGATATCCCTCCTACTTTCTTAAAGCACTGCAGCCCAACTCTGGCAGCTGCCGCTCACATATCTTTTTTTTTACTTGATTTTGTTGCAAATCTTCTACTTAAAGTAATTTTTCCAGACATGGGCTTAAAGTAAGTAAGATTATGCTCGTTTAACCTCAATGACGTCACCTTATTGCTCCCTCCAACTTAATAAGTGACTAGGTCGCGAAAATGCCGGTTTAAGTAATGGACTAGAATTGTAAACTGTTTTCTTTTTGCTAGTAATGTAAAACTATGTCTCTTTTTTATATGTAATGGACACCTGTTGACATCGCAACGAATTTTTTTACAATAATTACAATATAAAAGTAGAAAACTTCACCAATTGTAAAAATGTAGTCATAGTGGTGATTTTTTATTTTCGTTTTTTATTCTAATAAATCTTGCTCTAGCACAGTACATAATGTACTTTCAAATACTATAAACCAATGAATAAGCTGCCCGTGTGTTTCAGCCATAAAGCACCATTTTATATTTAATTGAAAAATAGAGAAATTTTTTATGGTCTACGATTTATATGACACTGGATTACTATGAACCATATCTCTAGAAGTTGTTAGAAATTTAAAGTTATCTGAATTGTCAAGACTTACTTTATGGCATAATCTAACTTCAATTATCTGTCCTCTTTTAGTTTTCCTTGGCACTCTGTTTAATTTGTATTTTTAGTTCAAAGATAATTCTAAACATTTCTTTAATTTGCTTCTATCAAATAGCCACCCATATAATTTGTAAGTACTGGGTGCAAACCTTTAAGTTCTTTTAAATTTTTTTTTTTTGATAAAATATATACAGGGTTCTGTCAAAGTGCAAGCATAATCAAACTTTAAGATTCATTCAAGTTAACAAAATCGTATTTTTTTCTCATTTTTGTAATCGATACTTCTAAATTACCAGTGGCACAACGGATAAGCAACTACGTCATGTGGCATGTTATTTGTTCACAACTAATCATCAAAATGAATCGTCAATGACGCGCTGAGAAAGCACAGTTATTTACCGATTATTTATTATTGTGATTAATAAAGAAATTAAAGAAAAAACCAACAAAACTTTTCTATAACGTAACAATGTAATCGATTAGGTAATATTAGTATTAATTTTATTATTAAAAATATTATAGTAATAGTATAATTACAAATGTTGACTTAATTATTTAATACTTTAGTTTAAAAAATTGGTCCAGATTATCTAAAACGTTAACAAATGGAATAGGTTAGGCAATATTGCAGCAATTTGGTCTTGCTATCTACAAAAAAGAAGATCAAAACACTTAAAGAGCTCGGATGAGCAGAGTTCAGCAGGTTTGTATACCGGACCTGTGTCCACCAACGCGCGACGCGTGAGTCGCTGTGATTATTAGTTTCCTCGCACAATGTAACCAGCATCTCTAATAAAATTTTCAGGGTACTTGTTAAATTCAATAAATTCTCTTATTTTTCGTTTATAATAACCCGAGACTGAACAACAACTCCTAAAACACAAGAACAAAGTTCTTGGACGTTACGTCATCGGTCGCAGCTGAAGGTAGCTGTATGTATGTATATAGGCATACCCTATAACTGTTTTTAGGCAATATCTTTACTTTAGAATTGATTATTGGAAGTAAATAAAACAGTAATTATGAGTTAAATCAGTATTCAATACACTAATAAAGGTGATAATATATAATAAACAGTATATAGTACCTTAAAGGCATGGTAAAAATCTAACTGAATACACTGAAAGAAATATATTTTTAAGCATCCTTAGACAGCAAAAAGTTAATGAACCCAATAAATTATAATATTGAGAAATATATTAGATATGTTAGGTATATTTTTTTTTTATGCATGCATCTATTTATTAATTTATTTTATTTTCAAAACAGTTTACATATTCGTGTCTATTCTATAATCTACAAGTATTCTGCCAATGCAAAATATAAAAACATAAGTAAGTATGTTGTAAGTAGGGTAATATTTTATAAATGTATTTGAAATACTACTAAGTAAGATATTGACAACCGTTCCTCCAGAATGCATACTGCATTCTTCAAAATAAATGAAATGTTCTTGTTTTAAGAAATATTTAAAGATCAAAGAAGATAAAAACGATTTTTGAGAAAAAACATTTTTTTTTAGGTTTTTAAAAACATCGGACATAAAAGTCAGTACTTTGTTAAGACTTAAGGCATCCGTGCTATTATTACCGTCATATTCGGGATTTATATTGTGATTTTCGGGATGTACACTGTCATACTACTATACCGGAGTTTAATGAGTGACTTGTCGTAGAAATATCAATTGTATCAAGTAAATTTCTTTTCTGATCCAGATTACTTGGAAAAAATGTTGTCTTCAGTGAATCTACTTATATGATTATGGATTGTCCATACAGATATATCATAGTTTGCAAATCGTTATTTATTACAACATCCCAAGTGATAGAAGGGCCCGGAGGATTCTCTACTTTAATTATAGTCATCTTAAGACTGTCATTAATGAAAAAAACCATCCTTCTTTAACCCGAAAATATGGATAAATATTTGGGACAGTTCGGAAATTTAGTAGGTACGCTAGTTTCCTTTAACCGTGGCAAACTTAATTTAACTGTAACGATCTCACCAGTTTTGGAATCCTGTTGTGAAATTGTCCGAATAAAATCCTCAGGTTTGAAATGGCACTCAAACCGAAAAGCTCTGGCTTTAGTGTCTTTGGAATAGTTTCCTTTGCACACAACACATATATGGCATAATGCTACACTGTCTATTTACATCACTATTTAAATAAAAACTACTAAAAAAACAAATGAAATGTAGAAGTTTACATAAATCAACTCGAAACGCCGGCCGGCACAAAAGGAAAACGCAAAAACTAGGTTAGGTTGGAGAATTTCTGCTGAGACGGAGTGCGACGCACATATGAACAAATCGCGAATTTAGGTGGCCATAATTCGATATTTAAAGTTATATTTTATATTTTTTCACACAATTTTGTCAAAATCGCCTAAATAAAATTTAGAAATTAAATGTAGTTTTTGCCATTGCCTGCGCATTGACTTATGAATCCCTAAGTGTTGCAGTTAAAAAGGCATTTTATTTACTGTCCGATTGTTCATCATCACTATCATTATCGATATTATCGACATCATCCACCTCATCTTCATCATCACCACTACGGATCGGTTCCATAATTGCGATAAAGTCAGGCGTTTTTAACATGCTTAGTACTGCTTTATTAAAAGTCATTTTAGTTTTTCTGGTTTTCCTTCTAGATGATGATATCACGGGATCAGAGGCTATTAACATCCAATTAAATATATCCCAATTAGTTGCAAGCCTTGAGGTTTTCCTTGAGTGAAACTGTCGAAGAATTTTTTAACTTTTATGTCCAGCTTCAATACCATCTTCTGAAAGTTGACCAGGAGGTACAGGCAGTGATTGAATGATGTCAGAAGCATGTATCAACAACTTGTGCATGCTGGCGCTCATTCTGTACCAGCTGTAAAGAAAGATAGCTCTCTTAGCAGTTTCTATGCAGTACTTTTGAAAGTCTGTTCATTTACATAGTGACCACATGAAATTACACTAAGTGTGTTCCCAAAGCGTTCTATTAGTTCTTTGTCAATTCCAGTTATCTGGACGACTAAAACCGGATTTTTAAAAAATGTTTTGGCGGTATTCCCGTCATTACTATTGCCTCTGCCTTGCTTTAATTGATCGATGAGCCATTTTTGAGTAAAAATCATTAACTATTTTTTTCTTTCTTTCGTTCACCTCCTCTACCCTGCCAGCTTTGAATCTCAAGTTTATATGCAATATGTAATAAATATTCGTAAGATCTGAGATAGGCATGTAATACGGAAATACCCTACTTGTATGTGCTTGTATCACAAATTCGTTTTTCACTTTTTCTAAATCGTTCATATCTTTAGAACTAGATTTGCAAACATTACATGACTGAGTACTTAAGGTATCTGTTAAAATATTAATAGTTTTACTATCTAACATTGTGCATATAGGAGTGTGCACGAATGTTATCTCCTTAGTGCCTATAGAAACAATTGTGGGTAAAAAATGTGAAATTTGATTTTGCACTATATTGAATTCTTCTTTTATATTGTCGCGCGATTATTTTTTTTTATTTAAACGAAATTGGTCGCCAGTACTTGATAGGCGATGGGCTCATTGTTCTTCCAAAATATTTTCTTATTTGCTCCTTCACATACAGATACTTCGAGGGGCACAATAGTACATAAAATTATATTTGAATCTGCATACTGCGAATTGCTTGTAAAATTCTGCTTATATATGCTATGCCCGTCACTGCCGTAGTCCCCATTTATAAAAAACATTAAGGGTATTGAATCTTTCTGGAATAATTTGCGAGATTACCTCTGACTGTACTTCTGCTAGCCGCTGAACAGTCAAATCAAGTAAGTCTTGTACTGGTATGTGCCCCATTTTCTGAAACTTGAACATTTGGTGGATAACATCTTAACTTGGCACTGGTAACAACATGATAAGAAGGATAAATATCAGCACCATTTTTCTTAGCTCCAAGTCTCATATATATGTATCCCTCCTTAGTTAGGTTCAAGTCTATCATAAGACCTAAGACTTCATTAGGACTATATGATGTTACTTTATCAAAGGAATATCCATCATGAATTGCCTTCATTTGTTTTAATCGCTTTGGAGTGCTGTTTATGGCAAGTTTTACAACCTGTGCTGCTGTTCTTTTGCCTGCTTTCCTGCATCACGCAGCAAAATATATTTTTTCAGGGAGGGTGATCCGTGACCAATGATACAACACTTCGGCTTTTACTGCGGCTAGAACTGTCGTTGAAGAACTTTTTTGATCTTCCTGGCTTCTTTGAAAAACTGAATTGCGTAGACTTTGTTGCATGTTGTGGTAAAACGTCTATACAGAGTTTTAGCTCTGTATCTAGCCTTGCCTTATTTTTTTCACAAAATCTCTGGTACATTTATTTACATTCACGCCACTTATATAATAGTTTCATAACAAACACCTTCACAACGTTTTTTAACTGTGTAGGAACACTTTCAGATATTTCACTTATGCTGAACCTCTCCATTATGTACTTTATTAATTGTTCATTACACTTTGTTGACGATAATTTAAACAACTGGTTATTTTTCAACACCAAAAATAGTTCGTTTCGTTTTATTTACCTCATGTAGCGGATTCATTGGGACTACCTGGAAAAAATAATAAGTAATCAGCAATGGGGGAGACATGGGGAGCTGTTTTTGGTCTCACATTTTACGTTAAAGCATTAACTTTCATGTTATTAAAGAATAATAGTTGTACTCAATGGAACTTTTTTTGAAATCATTTGTATCGAATTTTTAAAACCAAAAGAGTATTCGGATGAAAGGTATTTTATTTTTACAAATTTTATGAATGTAAAGAAAAAGTAACACTAGAATATTAAAGTACATACCTGATGTTTCAATCTCCATAATGATGGTTTTTTAAATTCAAATAACACAGCAGTAAACAAACGTGATTATTCCGGTAAAATTTGAAACGCAATTTAACACAAAAGATGGCTTCGTTTACAAGCCAACTTTGTTTTTACGCACAGCCTCCTACGATACAGTAATAAAAGAAATAATTCGGGATGATAAAGACCGACTATTGCATATATTTTTTGTGTATATTGCGAAAACTATTATTGGCAACCTAGTATAGCTATTTGTCCGTATGTGCGACGTTGACAAACTTCAACCGACTTTACTTAAAGGAAATAAATGATGTTTAATATGTAATACGCTGTACTATTTATTGAAATTTCAAATATATTTAGAAATAAAAATCGGTAAATTTTCCATTATTGTAAATCTTTCCTTTTATTAACTGTTTTGTGGCATCTATGATTGCTAAAACGCGGAGATACGTAAAACTCTGTTTTTTCCATGACTGCAATCATTTTGTTTGGCGTTATTTTGTTTTGTTACTTGAATTTCTGGCAAAATTGTGTTCTATTATACCACATTTATTTCTTGCATAAAATTTGAAATTAATCTACCAAGTAGTTTTTTATTAAGTTTATTTTGAAATATTTCATTAGACCGCCATTTTATTCTACATCTTGAATTTGCCTAATACCTGATTTTTGTGCAAAATTTAAGATAAATAGGCAGCTTTTCAGTAATATTTTTTAACATTTTACTTGGCAGCCATATTATTTCGTCATATTGGATTTCTATCAAAATATTTCGAGTTCATATTCAAATTACTCTTGTTTTTTTATCAGAATTTTACCAGGGCCTGATTAATTACTTACGAGGCCTGGGACTTATAAGTTTTAAGGCCACTTATGTAGGCGAGGTTGGCAACTTTTAAATTACATTTTACTAAAAAATAGCTTTTTAGCTTTGTACTATAGCCTATGTAGCCCCTGCCTTAAATCCAGGCCTGAGTTCTGAGTTAATCGATAAAGTGATTTTTTAGCTAAGCCGAGAATTGAAAAAACATGTTTTCAGGCATCTAGGAACCTTGAAAATTATAGTTCCGAAAAAATCTCTGATTTTTTCCTGATTGCAATACTTCCCCTTTACGAGGAAAGTAATAAGATTGGTAATATTCCCAAAAAATATCTTTCAATAAAAAAGAAAACAGATCCTGGTATTAAAAAAACACTTGAGAGAAATCGGCGGCAACAAAATTCAAAGATAATCGTCGATCACTTCTTGGTCGACGCGGTAGCCAATCAAAAACTCGTTATTCGTTCACGTACGGACGTGACGTCAGAGCAATTTTAGAAGTAAGCACTTTGTCCTTTTGTTCTAGGAGTTGTTAGACTGGGGCAAGAACCTTGGTATGTTTTACTTTAACCTTTTTACTGATGAGTTCTGGTGTTTAGTGTCAGCGGATTGAACAGTTTTGTTTCTTACTTATACATCTTTCATGTTCCTTAAGTCTAGCAGACACAGACCGCCTCGTTTCACTGCACTACTTGGTTGAATGTCCAATATTGCTTTAGGTCTGGATTTATTATAATACCTAATCAAAGGCCTAATATCTTCAGTGCAATATTCGCTTGATTTTTCAGGTTCAATCGGTTTTTTCTGTTTCGCCCGGAATGAATTTGTAACACATATTGTAGTTGATAATTTTGTAATATAGCCTCATGGAAAAAAAACTTTAACTATCTTTTGAGATCATCTAAACCAACAACGTTCTAATATAAAATTCTCTATGGAAATTCAGTCAGATGGTGCTATTCCCTTACTTGATGTGTTAGTACAAAAGAAAGAGAACGGCACCCTAGGTCATACTGTTTACAAGAAACCGACACATACAAATAGATATTTAAATTTTAGTCCTCACCATCATCATGCGTGGAAACCAGTCATCACAGTGAGTCACGCGTCCGTCGGTGGGCACGGATCGGGTATAAATACCTAAACTTTGCTCATGCTCATTCAGTGTTTTGATTTTGTTCAGTGAAGATTCCCGAAGATCCTATGTGCATTCGCAGGCAAAACGTTGGAAAGTAATTCCAATTTGATACCGTCTAAACCCAAGAACCAAGGTTTCTTAGTCTAATTTATAACTGGTATAAATAAATAGTATAAATTTAATTTCCTTACTGCTGATTTCAAAACTACTAACGTCCTTTAACATATCGTTAACACATTGTTTTTAAAGATCCCCCACCTTAAATCCTCTAGCTTAATTATTTTTTCCTTAAAGAAAAATTATACAGATCGAATAAAAGGTAAAATCTCTTCAAAAAGTAAATCATCTATTGCTTCGTCTATTAAAATCCTTTGCGCCAATAATATCTGCCCCTGCTATAGCTTGGAGTTCTTCCAGCGCGGCCGTCTTCAATTGCTTTAAAGTGTCAATGAAAGGTCTCAAATGCATCTTACGGTTGTTTCTGGAACAAATGCAGATAATGGTGCAATTTTAGTCGTTTGTAAAAGTATCCATCTAATATTCAATTTAACATAGTCTCTATCTGAATAAATATTAATATATAATTTGCATCTTTTTTTTATTGCTTATATTTATTATAATTATAATTTAAGGGATAAGATATCCATTTCTAAGTGCGTTTTACATATCTTAACTACTTTATTGAAATATTTTTTTTACAACTATGACATAAAAGTGAGGGTGAAACCCAATGGCCTTTATTGTGGCAGGCTTATATTTATTATTAGATTCGCAATTGCCTTCAAAATTATTTTCTCTCTATTTGCTAGCTCCAGGGTTGAAATTGAGATTTTTTGCTCCATAATTCCCTTAGCCTTGCATGCACTTGCAATATACGATTGATTCCCCTCTGGATAGTTCTGGCAGAGCTAACAGAAAGAGATTGGGGTAGAACTGACGATAATTATGTCTCAGGGTTTATTCTCTATATATTAACCGGTCATTTTTAATAACTTAGGATTGTTTCGATTTAAAATAAATTGCTATTTTATCGCATTCTTGAATATAAAAGTTAACATGAAATATACCATTAACCCTCCGTTAAGCGCGTAGGTATTTATAACATCATTAATCACATTGTGAATGATACATATAATAATAATATATATTTTTTTTTGTAAAAATTATGATACTTTATGTGTTGTATACAATATATTTTTATTAAATATTTTAATCTAAAACATGAAATTTATGAATAAAAAAAATATAATATCAAATTTATTCAGAAAGTCCAATACTCTCCTACACCTCTGGATTTAGACTATTATAAAAACTTATCTTTGCATGGAACTTTAGATATAAATGCACTCCACATTTTTTGTAGCGATATGCAGACAATGAATGTTTTTTATTTAAATAGCATGGTTGGCATCTTTTTCTCTAATTTCTGAAGGACTAGTATCTGGTGAAGATCCTATTTCTGTTTCAGGTTGTTTTTATTTTTACAACACTACGCTCTTCTTTTTATTCGTTTATCCAACAGTGCAAGACCCAATTTTTGTAGGTATTCTCGTCGTGAACAAAATTCATTGGCCACCTAGCAAGATTATAAGTAGCACAAAGCTTATCAACCACGTCAACTCCACACTTTGTTGAATTATAAAATTGGATAATTTCTTGCTTTTTGTGTATTTTCTCCAACTTCGTTAAAACCAATATGCATGCTTGATAACAAAACCCATGGTTTTTCTATTTTTAGGACATACAAAACTAAAGTTTAATTTTTTGTATAACGAAAAATACTGCTATATAGGTATCACCTTGTGTGTAATACAAATGAAGACGGGATGAAGCGTTTATTTTTACAAATGGTTTCCATATAAGACAGTTTTTTCTGTTGTTATTTCCGGACTATTTTTAAACTGGTGAACTAATTATCTGCAGTTATATTACACAAGTTAAACATGTGCTCAGGCTGTTAGCAACATAATATTTCCATATTGGCAGTGTAATATAATTTAGCATCACTAAGATAGAATATTTTAATGCCATGTTTGTTGGGCCTCGAGGGTATGTATTGTCTAAAACGACACCTTCCATGAAAAGCAAGCAACATCTCTTCACTTGTGACATTCTCTCCAGGACTAAAATGAGCTTTACAGTTTTTAATAAAATTGTTAAAAATTGGTGCTAATTTATCAGTAGCCCGTCGTTTTCTCTTATTTGTCTATTGTCAAATCGTATGCATTTCATTACAAATCTGAAAGGTTTTTCAGATATAATTCAGATATAACCATTCTAAACACTTCAATTCCTACTCCATTAGTTACCCAAAAATCAGCTAAATGTCGATGACCACCCAGGAATACTCCGGCAAGATATAATATCCCCAAAACGCCTTTATTTCAATTACATCTGTTCGACGGCAATTTCGAATTTTTTCTTTTGAATTTTCGTTTTAAAGAATCTAAATGCTGATTTGGGTATTCCACTAACATAGTAACTATTTTCACTAAAAAACCAATTCCAGCATTCGGCTTCTGTTTTGGCATTCAATGCAGTTTGTCCAATTACCCCTGGTAATTTTATCATAATATTATGTGGGCGCGTTTTTGAAGTTTTGGCAGGGATTTTGCCCCATCGAGTTCCATCTTTACCTAGAAGAAAAAACCGTCATGTAGAATAATATACCTATAAACATGTTTACTTAGGTGTATGTTTTTTACCTAAGCATAATTTAATGCTATGAAAAAATTTTATCTTCCAATAATATCATAGTTGTTGTTTATTATTTTGACTTATAACAAAATTCTAATGAGAATTTTCTCTTAGGAGAAATAAAGTATTTCGATTTTGAGTAGCCCGTAGGTATTTATTGAAACACGGTAATAATTGTAGTGTTAGAGCCTCGATTAGAGCGCATTACTTATAATTCTTAATTAAAAGCTCAAAACTATATGCGTTATATATCATTTTCATTTAAAAAGAAAAATCACTTTACATTGTATCAAGCGAAGTAAAATTTAATTCAGTACAACACGAATTTAATTTTTATTTCCTGGTAATAAAATATATTTAGCCTATTAAATTATTTGGAATAGAGGTCCATGATATCAATCCAATGACCCCTAGGATTATTATTTATAAAATGTCTATTAGCTAGACTTATTGGTTTCCGTCATTATTATTTCACACAGTTTAATTTATTATAACAAACACCAAACAAATCTAAACATTTTTTTCTGCTATGTTTTCTGTTTATAAATTAAATGCGTTTCTTACTTGATCAGACTTTTTCGTAAAAGTAATTTTTTTCCAGTTTCTCTAGGTGGTATTCAGAAGCTCTTTTGTTAAAAGCATTTAAAGAGAACCCTTTCATAATGAATGTAATTTTCTTTTAAAGATCCACATTAAACTAGACGTTTTAAGTTATGTAGATATATTGGATCAAGAAGAAAAAATGATAACCTCTTCTTAAATTGCCGACGCTTCGGTAAATTTACTACCTTCTTCAGGGCTCGGCGAAAGAGAAAATTACACTTACATGTGTTACATAATGATTGTGAATGATGCGTAAGCAATTCAAAAAATGAAACGATAAGACGTGTTCGAACGACAACAAAGGGAACGGGACGAAGTATGAAAGATTATTATGGTTACGGCATTCAGCCAGAATACTTGATTCTTATTTACGCCCAGTGATTTCGTTAAATTTGTATCTTTATAGTAATATACACGTTGTTATTTAATTCGGAGTTAGTTATTGTTTTATAAATTTCAAAAGCGGGATTATTCACGTCCAGTATGGGAAAACATAAGAAAAGTAGAAAGCGATCTTCTAGTTCTAGTTCTAGTTCATCGTCTAGTGATTCGGATAGTGCTCGGAGACAAGTAAAAAAATTAAAAAGACAATTAAAACGAAGTGAAAAACTGCGTAAAAAGAAAACTGTAAGTACGTCTGCTAGTTTGAACGTTGATGAATCATTAATACCCATATTTGATGCCTCTAACGAAAGCATGACTTCAAAGGATTGGGTAACTAAAATTGACGAACTTAGTATGATTTATAACTGGGACAATAATTTAATTATAAAACTTGCGACGTCTAGAAGGAGGGGTTTCTCCATCCAATAGAAAAGGTTGCCACTCCTTTTCATACAATACACGTCGATCATCTGGGCCCCTTCATAAAAAGTAAGAAAAACAACAAGTACCTTTACGAAGTTTTATTTTATCGAAGCTGTGAAGGACGTAACTACCAAACCTGTAGTTAACGCTTTAACTAATAATATGTATATTTTTGGGGCACCTACCAGAGTCGTGTCGGATAGAGCAACAGCATTTACTTCAGCGACGTTTAAGACGTTTTGTGAAAACTATGGTTTGAAGCATGTATTAAATGCAGTAGCCACACCCAGAGCGAATGGACAATGCGAAAGGTACAACCGCACGATATTAAGCGCACTGTCTTGTAGCGCTGCTGGTGTTGCTGAGGACCGATGGGACACTGTTGTCAAGAAGATCCAAAGTTCATTAAATATGACTTTTAATACTGCCATTGCTACAACACCTTTAGAGGCTTTAGCTGGTTATAAAGGAAAACACGTCTCTGAGGCTCCGATATTAAACGCGGTGCAGAGAGAATTGGAGCGTACTAGTTTGGAGGAGTTAAGAGAGAATATTTCTAGGAAACTGACTAATGACCAGAGAAAACAAAAGGAAAGGTTTGACAAGTCACGAAAGTCACCAAAAATATACAAGAAGGGCGAGGTTGTGATGGTCATGAAGACAGATGCACCCTGCACAGGTTCGAGTAGAAAGCTGTTGGCCAAGTTCAAAGGACCATTAAAGGTGACCAGCGTTCTTCGAAATGATCGATATGAAGTTCAAGATATGAGAGAGAATTTTCGGAAGATGAAGACGGTGGTTTCGGTGGACAAAATGAAACCGTGGATTATACTAAAAGGTGAGAATCCACAAAAGGGCAAGGTCAATAGTGAGTCATATAAAATAAGTACATACTAAGAGGTACTAGGTTTATATGACATGCACTGACCTTAGGAAACCCAATGTGGGGTAGTTGGAAGAAGTACATACTATGAAGTACTAGATCCAATACTAAGCACGACATTAAATTGTGGTTGGGATAGTAAATGTGAGATGTTTGACAAAGTACATACTAAGAGGTACTTGGAGCAAATATTATGCACGAGAATGGGATCGGAAGGTCCGATATACCCACCCAACCATGGTTTTATGTTAAATGTTTCCAAAGTTTAAGTAAATTTTTAACCCCAAAATATTAAGGAGGATTGAGAGTTTTCTATTTATTTCAGATCAGGATTTGAAAGAATCTGAGGACAGATTTGAAGAGGATGGCCGACTGTTACATAATGATTGTGAATGATGCGTAAGCAATTCAAAAAAAGAAACGATAAGACGTGTTCGAACGACAACAAAGCGAACGGGACGAAGTATGAAAGATTATTATGGTTACGGCATTCAGCCAGAATACTTGATTCTTATTTACGCCAAGTGATTTCGTTAAATTTGTATCTTTATAGTAATATACACGTTGTTATTTAATTCGGAGTTAGTTATTGTTTTATACATGGTTAAAATAGGAAAGAGTAAGCGGGCTCAGAATATTTTGATTTCTTTATATAATATCGGGTTTTTCTTTTTTTTATAATAAAATGTACTTTATGTAACAATTTGCTTTCTACTCTTTCTATCATCCCTGGTTTTTTGTTGTTGACTAATATAGTGTTTACAGTTGTGTGACTAATATAGTGTTTACATCGTAAATCTATATATTAATATATGTACAATTGAAACATACCTTCAAATTAGGTTTTCTTTGTCCCAGATAAAACATAGATGTTCACAAAACATGACACAGCAAGATATATAGGGGACGAACAAGCATAAAATAACACGCATGCGTATACACCTAAAATACCTAAACGGTAATTGCCCGAGTGATGCCAAAATCGATACTGAATATACTATTTTTTTCGAACTGAAAAGATAAACATCAAATAAAAAAAAGGAATTCCAAGAAACTTGATTTTATGTGGTCAGTAATGTTAAAATAAGCCGTATTTAGACGTTCTATATCGGATCTTTTATTAACAGCTGTTTTTGTTTCCTTTCTTATACATGTCATCTCTTGCACAAGACGTTTGTTGTAATTCGATTGTTTTCCTATGATTTCAGTACTCTTAAAAATAATAGTTATGACCAGTATCAACTTTATGATCTACAAGGGCTGTGGGGTTTCGTTTGAGGGTGTTCAATATAACATTTAATACAGCTATTACAAGGAATCTTATAAACAACCTTTGCCTGTAGTTAATGTTCAGTTTCTGATTTTAGTTTAGGAAAAAAGTATTTCTTTAAATAATTTTCATTTATATATATATTTTCGTTTTTTTTTATGGTAAATTGCTTTTAATCTTTGACAAAGATGTAAGGAAGCTTGTTATAAGTTAGAGTTTTCTGCTCTACTCTTTGTTCCATAGTATTTTATTGCGTGTAGGGAATTTTTTTAATTAATGAAAGGGGTAGTTATTTTTTTTTAATATTCTGGATATAATTTAGTTTTTTATTTGAAATTTAGGATTAGTTTCAGTGCTGTTTTTTTTATATTTGAAATTATACTTATTTTTTGTACCCTAGGGTGTTCAAAGTAATAATTTATGTAACGTTCAGAGGAGGTGGCTTTGTGATGCCAATTTATTAATTATATTAATCAAATCATTGTACCGCCTGATTATATATTGATATCATTGGACGTTGTTTTACTTTTTACCAATATCCCGATCGACTTACTTATTGACATAATACAAAATAAGTGGCACATGCTTCAGAATAACACTAAACTAAGTCAGGAGAACTTCTTAAAATTGTTTAAGTTCTGTATTGATAACAATTATTTTCAGTATAAAAATCAGTTCTTAAAACAAACATTTAGACTTGACATGGGCAATTGTATGTTACCAATTTGTTCGGATATCAGTCCTGCATTGAGCAACTTTTTAATTTATCCTTTTTTGTCCTTACGTTGATGACATGATAACGGCAAATTTCTAGACGTAATGTCGATATAATGTTACAAGTGTTCAATAGCCAAATAAATGCGAAATTAATATAATAAACTGTCTTTTTTAGATGTTTTAGTATTAAAGAAATGGATCTATAAAAACAGATTGGCATCAGAAAGCCACCTACTCTGAACATTACATAAATTATTACTCTGAACACCTTATGGCATAAAAAATAAATACAATTTCCTGATTTAAAAAACAGAGCACCTAACTTTCTGAACCCGAATTTCACCAAAAAAATTGTATTATATCCAGAATATTTTAATAAAAAATAACTACTCCTTTTCATTAATTAACAAAATTCTCTACACCCAAAAAAATTCTATAGAACAAAGAATAGAGCAAAAAACTCTAACTTATTACATGCTTCCTTACATCAAGGATTTTGATCATAACTTTAATTTTGGGAGTATTAAAATCGTAGGAAAATTTACCTTTTCAGTTATAATATATATATTCAGTATCGATTTTGGCATCACTTGGACAATTACCGTTTAGGTATTTTAATTGTATATATATATATATATATATATATATATATATATATATATATGCGTGCTATTGTATATATGTTTGTGCTCTATATGTCCTGCTGTGTTATATCATTATCATTTCACCACGGTCTGTGAACATATATGTTTTATCTGGGACAAAGAGTACCTAATTTAAAGGTATTTTTCAATTGTACATACATCAATATATAGATTCGCAATGTAAGCACTATACTAGTTACACAACTATCTCATTTGTTGCAGATTTCATACTATAAACTAAGAACACTATATTTATTTAAAGATTTTCTTAGTGCCGACGTCAGATTGCAGCTACGTAATAGTGTGGTCCTATCGGGTCTTGGGTATGCTGACATTCTTTACTGGCCAGCCCTCACTCAAAAGAGTAAAAATAGTCTTCAAATACTCCAGAATTCCTGTATAAGGTTTTGTTATGGGTTGAGAAAATTCGACCATGTCTCACAATTTTATAGTCAATCAAAATAGTTAAATATGGAAGATCGTTTTAAAATGCATATGGCTTTATTAGTATTCAGGATGCGGGTATCTCAGTCTCCCCGTTATCTTTTTGAAAAGTTAGTCAAAGGCTCAGATGTTCATAGTCTTGTTACATGGCGCCGTAATTTGTGTACTGTTCACAGACACAACACAGCGACGTTTCAGCGATCCTTCTCCTATTGTGCTGCTAGACTCTATAATACGTCGCCTGAACATGTAGAGGTTTGCTCATCGGTTCTTGCTATGAAAAAACAATACTGTCGAATTTACTTAGGGTCAGATATTAAAGTGTGTGTGTGTGTTTTTTATTATTCCGGAAAAAATACTGTTTGCTCTCAATCGTCTTAAATACTATTTGGATACCATGTCTTTTATGTATTACTGCTTAACTTATCGCTTGTATATTTATCTATTATTATTCGTTTCGTGTTATCTACACGCAAGTATTATTTATTTACTTAAGACTATGTTAGTAAGAATGTTGTTACCCTAGTTTTTTTATGGTGGTTAGGTGAGCAACTATGCTGGATCTCGCCACCATTCTAATTATGTATTTAACTTTGTATTTATCCCCAATAAAAGTCTTTTGAATTTGAATTTAAAAAAAATTTTGGTTAATATTGAATGTTAATTCAAAAAGAAGGGATGATACAAAGAGTAAATAGCTAATTATTAAATAAAGTTCATTTTATTATAAAAAAAAATAAAAAAAGAAAAACTAGCTATTATATATAAAACTATCAAAATATTATTAGCCCCCTTGCTCTGTCCTATTTAACCTTGTAAGCGTAATTTTCTCTTTCGCAAAGCCCTGAAGATGGTAATAAATTTACTGAAACGTCGATGATTTAGGAAGTGATTTTCATTTCTCTCTTCGAACTAAATATACATAATTAATAACTAAACTAATAATACATAACTTCCCTTTCATTTCGTCTTTACATTTTTCATTTAACCCAACACTTGAATATTGAGTTGAATAAAATGCATATATATATATATATATATATATATATATATATATATATATATATATATATATATATATATATATATATATATATATATATATATATATATATATATATATATATATATATATATATATATATATATATATATATATATATATATATATATATATATATATATATATATATATATATATATATATATATATATATATATATATATATATATATATATATATATATATATATATATATATATATATATATATATATATATATATATATATATATATATATATATATATATATATATATATATATATATATATATATATATATATATATATATATATATATATATATATATATATATATATATATATATATATATATATATATATATATATATATATATATATATATATATATATATATATATATATATATATATATATATATATATATATATATATATATATATATATATATATATATATATATATATATATATATATATATATATATATATATATATAATATATATATATTATATATATATATATATATATATATATATATATATATATATATATATATATATATATATATATATATATATATATATATATATATATATATATATATATATATATATATATTAGAGAGATATAGCTATATATATATATATATAATGCCAAATGTGATTTTATATATATAAACGTCATATATATAACTATTCTTTTCAAAACGACATGTACACAACGGATGAACACCCGGAATGAAAACACATATATATATATATATATATATATATATATATTTGGCGAAATAGCAAAAATATATATATATATATATATATATATATATATATATATATATATATATATATATATATATATATATATATATATATATATATATTCATATATATATAAATTATATACAGAGGACAAGGGTAGCATATTAAAAAAAAATATAATCCTAAGACGAAAGAAACGTTATGTATTATTAGTTTAGTAAATAATTATGTATATTTAGATCGAAGAGAGAAATGAAAACCACTTCCTAAATCACCGATGTTTCAGTAAATTTATTACCTTCCTCAGGGCTTTGCGAAAGAGAAAATTACACTTACAAGGTTAAATAGGAAGGAGCAAGGGGCTAATAATATTTTGATAGTTTTATATATAATAGCTAGTTTTTCTTTTTTTATTTTTTTTTGTAATAAAATGAACTTTATTTAATAATTCGCTATTTACTCTTTGTATCATCCCTTCTTTTTGAATTAACATTCAATATTAACCAAAATTTTTTCAAATTCAAATTCAAAAGACTTTTATTGGGGATAAATACAAAGTTAAATATATATTTAGAATGGTGACGAGATCCAGCATAGCTGCTCACCTAACCACCATAAAAAAAACTAGGGTAGCAACATTTTTACTAACATAGTCTTAAGTACATAAATAATACTTGCGTGTAGATAACACGAAACGAATAATGATAGATAAATATACAAGCGATAAGTTAAGCAGTAATACATAAAAGACATGGTATCCAAATAGTATTTAAAACGATTGAGAGCAAACAGTATTTTTTCCGAAACAATAAAAAAAACACACACACACTTTAATCTCTGGCCCTAAGTAAATACGACAGTATTGTTTTTTATAGCAAGAACCGACGAGCAAACATTTACATGTTCAGGCAACGTATTATAGAGTCTAGCAGTACAATAGGAGAAGGATCGCTGAAACGTCGCTGTGTTGTGTCTGGGAACAGTATACAAATTACGGCGCCATGTAACAAGACTATGAACATCTGAGCCCTTGACTAACTTTTCAAAAAGATAACGGGGAGACTGAGATACCCGCATCCTGAATACTAATAAAGCCACATGCATTTTAAAGCGATCTTCCATGTTTAACCGTTTTGATTGGCTATAAAATTATGAGACATGGTCGAACTTTCTCAACCCATAACAAAACCTTATACAGGAATTCTGGAGTATTTGAAGACTATTTTTACTATTTTGAGTGAGAGCTGGCCAGTAAAGAATGTCAGCATACCCAAGACCCGATAGGACCAGACTATTACATAGCTGCAATCTGACGTCGGCACTAAGAAAATCTTTAAATAAATATAGTGTTCTTAGTTTATAGTATGAAATCTGCAACAAATGAGATAGTTTTGTGACTACTATAGTATTTATATTGCGAATCTATATATTAATGTATGTACAATTGAAACATACCTTTAAATTAGGTATTCTTTGTCCCAGATAAAACATATTTGTTCACAGACCGTGGTGAAATGATAATGATATAACACAGCAAGACATATAGGGTACAAACATACATAAAATAGCACGCATATATATATACAATTAAAATACCTAAACAGTAATTGCCCAAGTGATGCCAAAATCGATACTGAATATATATTATAACTGAAAAGGTAAATTTTCCTATGATTTTAATACTCCCAAAATTAAAGTTATGAGCAGAATCCTTGATGTAAGGAAGCATGTGATAATAATAGAGTTTTTGCTCTATTCTTTGTTCTATACAATTTTTTTGGGTGTAGAGAATTTTGTTAATTAATGAAAAAGGGTAGTTATATATATATATATATATATATATATATATATATATATATATATATATATATTATATATATATATATATATATATTTATATATTGTCCTTATTTCCTTCTTCAATGCTACAATATAGAGTTGTTAGAAAATAGAAGTTTCATACAATCTATGACTTAAACTTACTTGTAAAGTGAGTGCACCTAAAATTGATAAATATTTTAAAACTTTTTGGAACACCCTAACAATTTGCATAAACTATTGAAAATCCATAATATGCTAAATTATCTATTATCAAAAAATCAAACGTCCCGTTGATTGACCATTAATGAGGTAACGGGACAGAAGACAATGAAAATCGTACCTTTCAGGAAGCATTTGTCTTTTAAATCTTTTGAGATATTATTCTTCACCTTGGATCTGTGTAAGTGGTGCCGCTAGAAATATTTTATATTTTAGAATGAGGTCACACAAAAAATATATAATACGAAAAATGTAGTATTTTTGATTTAGGTTTTCATGTAAAATATTATCACGGTTATCAATTTTACTCTTGTATCTATAACTTTGGAGTATTATGAGATGGTATAAGTTGATAGTTAGTATCACTCTCATCACAGCTATCTGCAACTTATTTGTGTTAAGAACGAGGTTATCCATCCTGGTTAATTGTGGAAATCCTAGCTAATGAAATGCCATTATTCTTGTCAGAATGGTGAACATACTTTAAAAGTTTTTAAGGTAATAGGTTTCAGTTTTTAATTAATAAAACACAGAAATTTTAATTCTAATATTATTACAATAACGTTAAATTAAAAATTTGTTATTTTAAAAGGAATCTTCCATGCCTTGACTCATATTATCTTATGCCTTTTTATTCATATATTCAGTGATTAAGATGTTAAAGTAAATTAAACTAAGAACTTCTAGATCTTCTTTTTATTTGTTTCTACAATAACCTTTATGTGATGTAACGCGATCATTGAATACTCTGGAAGTTCGTCCAATATACTTATTTTGACATCCTGAGCAAGGAATTCTTGTATACTACCCTTGATTTTTTATTTGGATATTTACCTTTTAGTTCTGAATAAGTGAGACCAATGATTTTGAGTACCTTGGAATAATTTTACGGCAGTGTTCGTTTCCGAAAACTCTTACTTATTTTACTTCTGACATTTTTGATATATGGTATTGAGGAACGATAAATTGTTGGTTGAATAATGGTCAATAAAGCAGAGATATCTGAAGTTATTTCTCCTCTTTCGACATCCTCCATATCACGAACGTTCATTGTGTTGTATATTAATTTTTTAAAAGCTTTTTAGTATATGAGTTATTAAATAGAATGTTAAAAAGTTCGTCAAGATTTTTCTTCCTGAATGAGTGGTGAAGAGTTTCTTAACTTTTTGTTTCAATACAAACACAAAATTTATTTTGGTTTTCTTATTGTGATAAGAGTGATAATTGATAAAATACCCGAGCAAGTAGGATTTGTATACCAGTCAAGTATAATCGTGTTTTCTTACATAGGACCACTTTAGTGTGTAAGAACGGAACACTCCTCTCTTGTTCAGGTTCCATGGTGATTGGATTTTTGGGTTATAACTATTGAAGGTATTAAGAATCTCATCTTTTTTGCCATTAGGGACTGCACAAAGTAGATCATCCATAAACTTATTAACAAACGTTGGCTAATATATTAGTTTTTTAAGGCAATTATCCAACAAATCATCCATGATGTATTGTTCAGCAATCGGGGAAACCGTAGCTCCCATTGGTATACCTAGTATCTGGTTGTAATATTTACACTGAAAAATGCAATAGGTTGTATAAAAATAAATTCTGTTAACTCTTGAAATTGATTTAAACTGAAGTTGGTGCCAATTTGAGTGTTTTCCAACTTGGTTTTAATGCTTTCTGGGAAGTTATTGAACATCAAGACTTATAAGTTAGAAATTCTTAGATTTTCTGTTGTAATAGTTGTGATATATGTGACATATTGTGCAATTTTGCTATTAAGAATAATTGGATGCTCCGGTACGAAAAGCTATTTTATTGTAAATATATGTAAATAATCGATATTTAATAATTTTATAATCAAATACTGTGGAATGCAGTTTATGTCGAATACACATATCTAACCCATGATAGTTCTTTTAATTTGAAAGATACTCCCTTAGGCTTTTTATCCCAAAGATCAGTCGAATGCATCAGTTTTGGATCTTTTGAATTATGTGATTTACATGCTTTTGTTAAATCCAACAATATTATTAACATCTGGTTATTATGACGGTTAGGAAAGATCTCGTCTGGTATATAGTTGTTTTAAATGGGCCTCGTCTTGCCAATTATTAATATACTCGGGTCGTCTAATTTAGTTTTTGATTGAATATTATAACGCACTTTTAAATCTTTATTTTTAAAAATTTACTCTTTTTTTGTTTCCTTTCAAAGAGTTGATAAACCAATATTTTGTTAAGGGTAAAACTAGTGCAGGGTAATTTTCCCCTCATCTGAGAGAGCTACTGAAGATTAAGCTGCCGTTAATTTTTATTATTGAATTTAATCTAGAGGCTTGACATCAAATAAACCTGTTGTAGTTTCTATTTCAACTAAAACGTATTTCTGTTTTTATTTGAAAAATTATCGGCATGTAGTACTAATTTTAAGTCACACATTAAAGACATGGCTCTGAATATCGTCTTTATATCCAGGCCTGGAAAACCTTGAATTTTTATACCACGTAGAGATGTGATGTGGTAAGGTTTAAAACACGGTATTATGCCCTTCTAAGTTCTAACAGAAAATAAAATTGAGCAGGCCCAGATAGCGCTATAAAGAACGAGGTCGTTTTCACCCTATACCAAAAATGATAAATCAGAGTTCCGAAGAAGTGTCCGAAATTAGTTATGGCAACATTGAGTTGGCATTTAAAAAAATAATAATAATAAATTTCAAGCAGACGAACGCAATACGGTAGTAGCTATTAAAGAAAGTGAAAATGGGTTGAAACATAATCTTAAACTGCTTTTTAATAAGTATATAGAATAGAATAGTCAAATTCAATCGAATGGAATCAATCAACAAATGGTCATGGAATGATGCCGAGATCATTCTAATATATAGAATTGGCGTTCCGATAAGCCTAAATATCTATAGACCTTTGTGCTTATTATCGCATCTTTACAAAATGTTTGTGAAGGTTTTGACCGCTTAACTACAAGATTAGATTTTCTCGAGAACAGTCCGGATTCAAAGCAAGCTTTGGGACAAGCGATCATCTCCAAGTTATTAGAGTGTTTGTAGAAAAATATATTGAATATAATAAAAAGGCTAAAATTTTTATCTCACGCCCTATTTGATTTTCGATAATATACAAACCTTACTACATTTATCTATGAGAACGCTACTTTGTAGAATTGCATAAGTAAAGTGGCAAAATTTAAAGTTGAACGAGGGTTGCGCTAAGGGAATACAACGATAGATATAAAACAATGTAGGTATATATAGCGAGAAGGAGAAACTGAACCATTTGCCCCTCGCAGATAATATTACCCTTACTTCATACCATATTGACGAGGCAAATATGATGCTGAATAGCCTTAACACTGCAAACAAGTTGGATTACAAATTAGCTACACAAAAATTAAGTTAATGAGAAGTATAACATGTTGATTAGTTAGCGTATAGAAACCGACAACCAAACCTCTGCAGTATAAGCAGAAAAAAAACAGCCTACCTGGCTCTGCATTCGGAAAATCGAAAAAAGATTTTTTCAAACTAACATGCACATAACGCCCTCTAAAAGAAAGTTGTATAGTGAGTGCATTATGTCCGTACTTACATACGAAGCAGATCAGTAAAAACTATACATAAAATTGAAGTTACAAAACACGCCATGGAACATTCAATATATATAGATGTATATATATATATATATATATATATATATATATATATATATATATATATATATATATATATATATATATATATATATATATATATATATATATATATATATATATATATATATATATATATATATATATATATATATATATATATATATATATATATATATATATATATATATATATATATATATATATATATATATATATATATATATATATATATATATATATATATATATATATATATATATATATTATTCATCTTGTTCTGAAAAGAACAATTTTTCGCCAAAGTCGCATTGGCATTTTCGAAGCTTTCTGTTTCGCGTCCGATTGAAGACTGAAAGTGTTAGTAACAGCGGAGCTTCCTTTTGTAACCCCACCCTCGGCCGAAGTTTATATCTAAATCTTGTGCATCATGTCAGAATAATCCGAGAAGCTATAGAAATAGAAGAACAAAGTGATTTAAATAAAAGGGACGAATCATTAAAGTTGCCAGAAGTATGGAAATCAATCATATATAAACCAAAAACCACAGGAAATCAAGCGGCAATAGTCCAACAACAACGTCCCGAAAATATAAACAATGACGCACAACCGTTTAGATATAATCTTCGGCCGAGGGTGGGGGTATAAAAGGAACTGCTGTCACTAACAATTTCAGTCTTCAATCAGACGCGAAACAGAAAGCTTCGAAAATGCCAAATGCGATTTTGGCGAAACGTCAGCAAAATTGTTCTTTTCAGAACGAGAGTGATGAACGGATGTGCACCCGGAATGAAAACACATCATATTTTTCCATCCGTGCATCCGAATCAACACTATACACCTCTACGGGGAGGAGACTTTCAAGACAATCAGGATGTACGAGAAAATCTGAAGTAGGAAAACTAATCTATTATGTGATTTGATGTTCCTAATTAAGTGTCGTGATAGCGATTTACTTCCTACTTTTACACAGTTGTCCTGCCATACTAAAACGAGAAAATCTAATACCATCCTTCAAAATGCCAGTGAAGCTTTATTAAGCGAAGAAATTCATCGAACTAGAAAACAACTAGCCGAGGTAGAGAAAGAGCTTTTAAAATTACACCTTAAATTAATTAACTGCATTCATCTTTTATTCTGGAATAGTATAGAAACTTTGCCTTTTTGGCGGACAAAATCAAACAAAATCATTAAGGCTGATAAACTTTTGAAGAAATATGACAATCTACTAAAGAGTCAAGTCAATCACAAATCTGGTCATTAGATGCCCATAGAGTGGTTCACAATATATCGTGCTACAATCTCTCTGAAAATGAAAAATCTGTACTAAGTAAGGGTTTTAATTTTCAGTAACCCCCAAGAAAATCCCTAAAGAAGAAATAATTGCTGGAGTTGAAGCGGACCTTGACTCCTCTGAAGAAACGAAAGCAGACGACAGGAAGTGGCAAGAATTCTACGATTAAGCAAGCCACCTGAACCAAATCTAAATGCTTCTGAACAGAGGGCCCTAACAAACCTTCGCAGATATAAAGACATCACAATTCTTCCAGCAGTCAAGAGAAATGCAACTGTAGTTATGAATACCCAAGACTACATGCAAAAAATGCAGGTCATCCTACAAGACAATTCATATAAGCCTGTTTCAAGAGACCCGACGAAGACGTACCTAGAAAAAGCAACAAAAATATAATAAAAAGTTCACCAATAGACATAGAAATACAACAAAAAATCATACCACGAGAAAAGTCCAGCAGATGCCTTAGACTCTACGGTTTCCCAAAAATAGACAAACCAGGGGTGCCCATCAGACCTATTGTTAGTGCTGTTAATTCGCCTATACAAAAACCAGAAAAATACCTTGCGGATATTATGCAACCCACTGTGGAAAAAGCTGACTCATATGTAAAAAATTCAGAGCATCTTACCGAATTATACGAGACGTCATTCCTGAAAAAGACGACATCATAGCAAGCCTAGATGTTAAATTGTTGTATACTAGCATTTCCATCGGCGAAGCACTGGAGAAGATTGCTATTAACGAGGATTTTTCGGCTCATATAAAACAACTGTCAGAGCACTGTCTTAAAAATACTTATTTCTCATTTAACGGGCAAATGTACAAACAAATAGACGGAGCTCCAATGAGATCCTCACTATCACCAGTGGTGGCCAATCTATTTATGATATACTTCGAGAAAGAAGCTCTTGAGCTGACGCCCAAAATTTGGCTCCGTTACGTGGATGACATATTTATAATACGGCAACACGGTAATACACAACTTAACAACTTTCTAACGCACGTAAATTCAATACATCCTAAAATACAATTTACGCTAGAGTTAGAGGAAAACAACAAACTCCCATTTTTAGACGTTCTGCTTACAAAACGGGACAATGGACACATTGAATATATCGTTTATAGAAAACCAACACTTACTGACAGATATTTGAATGTTGGATCACATCAACATCCAGCACAAATTCAAGCTGTAGCCAATACCCTCTTGCCTAGATCCGTGCGTTTAACTAATACACAAACGAGATATGGTGAACTTAATATAATATCTAGTGCTAGCCACAAACAACCATAGGTAAATTACTTGAAAATCCAAAAGATAAAATAAAATTGGAAAACCACGGAGTATATAGCATCCAGTCCCAGGGCTGTGAAAAGTTGTATGTTGGGAAAACAAACAGACTAATATCAGCAAGAGTAGAAGAAAATAAACTCAGCATCAGAAATAAACAAAAAACATCTGCGTTATTTTTACATCATCAGGAAATAGGCCACAAAATAAGCCTCGAAGGGTGTAAGAAGATTACCAATATAGAGCACTATCGGACCAGAATAATCCGAGAAACCATAGAAATAGAAAAACAAGGTGATTTAAATAAAAGGGACGAATCATTAAAGTTACCCGCAGTATGGAAATCAATCATATATAAACCAAAAACCGTAGAAAATCAAGCGGCATTAGTCCAACAACAACGTCCCGAAAATATAAACACTGACGCACAATCGTTTAGATATTACCTTTGGCCGAGGGTGGGGGTAAAAAAGGAAGCTCTGTTGTCACTAACACTTTCAGTCTTCAATCGGACGCGAAACAGAAAGCTTCGAAAATGCCGAATGCGATTTTGGCGAAACGTCAGCAAAATTGTTTTTTTCAGAATGAGAGTGATGTACACCCGGAATAAAAATACATCATATTTTTCCATCCGTGCAGGACTACGAATCAACAAAGAACTAGCTATTAGACTGATTTCAAAATTTGTGCAAGAATTAAATGTGATATAGGAATAAACTGACAAGATTGTGGTACGAATTCAAGATGGCGGAACAAAACGTTTGCCAAATATTATCAACCTAAAAAACCCTATTCAAAATCAAGTGTGGCATGAATTGGTATGAATTTAATATAGTTGAATAAATGGCGCCCAATAAAGATGTTTGAAAAGGCAGTTAATAAATGACTATGTGAATACCAGAACATCATGTTAGTGATGAATTATTTTCTGTTTTAACTTGTTGATTTCTAACACTCAAAAATAACTTGATTAAAAGGGGTTCTCACAGATAATCCAATATAATGTAAAAGTGATATTAATATCTCATTATATTACGACATTTACAAAGTCGAATGCTTTTGTAAAATCGAACAATATTTGGGCAGTTATCTGACTTTTATTACGGTTACGAAAGATGTCATCTATTATATAGATTTATTAAATAGATTTCGTCTCGATGATTATAAACATACCTGGTTTGGTGCCTTTAGTTTTACCGATTAAATTACAAAAAAATCATGGTGTAAGAAGCATTTGCTCTACAATGCTGCTTATTGCAGGGTTTTTGTCAATTTTCTCCGTTGTTTTTAAAGGTAAAAATATCAAACTTGGTATACTATAAGGGATATTCTACGTAAAGCAAGAAATTCGATACTCATTTTTTTACGTTCCGTTTGTTTTTTATTTATTTTAAGCATACTCTAGCAGCCTAGAAAAAATCTTAAAACTATTGTATTCATTGTATTGTATGCCGCTCAAAAATATAGTCATCTGTTTTAAGTATCAAATTATTTATTTATTTATTGCAATAAAGACAAGGCACTTGCAACGACTTTTTAAAAACCACGTTAATATATGTAAATTTAACGGTTTGATGTTTTTGAAATATTTATTTTTCTTTTCCTTTTTGTAGGTCTCAAAAACTTGGATTCGTTAGGTTTGGCTCACAACAAACTTCGAACTGTTCCATCACGAGTATTTTCCCATCTTACGCTTCTGAATTCCTTAGAATTGGATGGAAATAATATTGACACAATAGATAAGGATGCATTTGAGGGTTTGGAAGGTAAGTAAATTCTAATTATAAAATAGGTTCATGACCTCATCATTTTGTGTTTTTGGTTCGGTAAATCAAGAATAACAGTTTGTAATCAAATTAAAAATACAACTTTTTATAATCAATTTTGGAATAAATTAAGTGACTAAAATTAATTTCTTTGTAAGATTAATTTTAACAAATTTCTATGTGGCTATGGTTTCCCAATTCAATAGCCTTATTTCTGCTTCATAATTAGTTTCAAATGGTTCATAATACCAATATGTAAATTAGGGCGCCATTTGACAACGACTAGAGATAAAAATATGGAATTTGGTGTGTTGATAGGGTTGAATATTGTGAACATTTGTAATATAAAAACAATTGAATATCGTTTCCGGTTTCTCCGGAAATGACCGCGACTTCGTTATGTTAAATGGAACACCCTGTATATTTTATGTTTTTTTAACTCTCTTAATAATTCTAAACAACTTTTGTATAACATAACCTATGTCTAAAATTAATAGATTTCCAAATAAAGCCACTTAAAAATGTGCCATAATTCCCACTTATTGGTATTTTATGAAAAAACGGAGTAGGCCAGGATAAAAATCTCTGCAAGAGGTAAATTGTCCAAAAAATCGGTAACTGTAGTTTCTCGAAACGTTCAAATAAGTTTGTGCTGGGACTCATTAAAAAATATTGGGTCCACAATTCTCGTTCCTAAAACACCTAGCCACACATTAACACCAAAGCGTTCTTGGAAAGATCTTTTTTCTCTAAATAAATGTTGATTTTGATTTGCCCAATATATTACGTTGTTCCTGTTGAACATTCCCAGATTCGTGAAGCGAGACTCATCCGACAATAATATTAATCTGTTAAAGTTATTATTATGGTTAGAATTTTTCATAAGCCATCGGCAATATTCAACTCGCCGAGCAAAATCATTAACACCCAAGGGTTGGTGGATTTGGTACTTGTAGGGCTTGTATTTATGTTTCTTCAAAAGGTTCTTTCTCTGTTAACTCCAATTTCACTTTCAATTTGGCGAGTAGAAATACTTGAATCAGCATTCACACATGCCAGAACGTTTATTTCAACTTCTTCACTAATAATGAACTTTCCTTCATTTTCATTTTGGGGAACTCTTTTCAAATGTTGTACTAGCCACGGAAAATAGACATAGCAGGATTGATGAGAAGCATATCTATTTGTTCCGCTCTTGCAAAACTTGCCAGATTACAAAGAACTTTTAGTCTACACCAATAGAGATCCGAAATAAAGCATGAAAATGTACAAAAAGTGCAACAATCTGCAAAGCCCACAAGTGATAAAAGTTACTTGTCAAAATTCAATTGTTTTTAGAAACCACGGCAACCTCTGTCAAGTCTAATATGTTATTTTAATTTTAGCAAAACTTTGTTTATAGGTAGTTATCACACTAGGTTAAGTTATCATTAACTTAACTTTCATAAACATCTGCAAATGAAAATTAGGTACCCTATTTTTATAATGTTAATATTTATCCAAAGCGAAAAATATTTGACCCGTTATGGTACAGGGTCTGATCAAAACTTGAAAAATCGATTTGATATTTTGTTGGATGAAGGCTTGAATAAAGAGTAAATAACCGTAATTGTTTTTGTCCTGGTCTACTCCGTTTTTTCCATAAAATACAATTAAGTGGGAATGGCACACATATGGCAATATATTTTAGGCATAGGTTATGTTATACAAAAGTTCTTTAGAATTATTAAGAATTCAAAAAACAAAAAATATACAGGGCGTTCCTTTTAAACTAACCAAGTCGTGGTTATTTCCGAGGAAACCGGAAACGATATTCAATTGTTTTCATGTTACAAATATTCACAATATTCAACCCTATCAACACGCCAAATTCCATATTTTTATCTCTAGCGGTTTTCAAATAGCGCCATGGGTAGTAGATTCATTGTATATATATATGTATATATATATATATATATATATATATATATATATATATATATATATATATATATATATATATATATATATATATATATATATATATATATATATATATATATATATATATATATATATATATATATATATATATATATATATATATATATATATATATATATATATATATATATATATATATATATATATATATATATATATATATATATATACATAAAAAATACATATATATATATATATATATATATATATATATATATATATATATATATATATATATATAAGGTAATAGTGCCGCTACAATAGATTTAGCTACACGCTATCAAACGTATGGAATATTATATTTATATATATATATAAAGAAAATTATTTTTTAGGAATATTCTAGTGCATTTGAGTTTAACGTAAATTTTAACGACGAGAAATGACCGAATAAATATTTTTAATGTATTTTTTTTTTGTATTGGCTGGTTAAGTTATAGTTTTCCAGCATCGCAATTAGAAAATTAAAATGCCTTAGTTTAAAAACATCATTTGATTAAAAATCGGTTAGATAGTTTTCTTCGATAAACAAAAGGGCTTATTTTAAACAAAACTGTATACTTAACAAAATTGTTACTAAATAAAAGTTCGAGTTCTTCTTAATTACCAATACCTCTCTAAAAATGAATTTGAGAAAAAATTAAAAATAGATTACAAAGAACTTTTAGTCTACACCAATAGAGATCCGAAATAAAGCATGAAAATGTACAAAAAGTGCAACAATCTGCAAAGCCCACAAGTGATAAAAGTTACTTGTCAAAATTCAATTGTTTTTAGAAACCACGGCAACCTCTGTCAAGTCTAATATGTTATTTTAATTTTAGCAAAACTTTGTTTATAGGTAGTTATCACACTAGGTTAAGTTATCATTAACTTAACTTTCATAAACATCTGCAAATGAAAATTAGGTACCCTATTTTTATAATGTTAATATTTATCCAAAGCGAAAAATATTTGACCCGTTATGGTACAGGGTCTGATCAAAACTTGAAAAATCGATTTGATATTTTGTTGGATGAAGGCTTGAATAAAGAGTAAATAACCGTAATTGTTTTTGTCCTGGTCTACTCCGTTTTTTCCATAAAATACAATTAAGTGGGAATTATGGCACACATATGGCAATATATTTTAGGCATAGGTTATGTTATACAAAAGTTCTTTAGAATTATTAAGAATTCAAAAAACAAAAAATATACAGGGCGTTCCTTTTAAACTAACCAAGTCGTGGTTATTTCCGAGGAAACCGGAAACGATATTCAATTGTTTTCATGTTACAAATATTCACAATATCAACCCTATCAACACGCCAAATTCCATATTTTTATAGCGGTTTTCAAATAGCGCCATGGGTATCAGTTATATATATATATATATATATATATATATATATATATATATATATATATATATATATATATATATATATATATATATATATATATATATATATATATATATATATATATATATATATATATATATATATATATATATATATATATATATATATATATATATATATATATATATATATATATATATATATATATATATTAATAAAAGCGGGTGATATGCTCATTATGAGACCACCCCGGTACTATCCTGAATACTTCCTGTAAAATTCATGCAAATTGGTCAAAGCATCCCAGAGTTATCGTTGAGCATACATAAAAAATACATAGGGTTGAAATGTGATCCTCCTCCTTTTTTAAGTCAATTAAGAAACAATACTGGTTACTTAGTATAATACTGAGTTTTCCTCTAAAAGATATTCAGTAATATTTTCCAAGTTCAATATTATTTTCAAAGGGCTTATTGGAAAATATAAACACCTGTTTTGAATGGTTTTACGTGTTTATCCAAACATAAGGTAATTTCCCTAGTGCCGCACAAGTTGTAGATTTAGCTACACGCTATTTGGTTCAAACGTGCCATTGGAATATTGGCGATACGAAGCGAATTTGCAATATTATATAAAGAAAATTATTTTTTAGGAATATTCTAGTGCATTTGAGTTTAACGTAAATTTTAACGACGAGAAATGACCGAATAAATATTTTTAATGTATTTTTTTTTTGTATTGGCTGGTTAAGTTATAGTTTTCCAGCATCGCAATTAGAAAATTAAAATGCCTTAGTTTAAAAACATCATTTGATTAAAAATCGGTTAGATAGTTTTCTTCGATAAACAAAAGGGCTTATTTTAAACAAAACTGTATACTTAACAAAATTGTTACTAAATAAAAGTTCGAGTTCTTCTTAATTACCAATACCTCTCTAAAAATGAATTTGAGAAAAAATTAAAAATAGTAGCGCAACAAGACCTTAATTGGTTGAGAGGGACGATGAAACATTTTGCATAAAATCCTCTTTAACCATGAAATTTAGAAAATATTTGATCGTGCCAAAAAAAGACTTTTTTCGTTTATTTTTGAGCAGACCTCCAAGAAGGTCGAAGGCCACCTACAAGTGAAAACTGGGAAAGGTTATTGATGCGGGATAGAAATGGGAGGTCCTTGGTCTTTGCAGTTGGATGGTTAAGGGATGCATGTGGGTCGATGCTCGTATCTCCCTGGCTGGAATGACTAACATTGCATAAATTCATTAAAACAGAATCCGTAGTAGTATCTGCAAAGCAGATACAGATCGCCCACAATTCGACGATGCTCTAGTGGTGCAAGTTGTCGTGCTGTTTGCATCATCAATCAGGCAAATAGCTCTTCTTTGGACAGAATGTAAGATGTACTGAGGTGATGCAATAATACCAGCGAAGATCTTTCTGAGAAATTATGCCAACTAGGATAAATGAATCTTTGGCTTCAAGCATTTGGTTATTCATTTGAATGGTGTGAATATTGGAGATAATTTGTGAGATAACGTGATTAAACAGATGAGTAAACATGATTGTGTCTTAGCGGATTTAAATTGGACAAGGTTCCCGGTTAGAGGATGTCATAGCCATACACCTATCATCAATAAATCAGTCTTAAGAACAAGTTTGGGAAAATGTATGTTGAAGTGAAGTGTACTGTCGTTAGCTGTGAATAGAATTGCTGGTAAAAAGCAGATCATTGATGTGCAGGAGGAATAGGATAGGCGCGAACAGAGCCCTGTAAAATTCCTGCGTTGGTTTAGTGAAATTGTGATGAAAGGTCGTTAACCACTACAGAAGGACTTCTGTTGGAAAGAAAACTAGCAATCGAAGTTGTGGACAAAGACGATAGGCAGGAAGATTGTTAAACAGTGCATCATGCCAGACATCATCAAATGCTTTGTATATGTCGAGGGTAATAATTTGGGTTTTTCTGTAGAATTCTGTGGACTTGTTCCAGTTGCGGGTTACGAAGGTAAGAAGACTTGCTGTGGACCTTTTGGTGTTGAAAGCCGACTTGCCTGTCATGGTAAAAAAATTCCAGATAATTTAAAAGGCCAGTATTGATATTCTTCTTCATCGCCTTGCTCATAACTCGGAGTAAGGAACATGGGAATCTAGTTAGGGGGAAGAGTTTTAGATCCATTTTTGGAAACAGGCTGAACACAAGCAGATTTTCAACTATTAGAAAAAATGCCCTGGTCATAGGGAACTTGAAATAACCTGGTTGAGACTGCTACTCACTATTCGGTTCGATTCGTTCATTCGAATCGTCAATCCATATGAATGAACGAATTGGCGAATCAAGGAAATAACGAAAATTTCATTCACACTTCATCAGTTTTTGTGTAATTCGTTCGTGGACTTCGTGAGTTTCAGTGTTTTAAATTACATAAAAAACAAAAAATTTAATTCTGACGAATGGTTCGCCGATGTCAAAGCCTGCTTTGACGATTTGCGCTAAAGCCGGACTTGGCGCACAAACGAATCGGACTATCTACATTATGCAGACGAATGAACAAATAGACGAATGAACGAATAGTGAGTAGCGGGTTTAATGATAGAGGCCAGTCCAGAAACGCACTTTTTAGGATTATGGCCAGAATACTATCAAGGCCAGATGACATTTTGGTATTAAATATTTTGAGAATACTTCGTTCGTTTTTAACCCTTAAGGTAATTTCGTGCATACTGTATGGCAAAGCTAGTACTGTTGGAAGGGAGAAGTAAAGAGGAGGGATTAAAGTAGAATTTGTGGCGATTTGTTTTGAAAAAAAAATTTTTTTTGAGTAAAACTTTTTTAAAAAAATAAAACCGGCTTAAATATAACTTCCAACTGGAAAATTTTACACTGTAAATTTAGCGCCAAACTTATATACCTAGTATTTTGAGGTCTCATACCATGATTATAATGTCTTACAGTCTTTATTAGATTGGCGCCGACTACACGAACGACACACTGTCTACATTTATTCTTTTAATTAAAATCAAAAGTCCGGAATAACCTCCCCGCAGAGACTGGTTAGCTTCATACCTTAAATATGTTAATATTTGTATTACTAATTTGCTAATATATTTTCTTAAACAAAAAGCGCCAAAAAATTATAAGTTTTGAAGTTTTCTCCATTTGGAAGAGATTCCCGTTTACCGTATTCATATTCAAGCATCGTAACCGGCGTTTGGTGTTTTTAGCCTTTTCATATCTATAGTGCCTGAAAAGAGGAAGTTCAAACAATTTTAACACTGGCCGCCGTCCTGTTCAATTTGTTAGCGCCTTTGTTGCCTCGATATTGCGAGTATATTTTGTCCCAACCAATATAAGTCTGTTTTATTTGGGAGACAATTACAAGGGCTTTATGGCATTCCTATATTGAACCTGCGACTATTGTATTACTTCACAGGGCTAATTACGCTTGTCTGCTATATGTGTAGATTTTTAAAAATTTTGCCCGCTATATCACTATGGATTTAATTATATCACCCATCTCCATCCACATCAAGTGGAGGAAAGGGAAGCTTGAGTTTAATGTCTTTAATTGTGTGAGGCGCAATAATGTAGTTTGTTGGTTCTTCAGCCACCAGACGACGGCTTCTTGGCAATCATCGATCTCATGATAGAAACATACAACAGCAGCACTCTTTAGGTTTTAACTCCTTTCATGTTTTTTTTTGTAAGACTTCCAGGTCACCTTTGGTAACTATATCGCTAGCAGCAATAATGTTAACATTGATTTATATTAAGTTCAATATTCAGTTGCTGGAACACTTTAGTTACAATAGACCGGCATTTTGGACAGGTCGTTGTGTCAAAAGCACCTACGGATTCTATACACACCGGAAAGTTGACTTATTATTGTTCAAGGACTTCTTAATCTAACACGAGCCTAGGTAAAGAGAAGTATCGATGTAGTGCATGCCAATTGCCTTGTATAATTTTCCTTAAATAGCTTTTTCATCAATTTGAGTAAGAAAGAGATGAAACTGATCGGTCGATGTGGTCTGGAAATTGTTGTGTTTTTGGAAGAACCAAACTGTTACCTCCGTCCGAGCTTTTTAAATATAATAGTGTGCAAGGCACGTCCTCAATAATCCTACCATGTGTGGCAGTAAGTCTATCACCTGAAAAATGCCTCTAAATTGGTAAAATCTTCCAGGAGTGATCGGTGTGCATAGAACCAAGGTTAGATTATGTTAGGTTAGGTTATGTTAGATTAGGTTAAGTTATTTTTATATATAAACGCTATTTATACGTTTGGATAGAAAAATACGAGTAAAATAATTATTAGAACGGAACTTCGCGAACGCTATTGTTAGATTATCCACCATTTTAATCCCTTCCCACCTACTGCCATGCTTAATTATTTAATATTTTCAACATGCATTAGGATTTATAATAATCCCAACAATCTTACCAAAATATAGATTCCTGCTCCTCCCAGATCGGATAATGCACAACTCTGAATGCTTTCTGAAAAATTCATCCATATTGGTCAAACCATCACGGAGTGATCGGTGTACATACATAAAAAATGCATAGGGTCGAATTATTAATCGAAATACTAGGAATTGTTTGTACGTAATTTAGGTATCCTGAGTTTACAATTGTTTATTTGAGCAAAAAATGCAAATAAACATTGTGTTTATAAATTGTTCTTTGTTGGTTCTAAAGATTTTGATATTTAGACATGAGTTACCTTACGGGATCACGAAAAACCGTTTTAAGAAATATTAATTTCAAAAATTACAAATTTAACTAAAATGACTTGATGCCTTACAGCTTATATCTCAACTCCGGCTAACTGTAAAAGACCATTACACAGTATGTTAAAGAATCAAGATTTTTCTTTAGAAGTTTGCGAGTTAGTTGAATATCTAACATCAAAGTTGAAATCTTTTTTCGTGATTGCCTTCACTTTGTTTTGACCTCTAAGGAAACGTCGCTCCTTTTAGCCCTAGATGGCGGCGCCAAAAATAGGAGCTGCTTATATTAGTAGAGACCACAGGCTCGAAAAACTAATACTTGCCTCAGGAGCACCTGAAGTTGATTTTCTTCTATTTGTTCATAAAGTCCATCCAACTTCACTTCCCGAAGATGGGCACTGCCATTAGGCTGTAGGCTAACATTATCTGTAAAATCAGGAAATAAAATTGGTTGACTGTTGCTTAGTGTCGGCTTCTTATTATTGATTATTGTTTCCTGATCGATAATTATTTTACAAGTGGTTGGTATTTGGACTAGATATGTACCAGCGAATTTTTGACTTTCTTGTTGCTGATGATGTATAAGCTTGGCACAATTTTTATTCGGTAGGACAAATATCAAATTGATGAGCAGTATGCAGTTGATTGACGATGTGCTTCGTGATTTTCTTTCCAAATTGTTTTGCAGGTGGAGGTGTTTTCTCCAGAATCCAATGCTTGCATGGGTTTCTTTGGTTGATTTTTGGAAGAACCATTTTCTTACTCACGTAGGCTGAGGTCTTCGTTTGCTTGCAATCTTGACTTAAAAATATCTAGTGTATATAAATAATATAACCTCAAACTGACCGTTACTTCAAATAATTGGTACAGAATAAAGATGAAAATACGCAAAGTTTTCAGGGTTTGTTATTGGAATTTGCAAAAGATAACTTATTTTATTATTAAGAATGAAACAATATAATTTCATTATTTTTTCACAATGCAAGTTATTTTCTGCTATTATTTATAGAGGCCTATATTTTGAGCCAATTTGCTCTTGAATCTTAAGTGATTCAAAGTAAAGATATTCTGTCTTTATTATGCTTGGATGTATAACTTCTTCTTTATTTGGTTTAAAATATCTTTAGTCAACATTCAATATGGCTCGATAAGCACTTTTTTAATCTACTAATTTAATTTGGTTTAATTTGCTTTCCAACAAGTTTTCGTTGGGGCTACTTCGTTGAACAGTACTAGTTAATTTTGTGATAATATTAAGACAAACAGAATTCGTTTTCAAAATGTTGGAACTTAATTTTTTTTGATTATTGTGTAAGTCACCAGTGTCTCGTGTTTGTCTCCGGCCGAAGACTCTAAACTAACAGTAACGGCTTTTGAAAACTGATCATAACATATTAATCAATCCTTGCTTTATCCTATTTGGATGAGGAACAATTTCTTTAATTAGACCATCCTTTCTACGGCTCAACATTATAGATAAATTCCTATTTAAATAAAGCCTAGTTATTTCTACAATAACCGAATTAAGGTCGTAATAATAAAATTAAGTATAAGTATACATTGCACTTTCGCAGAACCTAATTTAAAACGAATTATACCTGGATTATAATTTAGTTTATTCACAGCTATTTTTCTTCGAATTCGACCGTGAGTTTTAGCAAACTGAATAGAGAAAATAAGACTTAGTTGAAAAAACTATATCAACTATATCATTTTCTTAATTTTCAAGGTGAACTTTTTCATGAGAACCTATATTTGCAGTATTACGCTTTGTGTTTATTAAAATTAACTTAGCTGGTTTCTCGGATTTGACGACGTGTTTCTGCCATAGTTTTTCACGCATACATTTTCATTTGGCGTAAATAATGCAAGGTCATATCGGTTTTTATTAATTTTACCTATCACGTTTTCCTTGGCTTTGATTATTTTTTCGTTTATTTGAGATTTTTCTCTTGTTAAGGTCAATAATATAGTCACAAATTAATAGCTTGTCCAGGTTAATGTCCAAAGGGTTATTTTTGTTAACGTGACCGTTTATTATATCAAACGGCTTCATTTTAGTTGTGGAATGTATGGGATTATTAAAAGCTAGTATTGCATAGATCATTATTTGGACAAGGGTGTTTTCTTAAATTCTTGATTGTTTAATAAACGTGTGTGTTCAGAGAGTGTAGAATGGAGTCTTTCAATAAGTCTACTCGATTGTGTATAATTTATTTAATTTTAATTTAATTAAATTGTAGCAAAGTAAATTTTGAACTCAGTTCGATTGTCGACGACGATTTGCTTGGAAACTTTATGGTGGAAAAACTATACTAATAAGTTATCGACTATTTCTGTAAAAGTTAAGAATTTCAGAGGATATCCTGTGCATATTTTGGAAAACGGTGAATGATGGTCAAAGATTTAGTTCGTTTTAATGTGTATGTTCGAGACGAGTTATTTCGAAAAGTCTTTTTTTTGCTGTCGGAGTAATATCCATCTGTATCTTAACAGGATCACTGTCATACTTGCTTATTTGGCAAATTTCGCATGTATATCTAAATGAAACTTTTCAAATTTGATCAATCTTATTTGTTTATTATCTTTTGCTTGGTCTCATCGATGATCATTATCCTCTATGATTTGTTTTCGTAACTTTTTAATTATTTCAATGATGTCATTTTTATTGGTAACGTCTGTGAGTTTTGTTAAATAACTTTTAAATATAATAAAGGGCCATTTAAAATGTTTTCTAGTTACGTCACAAAATAGCTCGTAATTCTTTCCGTTCTTAAAAAAGTAATAGTATTGGGGAATTAAATGTTCCTCAACAACATCTAATATGACTTGTTCAAAACTGTCGCTGGTCTCGCTGGAGAATGTAATGTATCTTGTACAATGACTTTATATGAATCATAATTGACTGGAATTTTCTCTGCGACAGGGACAACTACGATAGGGTCTTGACTTTGTGTTGGTTGCAATTGCGGGGTATCCCGCTTATTTTTAAAGATAGAACCTTGCGGTCTTCTCGAACCTGAGCTACTTTTTTGTGAAACAAAAGATGCCGCAAACAAAATAGTCGTAGCCCTCTTAGCTAAGCTACAGGATGATCCAGTAGCGTAGTCAGTTTTTTTCTAAATATTACTGTTTTTGAATTATTAACCAATGTTTTTTTTTAAATGGTATAGCCTGTACATTTGTCAAAAAATTAGTTTGTCTTTTTACAAGTTTCTCAAAAATATATAATAGTATTGGTCTGTTTTAATAAACAACAACAAAAATCCTAATTTTCATACTTCGCATTCAAAATGTTGCCGTAGGCCATACGAAACAATGCTGCTTTTGATTGTTTACTTGGAAGCAAGTGAGAGTTCCCAAATTTTGTTCTATGCCGTGTCGTTACTTTTTTTATATACATTTTGTGTTGTATTTTTAAATTTTGCTAGTTTTTTTGAATTTACTTATTGTGTAGAAGTATATTTGTGATTATGACTGAAAAGCAAACTTTCGAACGTTTTGAGAAATACGGTGTATTAGCTTGTTTTATATTAAACAATCAAAATGTTCAAGCGGCATCTGGTATGTATTTTAACAGGTAAATAGTTAGTTTTTAGGTATGTTTAATTACCATGGCCTAATCTTTGTTTAGATATCCAGAAAGGAGGCAACCTAATATATCCATTTTTAACCAAACAAACAAGAATTGATTTGATCACGGATCATTCAACAAACCTCGTAAATAAACATATAATAAAGAAAATCGAGGCGTTAGGGAAATCACAGTTTTGGTTAACGCAGAAGCTTACCCTACAAACTCCTGTAGAGCCAGTGAAAAGAGCGTAGGAATAACAAAAACTAAAGTTCAAAAAATTCTAAAAAAAAACACAAATTTTACCCATACAAATTTAGGCTTGTCCAGCACTTACACCCTGGGGATGCTTAACGTCGGGTAGTGTTCTGTAAAATCCTTTTTTTAAATTAATTTTGGATGTTTGCTTAGGACTTCGTCGTCATACATGTGATCCCGAAATAGATCAGACATTCAAATAATTCAAATGTTTCATAATATTAAAAAGGTAACTAAATATTTGATGTTTTTATTAAAAATACTATTAGTTTTATTGAACAATCTTAAAAACTTCTCAGCTGCCTTACATGTCTCTATAACTATTTTACTAACTTTAATTTGAATATATTAGGCATTTATTGTAGATCTACTAGAAAGCTCAATAAAAATTTAATATATTTGTGTTCTCGCCTCAGTTATTTCCAAACACCTGATTTACTTATACATATACATAATTTGTATGGTCTATATATGAGTAATTAAGAACCAAAAAATACATCAGAAATACATTAAACTTTTTAATATTAATAGTATTGGTGTATAACAAAATTTAAATTACTAAAGCTTTTATATACTAAAAAGGGTAGGTAGGAATTGTACTATATTTTAATTATATATTAGATATAACTCGAGGAACTAAGTAGTTTGAAATTTGGTATGTGGAGGAATAACGTGAGCTACTTCCTGAATGAATATATCTAATATCTAATATAATCTCAAGTTTTTAATTGACTCCGGACCGACAAAATCATTTATGAAACTTGACTCAGCCTTTTAATACTTCCTAAAAAGCATAAAAAATAATCCATTTATTATGTCCACTGTATTCCAAAAATCTGCTCATAAACCTAGTGCCTTAATACCAGGATCAAACATTTTTAAATTGGCCAAACCTTCTACTAAACTAAATTTTCTCATGTTCAAATTCCATAATGAATTTAATGTATTGATTAAGATTAATAACTTAAAATTACTTCGCGTTAGTTTAGATTTTGGAAGAGGATTTTTAATTCTAAAATTAATTTTTTTTAAATTAATGTAAGGACGTAGCCGATGAAAACATCGGACAAGTGGCACTTCTAAGACGTACACTACAGAATGCTAAACTTTCTAAATGGTACGAATTCGCAAAAGACAAAAAAAATAGTCATAAGGGTAAAATAAGAATAAAAAAAATGTATGTTAAATAATAAAACAAAAAAGAGACAAGGTGACAACATAATACGGGAGAATACAATTTAATGAGTACAGAAATATCAAACCAAACATACGAACAAAAGATAATAATAATAATAACCAATCCTTTACATTGCCTTTTTAATTGTAAAATGCTGAATCTGAAAAGGTCATATTCGGGAAAGTGTCGATTATAATTGTATACTAGTCGATCAACAAATGCACTCAACCCATAATTTGTTCGACGATATCTTTCAAAAAATAGCTGCGATTGTCTAAACTAAACTAAAAATGAGACTGACTGCAGCAATATTTCACAATTAACCGCCCCGTTTAATAACTTGTGGAAGAAAAATAGAAGTGTCATTTCTCTCCGAAACTCAAGGGTTTGTAGACCACAAAGAAGAACTCTTGCATTTTAATTTAAATAAAAGATATTTTGCAAATTTATTTTGAACTTTTTCAATTCTGTCAATGTGAAGGACTTCATATAGTAAAGCAGTACTCCAAAACACTCTGAACCAGGGAGTTATAGATAAAAACAATAGCTTTAGTATCAGTGACATGCTTAGTATAGCATTTAATAAAGCCTAGCAATCTGAAACCCTTAAGTACTATGTTATCAGAGTGCAAATGAAAAATTAGTTTTTCGTCAAAAATAACACCCAAATCTTTGAAAGAAGTAACAACTTCAAGACTTTCATTGTTTATAAAGTACGTGGAATCAATGGGATTATTGCACCTATAATCACCCCATAGTAAAGGAAAACTATATTTTTATACACAAATGAACTTAATTGCATAACGATTTTACTGCGACCTGAAGTTAAAATTACTTCCATACAGTACAACCAAACAATACATATCAAAAAACAAAAAAATATGAGATTCGAGATTGTGTATATAAGAAAAGGATGTGTAGGAGTACTACTCAAATTCGAATTCAGAAAAATTACTTAACTGCAAAAGAGTTTAATTATGCGATGATTTAAACAAAAGCAAATTAAATAAAAACTCTAACTCATTATCATCAAGTCATTATAAAATATACATCACATTATCCAACGCGACTCAAAATAAAGCAGAAACTTCTAACGACAATTTTGAACAAGACTTATTTAATTTCGTTAAGGGCCATATAAGTTCCGATAAATAGTACTATTTATATTTTGAGAACCCAAAAACTTAAGAAACCATTTTGTGAAAAATTAAAAAAAATAAATAGCCCTCTATTTTTAAACGCTGTTGACATAATAATAAAAAATATCATGAAGGTAAAACAAATCATAGATGAATCGACGAAGACCGAGCAAAGGTTATCCAAAAGATTATTAGCCAAATTTGAAAAGTTCCAGACGAACATAAATGATTGCTAAATTGGCCAAATAAACTCAAAACGATCTATGCAATGCTAACTTACAATAATTATATGTATTTCACAACCAAACTGAAAGCAATTGACATAACAAACATTACCGAGGATAACCCCTCCGACATTAACGTCACCAATTATTAATTAGCCACTATATTTATGACTATAAAACAAAAATCTTATGTTCACAAATAAACAAAAAAAAATCAATAAAAACGAATAATAAAAGTTTTAAAATCAAGGACTCCTTTAACCATTTTGGAATCTCCTTTTAATATGGTATTGGATGGGTAAATATTATTACGCCACAATAATTGTAATAGCAGTCAAGAAGCACAATTTTCTTTTTCGAGCCTGAAGGTACTTTTCCTCTGTTAACTATTTTATCGGAGATTATACTATCAGGAATCTTTGACTCATAAAGGTGTTTTCGTTATATTCCATTTTTGCCTAGACAAAATTTTCCTCTCTTTACACAGTCAGTCACTCTACCTAGTCTGACCATAAAAAAATCGATAAGTTTCCTTTCTAAGAAGTACTACTGTTTGTTTATTTTGATCGCTCAATACTATTTAAATGAAGCTATATCCACAATTACTTTGGATAGAGCTTTATTCAGATTAGCACATCTTATACCTTTATTAAAAAGTACTTTACATAGAACATTGTAAATTTTATTTGGGTAGGTGGTGAGTTTCATTATTTCGAATTATAATGTGCTCTATCTAATCCGCGAATGTATCTATGTAAAATATATGACCGGCGGTTCTACTAAACAATTTTGTATAATTTTATCCAACAGGCAATTTTTAGACAGGAAGTCATTTTAAATTCCAAAGGCGTGCTGGTGTAGACTCGCTTTATTTCTGGATTTGAGCTGCTGTTCTTGACTATGCTATTAAAAATAATGACTGCAGGAAAAATGTTCAGATTTTGATATGTAATCATTTCCACCGCGTTGCTATTTAAATAAGCGTGTAGCTTAAATGAACGTGCCAAAGGCTTTTTTTATTTTTCGATTATATTGTTATTTCTTACTTGTTCTAAAACTTTGATGAAAATTATTAAAACTGATTTTTGACAACGCTAAAAATAAAAATTTCTTTTGTAGTAATTTAATTTTCACTTACAAACAGTACAGTCGAGCAATATTGATTCTTAGTCCTTCACTACGGTCGTAAATTGTTTAAAATAGTCCCAGGCGTGATAAGACTCGTCAATCTTAACACGTTACGGGTATACTATGGTATGCTACATATTTATTTTAATTTTGGATTTCGTGCGGGTAATTCCAAAGGATTAGTGAAATATATATCAGTTAATTTTTTTAATGGATCTTTATACTAAAGGTATGTACTATTTATATTTATGACAAATTGTTTTTTTAATTCGTTAATGTTCCGGTTAAGAACTTTAAAATTACGTATTTAAAAACCTTTAAGATTATATGCTTATCTAATTTTAATTAAACTTTTCTCAAAAAAGGTAAAACCGTTCTTACGGTTTTTCCACCACATTATTTCTAGAACTCTCCCCAACTTATTTATAATAAAATATTCTGCCCCAACCTGCCCCTGATTCTGTTTTTTTTTAGAACTTCACTCAACAACAGCAAATAGAGATATTTTCGACAAGTGGATCTCTTGTGAGCCAAGTAAAAGAAAATATGAAATTTTAAGTTTTATATATTTCATCATCTGGATAATAATAATAATTGTTTAGAAGTTTATAACAAGTTAAACAAACATAGAACATGGAAGACCTCAAAACCCATTTGAAAAATGTTGCTTGAGAACTAAAAAAAGGCGAGTCGAAAAACTCGTCGCTACAACGCGTCCCAAAAGTTTTGATTTCTCACTTTCTTAGAATTTAAAACCCATATTTATTTATTAATTGAACACCCTCTATGCCTGACTTAAAATTTCACACAGACAAAAATATTACTTTAACCAAGAATAAAATTTTCTAAAAGATCCATAATAAAAAATTTCCTATTTATTGCAAACTTTTTGCTGATTACTGTATAATATTTGAATGTAATACTATGATTGATTATGGATAAATTGATCAATATCTATATTTAAGTCGGAAATTTGATTTATGTCCACAAACCCCATATAAACAACGCACTGTGTGTCGGCCTAAAAAAAAATTAAAAAGTCAGCCAGAAAAAACTGCTTATTAGGTTAATTTTAATTTTACTAGTTTATCTCTGATATAGAGATAAACTAGTAAAGTAGTGGTATGAACTCAAAAAATATGTTTAAAAAATTAACGGAAAAGAATCTTCTTATTCACTTGATTGAAAACAGATACAATATGACTGATCAAAATGAAGAACTGTAAAAACTGCTTATTCAAATAATTTTAAACTAACTGGCCACGCAGACCATGCAATAAAAATGTTTCAATAGACAGTATAATATATATTTTTACTAAATGACTCTGTGCGGTTTTAAATCGGTTCACACTACACTATTTCTAATAAATGGAAAGATTCATAACGAGAGGAGTTCCGGGTAAAGGAAATTATTAATTTTGTATCCTGAAGGCCTCTTCTTAAGAGAAGCTTAGTAATGCAAAAAATAGATAATATATTAGCTTTAAGTTCGTTATCAGCAATTTAACTGGAATGACTTTGCTTAAGTTCTCTTAAGATAGGTAGACTATATTTCGGCAGATTTTATTCTGAAACATACAGGGTATCGACGGATGTGTTTAACAAAGGGGCAAATGACCCCAAAAAATTAATTTCGTGTAAAAGTTACGCTTTGCAAAAAATGTCTAATTATTATCACAGAAACATTTGATTAGTATGTATGTTAACTTTACAACAAAAGGTTGATACCGTAGATAGAAATGTACAATTCATTTCACTTTAAGTCATGCCAGTTAAATTTGACTATATCTCAAAATCATAAAATTTTTATTTTTAAACGTCAGATAAACGAAAATGGAATTTTTTATGAAAAGTGCTTAGAAGTATTCGTAAAATTGTAATATGGGCTCCTCTATTTAAAATAATTAGGTTGCACCCTACACCGCGTTTTAGGGATCTCATGAATATAAAAGAATATCTTTACAAAATGCACTTCTATAGTAACCAAGTGTCTTTTCTATATAAAGTTTTCCTTTATTGGTAATAGCTAACGAAGTAACCAAAAATTACACATTAAATGAATTTAAGTGTAAACAAATTAGCTTTTCTCAAAGTGTAAAATCTATTTTAAGCAAGAAATGATTTTCGACGAGTAAAAAACTTTACTTTTTGGACTAAACAAAACACTGACTCCTGGCAACATGATCAGTGTGTTGCTTGATATCTCAATAATCCTATCTTCATTATAATTATATTCTGCTCTTATAATACCAATTATGGTTAAGGATATATTCTAGTTCTGAAGATTAGATACATATTTGGTTGTGGATAATGAAATTCAATATTATGATGAAAGGCGAGTGAAACCTGAAAATGATGAAAAATATAACTAAGTCACTGGAGACGAAACTTTATTTACTTTATTGGATTTTTCGTCTCGATAGATTAGAAAAACTAATATTTTAAATAAACTTCTTACATAAATTATAGAATTGGTAAAAAAGAACGCCAATTTCAAATGGCTATATTTTCGTTGTAAATAATCCAAGCAAAATGATTTTTTTTTGACGAGCAGGTATTTTCTTTATCTTTTTAGCACGGTATATGCTTCATGAATCCCGGCTTTGTTATACAGGGGGGGGGGGGGTAAAAAATACTAGACAATGTACATGTTATTTACATTGAACATTACATTGAATGTCTTGAGTGCCGTTTCCATGGAGGTACTTGCTGTACCAAAAATCCCATCATCTGGTTGATGGTAAGGAAAAGATGACATTTTTTCAATTTTTTTTTTCAATTGCGGGTAAAAAACACCTTTCCTTGAAATTGTTACCACGTTAAGTCTTAGAGATTTTGCTTTAATGAAAATTATCGTGAACTTTGCCAAATTTTACAGGGTGATTCAAAATTTTTACACTTAGTACCGCCATTCAAAATGACGACTTTTAAAGATTGTCATTAGAGTTTTGGTGAATTTAATTTAAAATTTCTTAAACTGAGTTGACTTAAGTTGACAATAATACAGCTATAGATAGTTCCTAGCTTTTTCATTAGAACCGTATAGGTATCAGTTTCTCGTATAATCAGTTTCTTATTGTTGATTAATTTGCCTTTCGTGTGAGTTGACAAATTCAGCTATCAGTTTAAAACTTGTAACGAATCGCTGCTTGAAATACTGTACCCTCAGAAAATGATTATCGTTAGGCGTGTTTAGTCTAGGATGGCCTTGTCCACGTTTTCTTTCATTTGAACCTATGAAATAACTCCCTAAGTTTTGTCCAAAATTCGGACACTATGAGATTGGTAACACGTAGTTTCCCTGAAGCTCTTTAACATTTTGTCGCTTTTGTTTACCTCCCTGTATCTTTAATCACCTGTACCTAATTATTGTCACAATTGAGCCTGCAACCTGCAAGTTTGATGTCTATCAGTTTAGACATAGTGATTTTAGTGGGAACTTAATAAGTTTCTAATTTCGTTACTCGAAATCGTGTTTTTATAAGAATAAAAAAACAAAAAATAAACCCTAAGAGAAACTTGACCCCCGAGGATTGCGCTTACGGACTTTCTGAGTAGCGCTATTCCCAATCTCATATTGCACAAGCTTTAGGCAAAACTCAGGAAATAATTTTAAATTTTTAAAACGTACAGGTAAACTGAATCCAATTAAAGAAGACCAGGACAGGGCCGTTCTAAAGTAAGTATGCCCAACGAAGATCGTTTCCTGACGCTGCAGTGCTTAAGGAAGCGATTTGTTATGAATTTAAGAGTTAAAGGAGTCCTTGACTTTAAAGCTTTTATTATTCGTTTGTATGATTTAGATACTAGGGAATAAGCTGACTAGTCTCAATGAAATTCGCTGAATTTTTACTTCCTTTGTAAAAGGAAAGTAACGTGAAAAAATGACCGTCGTAGGTTTTTACAGATATCCACGATTTAGGGTCCAGCCATTTAGATTTTACCGAATCTCAAAATCTCAACTTTCTTTTTTAAAGTCAAATAAATTTTCGAAAAGATCAGTGGAAAGGACACAGAGGAAATAAGCTTCAGAAATTCCGCAATCCATCCCAATTAGCAGAATAGCGTCAAATAGTACGAATTAGCATATATTTTGCAACTTCTGGATTCGACTATGAGAACTTACGACTCTAATTTTGTTTCTCTTATGGAAATAAATATATTGATCCAATTACGAACTTAAAAACATTTGTTTGTGTATTTTAATTCACTTGAATATAAAAAAATTATACGTTTAATGCTTACGAAGGACAAACATCGTTTTTTGAAGACGTTTTCCGTATTTCGAAAACCCTTCAAATACGCATCATCCGGCATTTTCTACCGATTCACAGAAAGCTCTACGGAGGTGGGTATCTAATGGTTTGGGGTGGGATTTCGTTGGAGATAAAAACGGACTTGGTATTTGTAGAACATTTGACTACTGACCCATATCTAAAGAAAATTTTAGATCCCGATGTTGTGCCTTTTGCTCCCGCCATTGAAGATGGATTTATTTTCATGCATGAAAATGCACACACACGGCACAAGTAGTAAGGGATTATTTGGCAGACTCTAAAATTTCCCTAATGGCCAGCCAGAAGTCTTGATATTAACCCCATTGAGCATGTATGGAACTATATAAGAAGACAGGTTCGGGAAGCAGTGAATCCTTCGCAAAATCTACAGGAGCTCTGGTTGGCACCCAACCGAATTTGACAAAATATAGACCGACAACTTATCTGCAATTTAACTTAAGGGATTACGTATTGTATTTATTTATTGTTACTAATTCCTTAAATTAACCTAAACCAACAATAGGCTATATTGTTTGTCGCCTTTGTTGCATAAATAATGCTGTGAACTTGTTATATCTTTTTTTTTACTTAGAGAAAAATAAAAAATAAGGTTTTTAGGTACCTACTCATTTGAAATAGGAAAGTTGGACAAAGCCTAAATCTTTTAAACAAACCTGTATATTCCAAAAATTGAAAAAACAATAACTATTAATCTATTATATTGAATACATTTCTTAGCCTATTTCATGAAATTATTGTGCACCAACAGGTTCAAGGGATATAAAGATTTCTATGTCTAGTTGAATTTATCAAAACAAAAGAAACGAAATAAGGAAATAAGCTTCAGTAATCCCCCTACCCGCCCCAATCAGCAAAATTATAGGGTCAAATAGTACGAATTAGCATATATTCTGCAGCTTCTGGTTAATTGGAATTCGACTATGAAAACTTATGAGTCTAGTTTTGCTTAGCTTAAAGAAATAAATATATTGATCTAATTGTGAACTTAAAAACATTTATTTGTGTATTTTGATTACGAAGCACAAACATCATTTTTTTAAGACGTTTTCCATAATTTGAAAACCTTTCAAAATTTCCTTAAACCGGCATTTTCTACCGATTCACAGAACGCTCTTTTTCATTTTACGTATCATGCACCATTTGCCGGGTAATTATAGAAAACGTAAATACTTTTAATGTTTTTATTTCCCACGTAAAAGCGAAGTATTAATTGTAATCGTAAAAAATCATCCTCCCAGGTTTTTACAGATCTTCACGTTTTAGGGTACCTAGATAGATAGATAGATTAGATGTGATATAGGGATAATCAGGTAAAATTTAGTACGGAATTAATATGATGAAAATCAGTGTAAAAAACTGCATATTCAATTGATTTCAAATCCTGCTTAAAAATCGGGTGTGTCATAGGCAGAAACTAGTAAAATATTGATACGGTTCAAATATAGTGGAACAAATTGTCGGTCAATAAAACATTTTGAAAATACAGTATATATGTGTTATTAAATGAAATGCACAATTCAATTCTTACCCACATCACGATCCCCAATAAAAGGAAATATTTATACTTAGGGATGTCCAGGAGGAGGAAGTTAACCGATTTTTTTAAATTTTAATAGCGTTTTACTTAAAACGATACATTAAATGCCCTTGACAGAAATCGAATTAAAGAGTACAATAGAAATTGCCTTTATTTTTATGTTCATTTAATATCACTTTGTATGATTACGGAAAAGTTTCCGTCTCTTTTTATAGATAGTATCCGAGAACTTTCTTCATTCGACTCTTCGCAACCGAAACTAACTTCAGTTCTGAAACTTTGTACCGTGAAGGTAAGGATCGCGATCTAATTTAGTAACTTTCTAGTTTCAAGGCACTTGTCTTGTGGCCAAATTGGCTCGTGTTCTTTGTCTTGTTACCTAATATTGATATAGCAAAATGAAAAACCGAAGTACAATAAATAAAATTGAAACATGTACAGAGTGATCAGTATATTTTTTTTATATTTAAAGAAATTAAAAAAATAAATATATATATATATATATATATATATATATATATGTAGTGCAGTTATTCAAGTTTTTCACAGGTATAAATAACTTTTTAATGTTTCTTTATTTACAAGGTGGCTCAAAAAGTCTCATTTTTAAACTAAACACCCAGTCTAAATTCAGTTGTTTACAGCAGGATGCGGTACGAAAGTTGGGATTTCAGCGCTGTAACTCCTAAATGAACAAAAAAATAGAAATTTCGTTCAAAATAAAAACGCCATTATTCTAGTTTTTGCTTACATATATGTTAAAAGTTGTCAATAACAATGCTCTTTTTATTGATTCAGTTTTATTCTATGTAAAATTGTAGATGTTAATTAAATATACGCCTAATTTTTATGTATTCCAGATATTTTAGGGTTTTTTTTTTTAGTGTAAAAGTGAAAATAATGATTTAGACAGTATAATGATTACTATTTGCAACTACTATTAGTAGGAGGATAATAAAATTAACATATATTATTTATAAAACAAGATGTGTATACTTAGCATTAAAAAATAAATCATCTTTTAAATTTTAAACTGCTTTACTGCACCATCTTGTTCATCTTCATTAAATTTTGGGTAAACTTTTTTCTTCTTTTTCGAGCAATGCGTAATAGAAACGGCATAGTTTAGATGATCTATATCTTGAATAATATTTGCATATATTTTATCATCCAAATTAGCGCATAAAATGCATCTGTTGGTGTTACCGCTATTGGATGCAATCAAACCCAAGCCGGTGGTTGAGGTGTTCAGACTCTTAAAATGGGATGGAACCCTTGTCGAAATGTTATATTTTGAATATATGCTTAATATATTTCATCAAATAAAGTTCACAAACTCTACCGATATTATGGGATAGAACCCTTGTTGAAATGTTATATTTTGAATATATGATGAATGAATGTATATGAATATTTCATTAAACAAATCTTTAAATTCGTTTTGGAGAGACTAAGAGTTTATCTCCATTTAAGGGCTCTCAGGTTTCTGCAGATGTTAAAAGTTAACTGTATATTTTTCTTTTAACCTGAAATAAGTTCGGGTCCAACCTTAAAAGATATCGGTATGACTTGTCATATCATATACAGAGTGATACATTTTTCTTAAGTACATACTTGTATCTTCAGAATTAATTACCGGATTAGTTTCAAATATTGGAAATACGTATAGATCGAAAATATGATTGCTTTAACACACTTAACTTTGACATCATTAGGGGAGAACAAACAAGATAATTTAAAAAAAAATAGCAATTTTTTTAAATAAATCTTAGATTTTTGTTCAGCGCCTTTGAAAACCTTCTGTACCAAATGTTAGTTAAATAATTCAGTGGCTCTCAAAGGTACGAGCTTTTCTTAAATTTGAAGATCAAAATTCTCCTAAACCCTAGTTTATATCAAAAAATACTATTTTCCATTTTTCCTTATTTTTACCATTCTTTTAATGGATGGATTTAAGCTATATCTATTCTTTTAAAATTTGCGTTTTGGAACAAATTTGTTTTACTCTTGAATTCAAATCTCAAATTATTTGTACTTTTTCAACATAATGACATTAATTTGTATTCGTTCATTAAATATTATATCATGAACTTGCATTAAGTAATACAATAAATAATATCAATCACAATGCAATTTTTAACGGGTAAAAGTCACGCTCCTTTTTAAATCTTTGTTCGTGATATGTCTAGACATAACACACACTAAGGCAAGTTTTCCGGAGTTGGGTAATTTTCAGTCAGACAACATTTTTCACTTTTACAGCGACAAGCATAAAGAAGTTCGTAATTTATTCCTAGTAAGTCACTTTAACGCTGCTAAACTTGGCTTTAGTTGGTTTCAGAGTTCTAAATTACCACTTTAAAATTTTTACGGTAGTCGTAATTTTGAGAAATATGATGAAAACAATATTTCATTGCGGTACTTTAAAGTTTATGAGTACAGATAAATTTAATAAACTAGTCTATTTAGTTCAGCTCTCCATAATTACAACTTATTTGCAGAAGTTGGTTTCAGGGGAAAGGCGAAATTTTATAGATCAGGCTAATATTAGTGTAAGCCATTTAGTTAACACACAAATTAGTCTAGCATTTTTATACTTAAAAATTATTGTTATTTTGTAGATTTCCCAAAATTATTTAATCACTATTTCAGAGAAATGAAAATTAAAAAATGTAACTCGTCTTCACTGAGACTCGAACCCAGGACCACTTACATTCTAGACAAACGGACTGACCACTGGGCCAAGAAGATCATGAGCTGAATAATCAACTAAGTTAATTTAACCTATTTAATTTTATGTTAATGGATTACTACAGTATTGCAGCTTTTGGCGACTGCAAAGCCAGAATGGTATTAAAGGGGAAAGGAACTCGCTCAATAAAATGAGTCATTTCAACGATTTGAACAATATCAAACCGAACTAGTTTTTAATTCATTGCCGCTTTATGATTTTCTATGTTTGATTATCATAAATTTTCCAAAATTAGTTAATCAGCGTTGAAAGTTGAAATAAGTGAACTCGCCTATGCTAGAACTCGGATCCAGGACCTATCGCATTTTAGGCAAACGCTATAACCATTGAGCCACGAAGACCATAAGCTCAACAATAAATACGACAATTTAACTGATTCAATTTTATGTTAGCGGATTATCATGGTATTGTAGCCAAGGGGTGTTTTTAAAAGGGAAACAGAACTAGTTATCGATCATCCGAATGCATCGTCGAGATATAACAATCTCAGCAGAAATCCGAAGCAGATCCCTGAAAAATAACATCAAGCCGAACTAGTTTTTAAATTGTTGCTGCTTTATGATTGTCTGCACTTTATTAAGATAAATTTCCCAAAATTAGTTAATAGGCATTTCAGACAAAATAGGAAGATTTATTAAATAGGGTGTTAAAGGAGAAAGGGACTCATTCATGATTATTAGTCATTAAGCTCTATATATCTATAATCCGCATGCATCGTCAACGTATCGCGATTTCAGCTGCAATTATTCCGATCTCTGAATAAGAATATCAAGCTGGACCATTTTTCAAATTGTTTGGGAAATTTATTTTCATAAATTTCCGAAATTATTTAGTCGGTATTTTATACAAACTACTGAGCCGCGAAGACCATCTCAACAACTAACTACGACGATTTAACTTATTTAATTTTGTGTTAGTGGAATATTACTGTATCGTATTCATCATTATTGGTCATTAAGATTTACGTGTCTATCATCCGAATGTATTGTACAATTTCAGCAGGAATCTGGAGCAGATCTCTGGTTAATAATAAGACTGGCTATTTTTTAAATTATTGTTGCTTTTTGATTGTCTTTATTTTAATATCATAAATTTCCTAAAAATTTTTATCAGCATTTCAGACAAATTAAATTTCAAAAAGTCGTTGCGCTGGGCCTCGAACCGCCGAGCCACGAAGGCCACGAGCTTAACATATTGCAGCCTTTGCCTTGCCTAAATAATAATATCAAGTCGGACTAGTGGTCATAGCGTTTGCCTAGAATGCAAAAGGTCTGTGATTTCAGTCGAAGCGAAGACCAGTCAACTTTTTCAATTTTAATTTGCTTGAAATGCCGATTAAATAATTTTGGAAATTTTATGATAATAAAGTACAAGCAACCCAAAAGCAACAACAATTATAATTTTAGTTAATATAAATTAATTACGGGTACAAAATTGTGTCAGCTGCTTTTGTATAATAGACCCTGCAGTAGAGATACATGTCAATGAAAATGAAGTGCAAAAGTAGGCATATAGAAGCTTTCAAAAATCTGTTGTTAGAGGTAATATTTTCTTGGTTCATATCAAAAAACGGTTTTAAAAAAGTTACATAAAATATTTTCATCAAGTTTTAGTTTATTTAGGTGAAATGAGAGCGACTCAGATGGTGATTCTAAGTTAGAAAACCCTACAGGTCAAACAAGGACTACCTGAGTTCCACAAAAATCTAAAAAATTAGACCGTTTAAGTCTTATTTGAATAATAACGCAATTATAAAGAAGTTAAGTTACCGGCGGCGCCGGCATAGAAAGTTCTAACTTTTTCCAAAGAAAAAGTTACACTTTTCATTAAAGAAGCTGATTTTAAAGATATTTTACTGGCCAATGTTGTTATGGTGATGGGCATTTTCGGAGCATATCTCAAGGAAGAAAAGACACATATTCTTTAACAGATATTGAAAATATGTCCACCTTCATCAAAATAATCATTCCCAATACAAAGATAAATATGTTCCAAGACTGTTTAGAATAAGAGAAGGTACCATAGATGAAATCAATTTTTTGGAAATATTCCGTAAGCTGAGCTTCGTCCACTCTACATGAACCATCAACACTTCTTTTTGACCTACAGATAGCCAAAGGGTTGTACACTTCCTGTAGGGCTTAATACAACCATTGCCTTAAAATATTTTTGTCGGGTCTTTTTTTTGCATACACTGAACAGTTTTTTCGAAAGTGCTCATCCACATTTTTGCTGATTTAGGAATTAATATGGTAGTACTCAAGCAACATAGATGGCGGCTTTCAACCTCGTTTGTCGTAGAATATGTAGGAAGATTCTCCTAATTCAAGGAAAAGTATTGAAACTGAAATGTTATCAACTTTACCTGTCTAAAGATAGGAATAGAGAAGGAGTAAATTATGTATTTTCCAATAAATTGGTTCATAATCATTTTGCTTATGTAATTTACTGCGTTTTTAATATTTATAATAAATAAAGTTTTTTTGTTAAAAAAAATCTACATTTTACCCACTAGGGCGTAGGGTTGGGAATATTTCTCTTTGAGGAAATTTTCATGTTTTTATAACTTACACTGAATATTTTATGAATCTTTTGTTAAATATTCACGTATTAATTAGTGAAGGTTATAAATATATAGAAATAATTGCCATTTGGCTAACAGAACCTAGAGTAATACCCACTGAAATTTGCTATTTTCTAAAATATTAGCGACATTAATGTCAATATTAAAAAAAAATATTTCATTAAACTTAGGATATATTATGACCGACAAAAAGTTTACTATATTGTATTATACAGGGCCAGAAAAAAGTCTTGATTCGGGAAATTAATTCCAGAATATTTTATCTGATCTGAAATTGACTTTTTCATAGAATATTCTTTATGCTATTACTTCAATGCGATGCTTTGCTGATAATATATTTAAGCTTACAATTGTGCAAGCAATTTTAAAAAATCTATAAAAACAATAAATAGATATATTGACTCACATTTAGTTCGTAACATATAAAATTAGCCGTACAGAGAACAGTTCAACGCTATCAATAAACTGGGAATATGAAGAAATTGCCAAATATAACCTAAACTGATATTTCTCTGTACTAAGACTTATGCCGGACCATGCACGGGGGACATTTTCTTGCATTCTTTCTTAGAAACATATTTTCTTGTTAAAAGTTTCTGCATAAAGAAAATTACTATTTCTAATTTTAAAAAATCAATAATGTTGTTTCTATACTTTCTGCTATTGGTCATATAAACAAATTGTTAATAAGAATTATTTATTTTCATGATTTGAAAATGTTATTAATATAATATAATAGAAATAAACTCTTCTCAGGGCCGTCCACATATAGCCTAAAGGCGCAACGAAAGAAGTGAGGAACTTTTTGGATCAACAAAATTTAGAGGGCGCACATTAAGCTTTCCTCGATAAAGAAGTGAGGGCCTGTTTTAGTCATCAGGTTTTACTTTGTAATATATTTTACATGAAAGCGCAAAGTGGTATCTGCACAGCGGCGCGGCGCTAACTTGGATCGGAGTAGCCCTGACGTTTTATTATACCCTTCACCGAAATAACAAACCATTTGATTTAAATAAAATAGAGGTTACTGAAACCAATATTGGTTTCCTGTAAGCGAAATAAATATGTCATTGCAATTTTTTTCTCAGCAGATAGCACCAAAGAAATAAAAGCTCCCTCATAAGAAAAAACAAGAGTTTGCTGATGTGTATTCTCAAATCGGAAGTTTTTTTGGTTGAACTCGGTTTATTTTTACAAAAATAAAAAACTTCAACTTGATTTACTCTAATCTCGAGAGTTGGTTTAGTCTGTAATAATTTACGGTTCTTAGCTAGGGTTTGAAACTTTAAGGGCAACATTTTGATTTGCAAATACTTCAGAATTTTTGCAGTTCTCGAGGAAGTTATGTATCTGGATGAAAACAGTACACAGCGAATATAGAGACACGACGGACGTCTCGAATTATAGTAGAATCAAAGACCGATTATCAAAAGAGCTGGATAGATAACCACTCTGTAATATTTTCAATATCATTCGAATTTATCTAGATATTTTCACGTAGCTGAACGGCCAGAGACCGTCCTCGACCCAGGGCATCCGCGTTGCTGGTTACATTCGTTTATAGATCAATTTTGCGCTATTAGTCAAGAATCTTATTTATCTCTCTAATGACAATTTTTGTATTGTTTACTACATAAGTAGTAAAATAGTATCACGACTAGAACAGCTTCTTTAGAATTAGGAACAAAAATAGCTATTTCAGAGAATTTTACAAAATGATCATCGTAAAAATGCAAAATAGATGCAAAACCGATACAAGAAGTTTGATATAAAAATCGATTAAGCGTAACACTTGTGCCATACAGTGGTGTACCGAGGGGGGCAGCTTCGCGGGCAACGCGTCGAAGGAAAAGTTTTAATCCCCCGCACCCAGTTGCCGTGTTCATTATTTAAGTATTACTTATAGAATATCTCCTTAGAAGTTAAAAAAAAACAGATTAAAAACATAATAAGAGTAGTCTGTAAAAATAATCTAAATCAATCGTTAATTATTCGGAACCCTTTTAGTTGTGGTTTAGTTAGTGATAGCTTCTGATTATTTTTTATATGTAATATACGTTTTGTATATATTCATTAGGCATTGTTTTAATGTAAAGTGTGAATATTAATATTAACATCTATTCATACATTCAAATTATTACATAAATATGCATAAAACCTTTGATAAGAAAAAAAATACTTTATAGATTGGATAATATAATAGATATTAATGTAGATTTATGTACCATAAATTATCGTTTTTACATTCTGGTATAAAGACTTTAACTTTATCAAAAACTTTATTATACAGATTTACAATGATAACATTAGCAATATATTTCTATACGCATCACTGAATAAAAAAAAAATTTAACTGCTGTTATGGATTGAAAATTGGTAGCTCATTGTGGTTTTGTTTGTGCAGTAAACAAACTATCTTTGAATTAAAATACTTTTCTAAAACTTATTCTTATCATCAACTCATCATCTATATTATTTTTTCTTATGACTGTGGGTTTGTAACATAGAAAATATTTCAATGAGTTTTAATTTTCAGATATACTTATCAACATATTTAATTAACAGTTGAATCACATGCCATATTTAAACAAACTTGAAATATATACCAAAAAGAGCATTAAATTTGATATACAAATACTAATTAGTGATATATTTACCCGTTATATAGAAATTATTTAAGACAGGAATTGTAACTCATTAACATTCTAAGAAGATATTAATAATATAGTATCCGTCCACTGATTTATTTATCTCCAAGAACGAACAGATATCCTATATAATAATGTTAGTATTAAACACATCTGCAATTTTCGAGATGGAAAGAGGCTGAAGTCCACAAAGTTTGCAAACACTGTGGTAATAGTTGCTGTAGGTTCATGATCGTTCGGGGATTTTTAGTATCTTTTATTAAATTCTCTAATACAAAATTTCAATAAGCAAAAACAAATGTTTGTATAGATATAATATACAGAAAATAATTACTTTTATAAAGAGCTAACATTAAGTAAAGATTAGAAGCCAATTGCCATGTTAAAAAAAGCGAAGCAATATTTACCATTCTAGCAACAAAGCAACAAAGAAAACCACTCTTCTTCATCCGGGCAGTCCCTTGCTTTTAGGAGAACTCCTCTATACAATTTTGTCTTCAGTCCTATAATACAACACTAATCATACTACTTATTGGAAATTTACTAGTAGAAGCTGCATACTGCACATCACATTATTATTAGGTGGAAAATAATACCTACTACATAGCTTAAAAACTTTTTTTCTAAGGAAACACCAAAAATTCTATAATTTTCTGAATCCGATATTATAAAGTTAACACTTCTGTATCAAGAAACAGTCCCATTTAGAAAGTAAAGTAAAATGCTAACAATTAGCATTAAGAAAAACGCCATCTAGCGACTGATCGCATACCTACTATTTTCAAGACGGGATGTTTAAATTATAGTTCTCATAAATATTTACCTTTTAATTAGATTTTGTAGCAAGTTTTTAGTTTTTTATTTTAAAAAACATCTATAGCTCTTAATATATATAATAAAACATACAAAAAACACTCCAACAAAAACTAAATACATACTTTTGTTTTACTATATTTATATCTAATGGAATAAAAAGCCTCATAAACAAGTAGGTAGTATTTATTGGTGTTAATACATAGATGTGCATAATATATTTAAAGTTCTAGGGATTGTTTTTACAATATTTCCCCAATAGCCCGTATGTTATAATTTTGTATAAATAAATGAAAATCGTCAGATAATATATTGAATTAATGAATAAGACTGGAACTGCGCCTGGTTTAATTTCCCTTTTATATCTATTTGTTCAGGAAGAAAATACCTTGGACGTACAACACAACTCTGATACAAAATTTCCAGAAGGGACATAAGTTTAGGATTATTAATACGTTCAAACCACACAGAATTTTTGCAGGTTTTTATTAGAAATCCAAAAAGGCTGCCGTATTTATCACCGCATCCTGGAACGCGATATTTCTTCATGACCATGTTATTACCAAAGTTGACCGACTTTCTTCTAACTTAGGCTTCAAATATTTGCACGAGTCACAATACAAATTACAAAGTATTAAACAAAATGCACGCATCATTTTATTAATTTCAAATATACTTTAAAGTCAAAGTTGACATTTATATGCTTGAAGCGCCTCTAGCCACTGACCCCATTACCTTTAAAGCTATCTTTTCATCTGCCATTTAAGTTTATTTTCTAAAGGGAGCTGTTTTTTGTTCTGTGTCATATATTTTTTGTTAGATATGTCAAAATAACAAAATTTAAATAAATTTTTGCCACGCTGACAAACTGAGACGTAATAGTTTAACGGGGCGTACGTTGTCAAATGAAACTCTGCGGGTCTAATTTAACACATGACATATAACAATGAAACAAATATTTTTTTTTTAATGTCACTAGATTCTGACATAATCTAACCCATAAACTTGTTTAGTGAATCCGGAGATAAGAGTTTATCCCTTAATGCACATATACATATATATATATACATATATATATATATATATATATATATATATATATATATATATATATATATATACCCTTATATAGTAAGTTTAATGCAGTTTCAGTAAGACCATTATTATTAAGAGTAAGATACAATTATAACTGATATATTCGAAACATAATTATTGGGAAACTAATGCTCTAATCCATAAACTTTTTAAGTTAATCCGAAGATGAGTTTATGCTTTAATATACATATTAACCCTTATATAGTAAGTTTGTAGGAATTGCAGTAAGATGATTATTATTAAGAATAAGATAAATTCCATATAATATAGCCTTGATTTTATTATCTTGACACAAAATATCGGCTCACTTTTCCAATATCAGGTGACGTAATCAAATAATTGCTTTTCCCTTTAAGGCTATTATTTCCAATTCTTCTAATTCCAAGGTGCTTACAGAATGCAGTATACACAAAATAAAATTGTATGTGTCTCGATTACCTACCTTGAGTAAAATAAAAGAAAATAAGTTAATTGTTCACTACCTAATAAAACTTTAATTGACCTTAAGGGACCTGTAAGAACCTCTCTTCGAAATTAGAAGATATAAAAAGTAATGACTCATTAAGTTAGTGAAACACTTACTATTGAGTATGTATGGTTAGAAATTAAAACTGATACCATCTACTCGGAATTCTCTATAATAGAACTGTTTGGGGAAAGTAGTAAATTTTTAGTTACGTGTTAATATAAAGATCCTCCATTTGCCTGGGGTTTGCTTTGTTTCTCTTTGAGATTTCGGATATGTTAATAACCGAATGTTGTCAATTCCTGACAAGCGAACTTACTACGATAATTAGCGATTTTACCTAAATTTCAAACTACTTTAATATTTAAGCTACGACTTAGGTATAAAACTTGTATTTTAAGACTTTAAAGCACCTACATATCTTAATGAAATATTTCGAACTTTATGAACGCTCAGGTCTTAAGAGACTTTGCTTCGGTTTTGTCTAGATTTCGTTATCTCCACATTGTTGGCAAACTTTGTTAATATATTGGATTAACAATATTCAATACGAAAAGAAATTGCGAGAAAGGTTGTGGTCAATTAGGAAAATGGTTATTGGGATTGGACCGTGTCAAAATGTAATTTCTTTCCGACATTTGGCCTTCGATTGCATCTTTAGGGATCTTTACTTCACGCAGATATGGGGCTTTTCATGTAACGTTAGCTAATATGATTCTGTAAAAAATTATACACAAAGGAACTTAGTAAATATTTAAGACTATCTATTAATGAAAGGTTGCAGAGATTACTTGAGCATTTTATTCATTAATGCTCATAAGATAAATAAAATTGTTTTAAAAGTTGCGTGCAAAATCAAATTCATAAAAATGAAACAATAAAAGGCACGAGATAACATGAATAATAAACAACTATACAGTATGTTCTTGGATGGGGTTTTCAAGAGGATGAATGCGGACATGGGTATTGTATATATAAAAATATGTTCTAACTCAAGTCTAATTCAATTTCGTCATCACTATCAGCAGCTAAGGTAATTATCGATGGTTCTATATTATGTGCATAAATGTACATGGCTCTATTATGTGCAAAATTCTCACATATTATACCTGTATTTCAGCTGGCTGCATTCGTAAAATTATTTGGTAGGCGACTATGTTAACTTGCATTGCCCATAAAGACATAATCCAAAGTTAAATATTTTATATGCTTTTCGCAAATTAATAGCAGACAGTTTCTGACTGAACTGGGTTTCAGCAGCCATTTTTAGATCCAGCATGCAAAGTGGTTATTCGTTTACTTTTATTTCAGAGTGATTTGGTTTGAAATTTTTTAGTCCTGTCAACCGATCCTTTTGGATCAAACCAAGTTTCATCAATCTTGATGAAACTTTGCATCGAGGTAAAATGTCTATTTTCTGATCGATACTTTCTAATTTGTTGTAGAAAACCATATCGGAGGATTCGTAACTCGGCAAACTGGCCTTTTATTAATTTTTTGAAACGCGAATTCTATTTTTAAGAGAATTGTGTAAAGGATTGACTGGCCACGATGTATATTGGTTCCGTGCTGCACTAGTCTTAATTTGATTTTATTTTGTTCAATGTCGGCATCAACTGCTCATCATACTTGAAATATATATTTTTGATGTTGTCTTTTTCACAATCGTCTACATGATGTGTCTTTCGTTATTTTCTCTTGCTAAATAATAGTTTTTCTACAATAACCTTAATTGGAGGAATTAGTGTGTTCACTGGTTTCTTGCAAAGCACTCTGTTTGGTAAAACTTTTTTTTACTAAAGTTTCATAAACATTTTTCAGTATTTGTATAGAGGCAAGCAGAATTGGTATCCTAGATTCGAATAATTTTTTAGGATTCGAATCCTTTGTTAATGGGGGATTCGTGATTCGGATTGGCTACACCATTTGAAATAATTCGGATTCGATTCCCTTTTTATTAGTTCGAATTACTTGCATATTGAATTATAACAAATTGTAACATATAAATATCTTAACAACAAAATAAACCGTAATGAAACAAATGACATTTTTTGCGGCGAACTACCGCGTAGTCGAAATATTTTCATTTTAATGAATGACAACCTGACAAAAAGATTTACTTCGAACTGTATAGTTTTTTAAAAGCTGGTCGTTTAAAATGAAAATAACTCGGAAACCGCTGATCCAAGATCAAATTAAACGTTCGAAATTTATATGATTATTCTTTTCATACGATTTATAGGTATTATTACCTAACAACTTTAACACAACGTTGTATCCATTTCATTGCACCCACCACCATCCCTTAATATTTTATCGGATTAGCCGATATGACATTTGAAAATGGCTGGAATCCCCCATAAATGCCTTAACATTTACATACGTATTATATATATAATATATGTAATATAAAGCAGTGGCGTATTTAAAAAGTTAAACCCCCCTCCTCTGAGGCTGTATTTAAACTAAAATGAAATAAGTAATATAAAGTAAGAACTATTTTTTGGCGTCTATTTGTATTTGAAAGATTTAATTGCGTAGAAACAAGACAAACCAGTACTTTTTTTCAAATTTTTTTATCGTGTCCTTGTCCCTAGATCAGTTGAATCTGAAAATTTTGACGCATATTTAATAATTTCAAGTGCATTTTTCAAGGGAGAGTTTAGAAAAACCCCCCCAAAAGTAATGTCTGTATACGATACTGATATAAAGCACCTAACAAGCAATAAACACAATATAAATATCCAATAAAAATTAACTGTATGAGCGTGGCTGATCCTTTGTTAACCCACTAGAATTAAAAATTTAATAACAAATAATTAAAATGTATTTCCATAACCATATATCATTGTATTTAGGTCCTAAATTATTATAGTAGTAAGTATTATCACAAACTTTATTAAAAAATAAAAAGGAAAGTATAACCATTTGGTTTTATTATGGTATAAAATAAAAGAATCCTAAATGTTCAGATTATGCAATGTTTCTATGCGCAATAGTAATATTGCCCTCAAACTTAAAATCAGGATCTCAAAAAAACACCCTGTTGGCGGAATTTCGATAAACCCGGATAAAAAAACTAAATAAACCTGAGTTTGATAAATAAAAATACCAGTGAAAGGATTTAGATTTGGGATTCGAAGGAATTGTTTCGGATATTTTTTTTCTTATCGAAATGATTCGTGATTCGAACCGAGGATTCGAATTCTTTACCAGGATTCGAATTCGTGATTCGAATCCTTTTTTTGGCGAATTTATCCCAGCTCTGGCAGCAAGTGATACATTTTTCTCTTGACATAGCCGCCACATAATTAAAACAAAACGAAATTAATACTTGTTGTTGCGTTGGTGTCGTAAACACTTGAAAGTATTTTTATAAACTAATTTGGACCTGTGTTCAGCAGGCTTATATTATAAAAATTTAAATTCTAAACAGGCTTGCCAGGTAGCAAAATGTATAGGTAAAACTTGGTTTAATATTAATAAAGGACCGCGTTAACAGAGCACGTGAAATAAAAATATTACGTTATTACCGTAACACCAGACAACTTAGTACAAAATTGTAATATGGTATTTATTGCCCCTCTCGGGATCATCATTTTATATAAAAAAAAACGAGGAGAAGGGATTTTCTCTAACACTGCTTTAGAAACAACATATTCCATAATTAAAAGTGATGTCGGAATGGATAACACTCTGAAATACTGTGTCAGAATGTAATTCTAAAAGGTATCATAAAAAGGTACTGCACAAAATACTAACACAAATTCCTGAAGCTAAAATATGTCAATCTTACCAACTTACCTTAGAACTAAAGTTGATATTAACAGAAATACACTGAGTTAAAATACATTTTTAAAATTTAATTATCTGACATAACTTTTCTAGTTTTCAAGGTGTTTCTTGAAACAAAAACTTCAAATGTGCGCCGAATTTTAACGCAGCTCCTAGAGGACGCTACGTGCGGTAACATTTATAAGTTAAGAACGCCGTAACTTTTTTTCGCCTATGTATACAATTTTTAACTGAAAACGGACATCCTCTTTATTTTTCTAGCAAAACAGCCTTGTAAAAATCGCTAAAGTTACTCGTTTCCGAAATATTTGGTGTCTATATTTTTGATGCATGTTGTTTTGTACCTTATTATTTGTTTCCTAATAAAATTATTTTGTTGCACGATTTCTAAAGTCTTGTTAGAGAAAGTATAGTCTACAACACGTCTGAAATGCCCTATATTCCACACTCGTGAACAAACTTTTCACTCCTCTTGAATATGGGCCATTCCATAACTATTTAGAGAATATGCTGTTCAATCACAACTTAATTTTTAGTGAACATCTTTTTTCTATAGAGGTCCATTCCTTGATGATTAAATTAATGCAGTCTGTTTAGATGCATACTCATGTAGTGGCGTTTAATGTAAAAATATATTTAATTTTAAGTAAAAAAATTTAAAACGTGAAATTTTAGAGTATTACACCTATCCTTCATTTGTTTCAGAAAATTTGCAGTATCTAAGGCTGGGAGATAACAATATTCATACTATTCCCACCGACGCCCTCAAACAGCTGCACCGCTTACGACATCTAGATCTGAGGGCGAACAATATTTCTTTTATTTCTGAGGATGCGTTTGCTGGATTTGGAGACTCCATCACATTTCTCAATTTGCAAAAGAACGAGTAAGTGCATTTAAATCAATTGTATAATAAATCATAGACCTAAAATACATTAACAAAACTGTGTGGCTTTCAAAATTAATTCTTAATAACTCCATATGGATCATACTTTTATATCCCGTTTTGATAATATATTCTCTAGTCTCTATCCATTGATAAATGAGGTTTTTTGCTTTGGGGACTTTAATATTAATTTACTAAATTTGGATAATGCTCTAACCGCATTCTTCGAAAATTGTAACTTTGAACGGATTATAAACGAACCAACGAGAATATCTTGCACTACAAGCACATTAATTGATGCAATATTTGTAACCAACCGGGAAATAATTAAGAAGTCTGGGACTATTTTAACAAATAATATTTTCACCTACATTTATTAAGTATAAATGCTTCAAAAATTTCAATTTAAATAGCTGTTTAAATTCTATGTATAGCTTACCTTGGGATAATATTCTCTACGAAAATAATATACATAATAAAATTAAAATATTTAATAACCTTATTTTATAATCATGCCCCAGTTCGACAATCCAGAATTACCAAATCAAAAGCCTTTTGGTTGACTGAAAATATAAAGATATATATGAAACAGAGGGATAGGGCTTTGCGAAAGTTTAAGAGTTCTAAATTGAATGAGGATTGGATTAGTATCTAAGAAATTTTACATTAGCTGTAATTAGAAGAGAAAAAAAAACTATTTTGAAAATTTGTGTAATACGAATAATCCTCCTCGCTTGTGGTCTGCATTGAAAAATTTTAATATATGCTGAAATAAAAATAATACACTGTCTAAAATATTATCTGAACCCAATGATATAAATAATTATTTTGTAACTTATTTTCAAAAAATATCGAATTTTGATGATATGATTAAGCTTTATAACAGGACTGTGTTTAATAACCATTTAAAATTTTCTTTTCATTTGGTAGAAATAGCAGACTTAAATAAATCTATAAAAAGTATAAAGACCAATGCTACTGGTTTTGATGGTATTTCGCCTTTAATGCATAAATATTGCAGTCCTTTTATAGACAAATATATCATACTAAATAACATAGATTCCCGATCAGTTGAAAATATCTATTGGCAAACCCTTGCAAAAAATACTAATCCAGTGAGTTTTAACGATCTCCGTATAATAAACACTCTTCTCGTACTTTTAAAAATTTTCAAGAAAATTTTTTACAATTAAAATTACAGTAGCATAAATAAATGTTACTGATGGCATTTTTCGAGCCTGTGATAAGAAATGATTTCTGTGTTAATTCCATTAGATTTTTCAAAGGCATTTGATACAAAAAATTATGACCTTCTTATATCAAAATTAAAATATTACGGCTTTGCAAAGGAATCATTTCTTATCAAATCCTATTTAAGCAGAATATATCAAACTATATTCTATATGTATCCTGGCATACCCCAAGGCTCTATTCTGCAGTGGCGGCTCGCCAGCACCTATATTTTCCAATCAATTTACTTAAAAATAAAAATATTTTTAAAATATTAAGCATTTTATAATCATTTTTAATATATAAATGCAGTATGTTTTATATAAATTCATATTATTTACTCAATTATACCATTATTTTCTATCAAAACTAGTGCATTATATACTCAAAAAATAATAATGACTTCAAAACGTAGCGCGCTGAAATCCTTTTCATAAGAGCGACCCGCTGAGGAATCACAATCAGCAGTAACAAATTCCGCATAGACTCCCCCCGCACGCCGGCTTTCGCGCTTAGATTTGTTTACGGCAGTTGCTATGGCAACGCAAAGGTGAATATCCGTAAGCTAAATAGAGATGGGAGCGGCATAAAACTGTTGCTGTAGGCTGCAGGCGCTTGTTGGCTTGTTATAAAATTAATGTAAAGTAGTGCGTTCGGATCATCGGAGGCGGAAGCAGGTTTGCATCGAATCGAATCGAAATTAGCTTTAAGATAAGTTTGTTTTTTGATGATGTTTTCTAAGAACAAAAATAAATATATTTAAAACCTTATAAATTCATATCATTTCGACTAAGTATTAACAAAAAATTTTTGCCTGCAGTGCTATTTTTGCCTGCGGCCCTGTGCACCTAGCTACGCTACACTTCACCTGTTCTTAAATCCAAGAGCTATTCTGGGACCACTAGTGTTTTTAATTTATACCTCTGATATTCTCAAATCACTAAACTATTGCAATATGCAAGCTTTTGCAGATGATACTCAGTAGTACTGTTGCTTTGATTCTGAAGGCGGAGTTTCATTTAAACTACTCAGAAATTTGGAAAAAATGATCGCCAAAAGCACAATGAATATTGGCCATGTGTTATAACTTTCCCCACAGTACACACTTTGTACGTTTTGTTATCCAAATCGACTGGAAAATAACAAAAAATATATATATATATATATATATATATATATATATATATATATATATATATAACAAATAAAAAACCGTTCTTGTACTCCACAAAAATAATTTGGAAAAACAATATGTTATTTCTGCCACGGTATGTTTAAAAGTTAATATTTGTTACCAATTCCGGAACTTATTTTTGGAGTATATCATATTTAAAGTGTTAGTTCAATAAACTAATGACTTGAGATATGTGTGGATTATTTTCTAATTTTATTTAAAAAACTATTATTTACATTAAAATGTATGCTGGTAGATTAAAATGAGATAGTTAAGAAGTCCAACTAATTGGGCAAGGTATTTTTTGAAAGGCTATAATGAATATTAAGTCACAAAATATGATAAAAAAGATAGCCTATTGTCGTTTCCATACAATTATTTAAATATCTATATTTTACGTTATTTCGCTTAATATTTTACTGACAACAAACGTAGTTAAATTTATATTATATATTCTGTTTTACTCTCTACAACTTTAAGAGTTCAAAACAAAACGCTTCAGCTAAAAAAATAACAAAATTAAATAAAATTTTTATTAGTGCAACTAATGCACTTTTCATGCCCTACACATGTAATTTGGAGAATTTTATTTCTCAAACCTTCATAGTTAAAAAACCCATAAAACTTTTATTTCTATTCGCATTTTATTCACTTCCGTAACTATATCCTACGTTATCCATGCACATAAAAATAATAATACAGGATCGTACAATTTTTAGGTAATGTAAAAATATTTAATTATATTGCTAGTAATAATACTTTAAGGGTTAATTTAATTTATATTTACCATGCATACCTGAAATATAGAAACATTTCTATTTTTATGAACAGCCGACTTTTTCCACAATTTTATTTAAAACATAAAAATTAGGATTCCAGCCTAGGTTACCCTTTAACCCAAGCCACCGATTGAATACTTCAATCGGACGCGATATATATATATATATATATATATATATATATATATATATATATATATATATATTGTTGCGAATTTAGACCTAGTTATAGTTTTGTTAACTTTGAAGTGAATGTATATAGTATTTGTTATTTTAATGAAGTAGACTTAACTTAATTTTTATCCATGTAAAATCGTTCTCGAATGTTATGTTAGGCTTAGTTCTTTACACGTATATATTTTAGATTATTCTAGAATTTTCTTGATCATTCCATTTCTTTCTAAAGTCTATATAAGCACGACGCGAGGCCATATTTTGATTCAGTTTAGTTGAGATTTCGAAGTGTTACCTTAGTTACGATTATTAGGTATAACAAGCGTTTGCCTTTGATACCTGTAGGCTGTGTTTTGAATAAAAGGGGTGCATTCAGAAACTACGTGTTTGTGTACCAGCCAATCTGGAAAATTTGGTGTCAAAAGCGGCCAGTTAAAGTTAAAGAAGTAAGAAATAGTTTCTACTAGTAGCAATAATCATGGCAGCAAATTTTGAGAATATGCCCTTCAGTTTGAAACAGCTCAACAAACATCCAGGCGTCAAGGAAAATAACGAAGACTACAGTACATTCCAGAATACCGGACTACAAATAAAAATGTTTCGAACATTTTAAAAGATCTGCAAGAGATTCTTCTTAAACATGAGAAAGATCAAAATACAAGAGTTCTAACCACACTACACCACAACTTGTTACGTTCTGGACGCGCGTTTCGCTAACCAAGTTAGCAGATGATATAAACTAAAGTAACTTAGCCTAACCGAGACGTAATGTGGTACTTGGTTGCACCCGACTGCACCATTGTCAAGTAAACAATAGAGGGGACTATAGGGAATAGGTCCTCTGTTTTTATTTAGTGCTTTGTTACCACATTTAACTATTTCTTTACTCTCAAATGCATCTAATAATCTATTATTAGATACATTTTTAATCAACTTAAGATTATTTATTCCTATTTGGTGATTGTTCTCCAAAGCATGTTGGGCAACGCTTGACTTTTCTGTTCTTCCGTATCTTATATGTGCCATGTTTTCTTCAAAACGAAGGTTTATGGAGCGTTTAGTTTGCCCAACATATTTTAAATCGCAGTCATTACAGAAAGACGAAAGTAAATCTTTAACTTTCCGACAAAGAAAACGCGTGCGTTGTACGAAATGTGGTACAGAGGAACATATGCAAAGGCGCTGTACCAGCAATGGGATTCCTGAAGATATTCAGGAAAACTCCCATTAGCCAGTTTTAAGGGGCGAAAGCTGACTAGGTGCTTCCAAGTCCCATCGACATCGATAAAAATCAAAGTATTGCGGCTGCAGAATAATGGCTCTACCTTGGTAGTACAGGAGAAGATATGTGGTCGGGGCTGTAAAATGGTACTGGATACTGGCTCAACACACCATCGTGAAGCCAGACATTATAGCTCCTTGCAGGATAGAAAATCTATACAAAAAATATGTCTTGGAAACCGCCAACGGTGAAATTATTTTATTTATTTATTTTATACCTGTGAAAGGCATTCATGAGGCTGAAGTAACCCTGGGGAACACTACCTTCATACACGCTTGGTCTTGATGTTATGAACCAATATAATTTTGACCTTAACATACCTCAACGAGTCCTCCGTACAAAAAAATGAAGAAATAGTTATAAACCTGCCACTACCCGCGAAGTGGTTTTGCTAGAAGATACTACCTTACCTGCCTGTTCGGAATGTTTTAAACTTAAAACTTACCACCACTTTCAGAATCTGCAACTACTTTACCTAAGGTACTCCAAGACCTAGTGAAATCGCCACACTTACTAAATAAGGTTCAGATGACCAAGTTGGAGGATTTTCTGAAAAGAAATCAAAATGTTTTCTCTCTGTCTGACAGCGACTTAGGAAAAACCAACATAGTTCAACACCGAATTAATACTGGTGTAGCAGCGTCAATACAACAGCCTCCAAGACAAATACCTTTGGCAAAGCGACATGAAGTTGATTAAATGCTTAAGGATATGGAGAAAAAAGACATTATAAAATCATCTCAAAGTCCACGGTTGTCACCAGTAGTCTTAGTTAAGAAGAAAGTTCTGCGTCAACTTTCGCAGCCTCAATGACGTTACAAAGAAAGTTAGATTTCCCTTACCAAGAATTGACGATAAGCAAGCCTTGTGTAATCCTCCAGTGTTATCATATCCTGAGCCATCCCACATGATTATTTTAGACACCGATGCCAGCAATGCCGCTACTGGTGGTATTTTGTAACAAATACAATATAATATATTATAATAATAATAGCCTACTTTAGCAAGGTTCTTTCTAGACCTGAACTCAACTAATGTGTCACAAGGAAAGAACTACTGGCTATTGTTAAAACATTGGAGCACTTTCATAAGTATTTGCACGGAAAAAAAAACTTTTAAGAACGGACCATGCGTCACTTAAATGGTTGCTACAATTTAAGGATCCCGAGGGACAAATAGCCAGGTAGTTGCAGCGCCTACAGGAATCAAAGTTGAACATCCGAAAGTGATAAACTATAAAAATACTGATGCTTTATCAAGAAGACCATGCCCCCCCCTGACAGTTCAAAAACCAGCAATTTGCTATGTGCAGCTTTTTATTCCAGTTCAGAGAATTATCAATTTACACTGTCATTGAATCCCAACTGAAGTATTTACTATTTACAACAGAAGCTGCAGCTATTTACCGTGCCATCAAATGGGCTTTATCTAACAACTACACAAATATACTTATTTGCACATTGCACATTGCACATTTTATTGTACATCCTCCATGTACCCTAATACGTTTATTGTAGAAATTCTAGACCTTATTCGAGAAGCAAAGATGAAAAATTTTGAAAATAGGCTTTTATGGAGTAAAGCGTATTCTGGAATATGTAGTACCGAAAAGGCAGATTGTCTAGCAAAAACTGCCCACTTAAAAAGTACACATTTTGATTAATCATATTATCATTACCGATTTATTCCACTTAATTTCAAAGAACATTTGCAAAAAATGGGATCAACAACGAAAAAATTTTGGCCAGGAATCAAATACGTTTTACTACAAAGTACATCAGAATATCCCAACAAAACACTGGTATTATAGTAAATCAATCCTTAGTGTCTTCAAGAATCCGCATAACACTTAATCACGGAAGATTTCCTAGTCACCTATATAAAATCGGTATAAAATGTGACCCCTTCTGCACATGTGGAGAATACGGTGATTTGAATCACATATTTTTTAATTCTAGATTATATCAGCATTACTCCAATATACTTATGAATTTACTCTTGAAATATAAATTTTCCCTTCCAATTTGGTTTCTCGACGTATAAGCTTCCAATAATGCCAGCATACTAATACAATTACACTTTTTTTTAAGAAATATAAATATTATTATTTAATTTTTCTCACTTTTTATTCTTAAATAGTTTAGGTATTATTGTAATAATCCTAAATCCTTCCCTTATATGTTGTCCTTTTTTAGTGGTCATTTTTGTTTGTCTAATACAAAAGTCGTCCAGACGGATCCCTGGGCGTGAAGTGTGTATCCCTTCGTTTTACATGTTCAGGTTTTATTTATTTTAAATTATTTTTTATTTCCTTCCTTTATTTAAGTGGTCTTAAATTAAATTAAATTGATTTAATTACTTACGGTCCTTTTACAAAGGTATAAATACAATTTCGTGGCTAAAACACTTTGCTTGTAAGGCCAATTTAAAAAAAAAATGGCCAGAAAGTTGCAAACACTGCACCAGACACGAGGAAAGAGAATTCTGACGATTTTCATTGCCGAAGAACAGCTCTTCAAAGCTCTTAAGAGTGGGACTCAAGAGTTTTATCCAAAGATTAGCAAGAAGACCCAGATATTGGCCCTATAACCAAGATAAAATTAGAAAATTCACCAAGACCTTCCTAGAAAGAATTTGTAGCCAAATCCCATTTGGCTGGAAATTTAAAGGATACTGGGCTTCATGGGACTCGTTGGTGATGAAAGATGGTTTGTTAAAGAGAATTTGGGAAAGTACTGATGGCAAAAACTACAATTATCAGATTATTTTACCCTCAAAAAAGATCCCCGAAGTTTTGCAAGCCGTATAGTTGTGTACGGTGTCGGCGCGCTGTGGGCATTTTGGTGTCATGAAGACCCTGGAAAAAGTTCGATAAAGATTTTATTGGTTGGGAAGTCGTACATATTCTTGGTACCGAAACTGCGAGGACTATGCCGCTAGTAAAAATCCCCAAACTCGTATCGTGACAAAATGAAGCAGTACAACGTAGAAGCACTTTTTAAAAGAATTGCCATAAACGTAGTAGGACCATTTACAGTTAGTAAGTCCAGAAATCGCTTTGTGTTAGTAGGGATGGATTACCTCAGCAAATGGCCAGAAGTCTACGCAATATCCAATAAAGAAGCCATCACTGTTGCTGACGTACTATTTTAAGAATGGTTTGCCGATATGGAATTCCAAGGGAAATACACTCGGACCAAGGCAGGAACAAGCATGTGCAGCCTATTAGGAATTCCTAAGACAAGAACAACACCTCTTCATCCCCAGTCAGAATGAATGGCTGAAAGGTTTAATAGAACTTTGAAGAACTACCTGAAAGTCCAAATTAATGAACAACAAAGTAACTAGGATAAAGGCATTCAACCATTTTTACTGGCTTATCGCTCGGCAGTTCATGAATCCACTGGAAAAACACCTGCCAGTGTAATATCAAATTTACAGCTTCCAGTCAACCTCTTGACTGGCCGCTCCTGACAATAAGAACTACTGCGGATTATGCCAGTCAAGTTAGCAAACGCCTCAGAGAAATCCATGAAGAGGTTCTCCATAAACTACAGATAGAAAGCGATAGAATGAAGTCACGCTATGATCTACGAGTCAATCACACTGGATTTACAGTCGGTGAAAAAGTTTGGTTATACAATCCAAAAATAACTAAAGGGCGCTCGCAGACGTTGCAGAAGTCATGAGAAGGCTCGTATCGTGTGGTGACCCGACTAAATGACTTGGTATACCGGATTCAAAAAAACCCTCATGCAAAAATGAAAGTGGTGCACCTCCATCGACTAGCCCGTTACCAAGATAACGAAGATGTTTGATCGGGACGATCAACTCTGGGAAGGGGGCATTGTTGCGAATTTAGACTTAGTTATAGTTTTGTTAAGTTTTAAGTGACTTTATTTATTATTTGTTATTTTAATGAAGTAGATTTCCTTAATTTTTATCCATGTAACGACTACGATAGTGTCAATCAAAATCAGCCTCGAATGTTCTGTTAGGCTTAATTCTTTTCACCCTGTTGTATTTAGATTATTCTAGAATATTTTAGATGATTCCATCCTTTCCTAAAGGCTATATAGGCGAGGCCAACTTTTGATTCAATTTAGTTTGAGATTTCGAAGTGTTAACAAACTGACAGTGACAAGTTTAAAGTTACCTAAGTTACGATTGTTAAGTATAAGCAGTGTTTACCTTTGAGACCTGTGAGCTGTATTCTGAATAAGAGGAGTGCATTCAGAATCTCTGTGTTTGTGTACCGGCCAATCTAGAACAATATATTTCCTTGGTTTGGATTTTCTTGGGCTTTTTTAAGGTCCGTGTAGAAGGAAAGACGTTTTTATTTTTTTCCACATATTTATTTTACGTTTTGGTCTATTTCGACCTTCAAAAATTGTATGACAACTTACATTTTTTTTAATTACAAAGACGTGCCTTGTAACGTATAATTTTTTATTTCCACTTACCCAGGAACAATTATTAATAGCAAATGCATCATTTTGTGTCAATGTTTAAAAAGTTTTCTTATTTACTTAGGCTGTTACATTTAACTAGCACATACATTTAAAAAGACACTTAATTTTGATGAATATACAAGAGCTAAATCATAAAAATAAACGTTTATTGGACAAATAACTTTTACAGACCGAATGCTGATATGTGAATTGCTATCGATGTGTATAAAAGTATAAGATTGGATTTTCTTTAAAATGTTATTATTTTAAGATGTTGAATGTATGGTTTTGTGTTCTTAATATTCTTGTGTTTTCATATTTAAATGTATATTATTTTAGACAATAGTATTAATTCGGTTTTTTAGATATTGACTGATTTGACCAATATACATACTATTGCAGTCCTGACTAGGATTTTCATGAACTACATGTGTTTTTTTTTTAATTTTTGGTCATTTTTGATTTTAATTGTCTGAAATTGTTTTCTAATAGCTGATATCTCTTAGTGCTACGGCAATATTATGTGGTTTAAATACATTTTTAGTTTTTCTGATGTATATAAAGAGAAGTCAAACAAATTGAAGTGATCCTCCAAAAAATGTAAATAACTTTAGTAAACTTAGTAATAACAATAAACACCATAAAAGTAATTATTCAAACGGGATTGAAAATCTAACAAATGTCTATATTCCAGATTAGGTAAACGGGGTTCTTAGTTTAGTGCTAAATTTTGCTCCTGCGTTAGGAACGTCAAATTGGTGGCCTATATCAGAAATAAATACTGACGTTGAAGTCTCTATATCAAATCTTAACACCGAAACTAAAAATGTGCTACGATCCCAGTGCTGTAGTATAACAAATCATAAAAATAATTTCAATAAATCAAAATACACTAATAATAAGTAACACAAAACCATAGTAGTTATAATAGGGGAGCGCCTCCCCCTCCTCCTCTTCCTCTCTCTCATGTCCCTCATTCTTAACTTCCTCCCCTTTTATTCTCATTCGCATCATATTTTTAATTTTTTCTCTTTGTTCTCCCACATTTGATTTTGCATTCTTAAGTCTTATAAATAGGTGCATCAAGATCATTTTAGTATGTTAAGGTACGAGTGACTGTTAAAAGAAAAAAATCTGTTGAATAAATCTATTAATAATAATATTAAAATAAAATGAGTGAATCAGTTGGAGAAAGAAATCGATCCATTCCGCTCCAGACAATTAGCCTCGAAGAAATTATACCAGGAGTTCAAGAAGAAAATATACCATTAGTTCGAGAAGAAAATAATGGGATTGTTTTAAAAAATTTGAACAAAAATGAGAGTGAAGAGAAAAAAGTGTTTTGTGCTATTTGTTTTGAAATAATCGAATATTGTGATTCATGTAGACCAAATACATGTTCCCACATTTTTTGTTTAAAATGTATTTTAAGATGGAATGATGAAAATTGTTGTTCTATAATGGTAAACAATTGTCCTGTATGTCGCACTAGATATTACTATTTGGTACAAATCTTCAAAGATGTAATTAGACATCATTTTGTTGTAATTTTAAAAAGCGGATAATATTTTTTTTATAATTTGTGTTTGTGAAAACTCTGGTAACAAATAATTTTGTAAAAAAAAGTAAATGTAAATTTATATAATAATTGACACACATTTTTTCCTTTTCCTATATTGAAACGACAACAATGATCTAACAAGTTTTTTAATACATACTAATTTTCACATTACATAACAAAACAATTGTTATGGGTTTACACAAAAAGTGCCACGCCCTAAAATGGCACCACTTTTGCAAATCGAAGCTTAAATTTTCTTATGGGAATTTACATGTAAAAATGACGGTTTTGATTGTCGGACCGGCATAGCCTAATCTACTACTTTTTAATTATACTAATATTATTAATATAATTTGCATCAAGTAAGGGGAAGGGGGGTAAGGTTGTTGATCGGCTTGGGAAAGTGGTTTTTAGAGATTGTCGTTCAATTTTAAGTAGGACACATGTGATTAACTTTTGCATATAAAATCGCCTCAGCGAAGAGACGAATGCAATTGATTTCTGCATTCACACTGTGCAGAGCTCGCGAGTTTTCTGGTGTTTACATTGTGTCTATTTGGTAATTTTTTAATTTTTATTTTTATTTCTAACATTTTTATTTGGCAAGATTTAATTCTTATATATATTGGTGACATTTTTATGTACATTTGTGGCATTTTGATTTGTTATTACGATTTTTTCATAATGGACAATTTTTTGGCATCGAGTAGCAAAATAATTGACAATGACTTTGACTTATACACATGTACTCAAATGCAAAATTTTGCAAACCAACAAAACAATAAAACAGACGTATTTACAACTAGTCAACAACAAACTATTCAGGACTTGAATGAAATTATTTACAATAGCCAAGTTCAGAATAATGCCAACAAACACAACAACGAAAAATATTTATTTACAGCTACTCAACAACAGACTCTTGGCGATCTTAATGACATTATTGACAACAAAACGGACTTAATTACAACAAAAACTAAACAAACTCTTGAAGAACTGAATGACATTGACGAAACTCAAAATTCTAGCTATGAGGATATTGTTGGTTTTCAAAAATCTAATCCAAATTATTTAACATTAAAATCGCCAATTAATTCTCCGAAACCAATTTTCTCTCCCTTTTTGTTTAGTGAAAATTCTGATTCGGAAGAAGAACAAATTGATCAAAATTTAAGTTTGGCTATTTGTCCTATTAATTCACCATATGATATTGTAAATTCTGATTCGCAAGAAAAACAAATTGATCAAAATTTAAGTTCGGCTATATCTTCTATTAATTCACCATATGCTATTGTAAATTCTGATTCGCAAGAAAAACAAATTGAAGCAAATTTAACTTCGGATATTTCTCCTAATAATTCACCAGTTGAACAAAATTCAATTTCGAAACCATCATTTATCATTAAAAAAAAATTTAAAATTAATAAAAAAAATAAAAAACAAATAGCAAACCTTAAGTGTCTGGGTTTCGCTATTCAAAATTTAACTAATTTGATCACAATTAAAAAGGGAGACGAAAGTACGGTGAATTATGTTAAACAGGCCTTTGACAAATTAGTTGACTCATTTGAAGAAATGGATTCATAAAGTCAATTAATTTCTATTGTTTTTTTCAAAATTTGACTATAACTAAATAAAAATGCACAATATTAATTTTATTATTATACAAAGAACTTCAAAAATGCAATTGCTTTTTTCAAAATTTGACTATAACTAAATAGAATTGCACAATATTAATTTTATTATTATTATTATCCAGAAAACTTCAGAAATGCATAAGTGTGTAACATGTAATAAAGTCTTCACTAGAAAGGATAATTTATTGCGACATATTAAAAAACATGTTAACGGAAATTCCACAAAACTCAACAGTTGGTTGAAAAAACCAAAGCTTGTTAAAGGTAAGAACATTTTATTTTTCATGTTATATTTTGTAAAATATTTTTTTCTTAATTTATAGATTCTACAAATATTGTAAAATATTGTAAAGAATGCAAGAAAAATATAAACCAAAGTCTATGGGGTGGACATCTTCGATCTAGTTTGCACAAGAACAATTCCAAAATAGGCTTGGAGGAAGGTGTTGAAATTATCAAGTCAGCATTCAGGGAACGAATAATATCTTATAGGATTTCCTCACACCAAAACTTCATAAATGTGAAAGAATATTTTCAACATTTGGAATACAAAATTGCACATCTAATAGATCAAGAACTGCAGAAACAAATGTATCAAGCTAAATATGGAACTGTTCGGTTTCTATTTTAACCCCAGCAGCGACAGCTATGATGTCAAATCTTTTAATGCGCCGCGCCGTTCCAAGTCATTTGCCAGGGATATCAGAAAAAAGAACTGTTAGAGCAAATCTGCACCATTATTGACCAGAAAGCTGATGAATTTGCAGAAAGAGATTCAGGTAAAGAATTTATTTTCGATTTTACAACAGCAACAAAAAAAGTAATTTTTTAATTTTTACGTTGCAGGATGGGCTTTGATGAATTTACTTCATTTGGAAATTAATGTTAACAAGCACAATCCGCTGAGAGCCTCATCTTTTATCGAACTTCCTCAAGAGATCAAGAGACGTCAAGCTGTGATCAACATTAGGAATGATGACAACTTTTGCTTCGCCTGGGCAATTGTGTCTGCTCTTCACCAACCAAGCGGATTAGATTTTGAAACTTCATCCTACCCACACTACTCTTCTGTTTTGGATATGTCAGGTATAGAATTTCCAATGTTGCTAAAGAACATTAAGATTTTTGAAGAAAAAAATAACATTTCTATTAATGTATATGGATTAGAAATTATATATCCTAAAAAGGGGTATGAAGTAATTGGTTCACTTTATTATTCATCGAATAAAAAAAATCAACATGTCAATTTATTGTTAATAAGTGATGATGATGAAAAAACTTTTAATTATTGCTATATTAAAGATTTATCAAAACTAGTTTCTGCACAAATTTCTAAACATCACGGAAAAAAATATATTTGCGATGGTTGTTTACAATATTTCCCTACAGAAGAAAATTTATTACAACACAATAGCTATGATTGTGATCATTTACGAATTAACCTACCTTCTAAAGAATTAATAAAAGATAAGTTTGGAAACTATTCATATGATAATATTTTGAAATTTGTAAATTATCATAAACAAATGAAAGTTCCTTTCGTGGTGTATGCAGATTTTGAATGCATTTTAAAGCCTTTAAATAATGACAATGTTGATAAAAATCCTAATACTTCATACACCTTAAAACAATATGAACATATTCCACATTCATTTGCCTATTACATTAAATGTTCCTTCGACGATAATTATTCTAAATTTGAAAAATATAGAGGTCAAAATTGTGATACATTATTTATAAATTCTTTAGAAAGAGATGTGTATAACATATACAATAAATATTTAAAGGCTCCTAAAAAAATGACCCCTTTGAACGAACTGGACAAAATTTATCATAACTATGAAAAAGTTTGTCATATTTGTAATAAACCTCTATTAAATGACAGGGTTGCAGATCATTGTCATATAACCGGTCTTTATAGAGGTCCAGCTCATTCACTCTGCAACATAAATTACAGAATACCTAACTTTATTCCAGTTATATTGCATAATTTGCGTAATTATGATTCTCATCTATTTCTTAAAAAATTATGCTTAAACAAAGAACAACTAACAGTTATCGCACAAAACAAGGAAAAATATATTTCATTTGAAAAGCTTATTCATGTGGATAACTATTTTGATAAAAAGACACAAAAGGCTAAGAAAAAAAATATATCATTAAGGTTTATTGATTCTTTTCAATTTCTATCCCATTCTTTATCAAAACTCTCTGAAAGCTTAAAAGATGAACAATGTAAGGAAATAAAAAAAATTTTCAATGATGAAGAAAGATTTAAACTTATTCGGCAAAAAGGTGTATTTCCTAACAGTTATATTGATGATTATTTAAAATTAGAAGATACAACTTTACCTCAGAAAGACCAATTTTATAAAACTTTAACGGATGAGCACATCAGTGATGCAGAATACCAAAGAGCTGTAAAGGTTTGGCAATTGTTTAAATGTGAATCTCTTGGTCAATACTCCGACGTTTACTTACTCTCTGATACTTTACTTTTGGCAGATATTTTTGAAAATTTTAGAAGCACTTGTTTATCCACATATAAGCTCGATCCAGCTCATTTTTACACTTTTCCAGGTTTATCCTGGGAGGCGTGTTTGCGTTATACTGGAATAGAGTTAAAATTGTTAACTGATCCAGATATGATACACTTTTTCAAAAAAAGCGTTCGCGGTGGTGTGAGCTCTTGCATTTGTAGAAAATCTGAAGCTAATAACCCATTTCTTTTAAATTTTGATCCTTTAAAGCCAACTAAATACATAATTTATTATGATGCAACAAATTTGTATGGTTATGCAATGTCACAGCACATTCCAACGGGAGATTTTGTTTGGTTAACAGATAAAGAAATCAATGATTTAAATATTATGAATATTTCTAAAAAATCTAATAAGGGATATGTTTTAGAAGTTGATTTAGAATATCCTACAAGTCTACATTCCTATCATAACGATTTTCCGTTTTGTCCAGAAAACTTTAAACCGCCAAATTCTAAATGCATAAAATTAATACCCAATTTAAATGATAAATCAAAATATGTTATTCACTATCAGTTATTAAAACAATGTTTGGAACATGGGCTCAAGTTAACTAAAGTTCATAGAGTTTTACAGTTTTCTCAATCTGATTGGTTGAAAAAATATATAGACTTGAATTCAAGATTAAGAAATGATTCAAAGAATGAATTTAATCGTAATACTTACAAGTTGGCAAATAATAGTATTTATGGCAAGACTATGGAAAATGTTGATAGGAGAATTGACGTAAGACTTGTTACAGAGTGGGAAAAAAATAGAAGAAAAGATGGTGCTGAGAATTTAATTGCAAAACCATATTTCAAGGACTTAACAATATTTTCTGAAAACTTGGTAGCTATTTAAATGCAAAAGATTCAAGTTACTTACAATAAACCAATATATGTAGGCTTCTCAATATTAGATATATCTAAAACTGTCATGTATGATTTCTTTTATAATTTTTTAAAACCTCTTTATCAGGAAAATATTTCACTTTTATACACCGATACCGATTCGTTCATTTTAGAAGTCACAACTGCAAATATTTATTCTGACATGATAAAAAATATTCACAAATTTGACACATCTAATTATGAATTTAATAATATTCATGAAATGCCTATTACAAAGTCAGTTATAGGAAAATTCAAAGATGAATATGCTGGTGAACCCATTACTGCTTTCTTTGGTACTGGAGCAAAAGCATATTGTATTAAAACGGAAAACAGTTTAACAAAAAAAGCAAAAGGTGTTAAAAAAAGTGCAATTAAAAAGCAGTTGGATTTTAATCATTATAAAGATGTTGTTGAAAATCATTCTAAAACCTTTTGTTCAATGTATGTTTTTCGATCTAGACAACATACAATTTTTACAGAGTTAATTAATAAATTGGCTTTGAGTTCCGAAGATGATAAGCGGTATAAAATTCCCTATAGTTTTAATACATTAGCTTGGGGACACCAAGATATTGCTTTGTATCAATGGAATGCAGAACATGAAGATTTAGATATATTTATGTAGATATTATAAGGTATTTAAATTTGTTGTTTTTGAAACCATAGTTAGTCTTCATAAGTCTTTCACAAAATGTGCTTAGAAACTTTTGACAAAGAAATTGATAACAGTTATTTTAAAACATATGAAAAACGACTTTCCACTTTTAAAAAATGGAAAGGAAAATTGAGACCAGAAGTGTTAGCTGGAGCTGGCTTTTACTATACTTCAATCAATGATATTTGTAAATGTTTTTATTGTGGTATTGAAATTTTTGATTGGTTAAGTTATGATGATCCTATTGTGGAGCATAAGAAATTTGCTAGGAATTGTGATTTAAATAACTGTTTATGGAAAAATAGGAATCGAATAATTGTAACCATTCAAAATAAGTCTTCAAGCTACACATTTTATATAGTATTATTAATATCCTTATTTATGAACTATTACATATATTTAAATTAAGTATTTTATTGTTATTTTTTTACAACTGCTTTTTCTTTCGTGGTGAAAGTATCTGCTTAATGTTAATAAATTTGGAATATAATTATTAATTTGTTTGAATGACTATCAGTAGATCTCAATTTATTCTTCTTTATTTTATTTTCCAAAATGTTTTTTATGTTCATCATCCCCCTGGCGTAACACAGTGTGAAATATGTTTTTCTAATAAAACAGACGTCACTCTAAGTAAATATTGTAAATTTATGAAAATTGGATTAATTAACAATAGTACAATTAGTTGGATGGAACGAATAAATGGAAATGAAAATGCAAGTAAATTTTTTAAAATTTTGTATCATTATCCAAATCGATCTATTTTTGATACAAATTGGATAGAAAGGTTAGAGTTTAAAAATAATCAGTTACAAATTTTAACCCCCAACTGTACCAATTATTATGACGGATTCAAAAATTATTACTTTTCCATCATTAGTGTTACATTAAACTTTGCATTATTTTTATACATTACCATTTTAATTATTTATCTTTATTACAAATTTCAAACTGGAAATCTATTTTTTCATTAATCCATTTTAATCGAAACTTTAAAGAATGTGGGGATGAGAATATTTAAGTACAAGAATAACACAATATGTTTCAGTCTCGTTTAGTCATTATGAACAACGCCGTGGTTCATAAACCTTTGGAAACGCTTCTTAATTCAAAAATTTATTTTTTAAATAATTCTTTGTCAAAATTTGTTCTTGTTGGCATTAGTTTAAATGATTTTTCTCCAAAAATTGTAATTGGTGGAAAAACTGGATTTTCAATCGCACTAACCGAAGAAAATTGGAAAGACATTTGTGTTCATCAAGGAATTATTGTAAACAATTTCTACTTTCCTCAAGTTGATCAAACCAGTGTGAATATAAACAACATTCATCTGCAGGTTCAGAAAATAAATGATACCCCTGTTCTACAAATTACAAAAGGCCCACACTTCATATACTTAGGACAAGAGTCTTTGGACAATTTGTGGCGATTAAAGGAAATTATTGATTATAGATTATCTATACTTAAAAGGCAAGAATTCAATACATATTTCAAAATATTTCAAAATAATATTTCAGCTGATTGTGGCGACTTGTGTACGCATGTTTATAATATAATAAGTCCAACAGAAAATCCTAACAGTGAAAATGTTTCAACTATGATGGAATTACTTGCTTTATATCCTGAACAAATGGAAAACAAATTGAAGCAAAATGGAACAAAACGAAAATATTACGAAGAAAACAATGAAAATGGATCAAAAAGAAAATATTACGAAGAAAACAATATCTTTTCTGGAAGAGAACAATAAGGTGCATGTGTTAGTGAAGTGGAGCTTTGCTTACAGACAAGCCCCCCCAAGTAACTTTCAGATGTGGTACTTAGATAGACTCCGTTTTGAAAAAAGAATAAATGATTGTAAACTTATTCTAGATTCGATATTATCTGAGGAACATAGAAATAAAATATACAATGTGTCCCAAATTTGGCTTACATGCATTGCTATCTCGTAAACCGCTTTAGCTACAGGGTGGGTTAAATTAGGAAAGTTTTAGAGAATTTTATTACAAATTTGATGACGTTTTGAAGTTTAGGATATCTTTTGTGGTTTTCAAGATAATTGGGAAAAATCAAAATGGTGCATTTTCAACTTTTGCCCGTAGCTTCTAAACGACTCGTATTATGGTTTTATGGTTTATACATTATTAGAGCACTTTTATTAGAGGAACATTATGCAGGTAAAACGAAGTTTCTAGCTTCAATTGTTTTTGAGATATTGGCATCAACTTTTTATTTTCTTACCGACGCCATATTGGATTATTGTATTTTTGGAAAGATCTTTTTAAGAGCTTTCCAATGATGTATAACAAGGTAAGATTATTATTTTTCTTGAGCTCTAAAAACCAAAATAATTGTTTTTTTTAAGTAGGCTTTGATTACGCATGGCGGCCATAATGAAACAAAAGAATGCCGCATGTCAACAATCATTTTGTGTTCCTGAATAGTACTTGTTATCATTTTCTCATTGTGCCGAGTTTTTACAAAGTTTATTTGAGTTTCTTATACTACTTAAAATGGAGGGTAATTATTCCAACGAAGAGAATTTGGATATGATAGAACTTTATTTTAAAGCAAATAGAAATACACAAGCAGCTGCGCGTTCATACGAAGAACAATTTCCAGACCGACATCAACCAAGCCAAAGGCATTTCAGATTTCTAATTGTAAACTTGTTAGCTTATGGGTAAAAATATTAATTCAACCATCGATGTTTCAGATTTTCAACTAAGATATTATACTAACAGTGAATACCTAGTGACTAAAATGTAACTATCACACTATTGAAAATACCTAAACTAAATTTAAATTAACACATAAAAAAAATATAAGTTACACCACATGCCTCCCTCCATTTTCCACACATTTTTGACATTTCTCCAATACCTTCCGTGTAACCCTTCTTAAGGTGTTCCTGTTAATATTAGCAAAAACATCTCGGACTCTGTCTTCTAGCTCTCTGAGACTTTCTGGCGGAGAAAATTCGTAGACCTCATTTTTTGCGTATCCCCATAAATAAAAATCGGGAGGAGTAATATCCGGTGACCTTGCCGGAGAAGCAACAGGGCCATTATTAGCGATAATATTTTCCCCGAAAGTATTTCTGAGGACCGCCATCACCTCTCTGGTACCGTGAGCCGGACAGCCATCTTGTTGGAACCAAATATTTTGCAGGTCGTTTGGGGGAACAGAATTTATAACTTCTGGAATAATTTCTTCCCGTAATAGTTGCAAATATCTGTTACCCGATAAATTTTCTTGGAAAATGAACGGCCCAATCAAACGGTTATCTAAAATTCAAATTGTTATGAGTGATTTAAAGCAGAAGTGCATTGTTTGAAATTACCTATAATGCCACACCACACATTGAACCCAAATTTTGTTTATAAACGTCTTTCTTCTAAATTATGAGGATTCTCGGTGCCCCAGTAATGAGTATTATGTTTATTGAAAATTACACAGTTTGTAAATCGTGTTTCATATGTCCAAAGTACTTTAGAATGAAAGTTGGGTATTTGCTGGCATTTGTTGATGAACCATTCACTAAACGTGATTCTTCTAGCAAAATCATTTACCTGAAGACCCTGTACAATAGTAGGTTTATAGGGATGAAAGTGAAGTTTTTTCAAGACTCGTTGGACGGTTGATTTGGGAATTGCCGTTTGTTCTTCAATCTTTCTTACTGAGGTTGTTGGGTTGTCCCTGACACTTTCTATTATAGCTGCGTTTCTTGCTTCATTATCTATTGAATAGGTCTTTGGTTTCGGTTTCAAAAAAGACCCGTAGGCTAACAGGTTAACAATTAGAAATCTGAAATGCCTTTGGCTTGGTTGATGTCGGTCTGGAAATTGTTCTTCGTATGAACGCGCAGCTGCTTGTGTATTTCTATTTGCTTTAAAATAAAGTTCTATCATATCCAAATTCTCTTCGTTGGAATAATTACCCTCCATTTTAAGTAGTATAAGAAACTCAAATAAACTTTGTAAAAACTCGGCACAATGAGAAAATGATAACAAGTACTATTCAGGAACACAAAATGATTGTTGACATGCGGCATTCTTTTGTTTCATTATGACCGCCATGCGTAATCAAAGCCTACTTAAAAAAACAATTATTTTGGTTTTTAGAGCTCAAGAAAAATAATAATCTTACCTTGTTATACATCATTGGAAAGCTCTTAAAAAGATCTTTCCAAAAATACAATGATCCAATATGGCGTCGGTAAGAAAATAAAAAGTTGATGCCAATATCTCAAAAACAATTGAAGCTAGAAACTTCGTTTTACCTGCATAATGTTCCTCTAATAAAAGTGCCCTAATAATGTATAAACCATAAAACCATAATACGAGTCGTTTAGAAGCTACGGGCAAAAGTTGAAAATGCACCATTTTGATTTTTCCCAATTATCTTGAAAACCACAAAAGATATCCTAAACTTCAAAACGTCATCAAATTTCTAATAAAATTCTCTAAAACTTTCCTAATTTAACCCACCCTGTAGCTATAGCGGTTTACGAGATAGCAATGCATGTAAGCCAAATTTGGGACACATTGTATTTGACACGTTTTAATAAAAATTGTATTTGATGTTTTACTTAATAAAATTTTAGTTTTCTAAATGTGAATTTTATTTGAAATTAATTAGCACATTAAGACTTTGTAATTTGTATCAGCTAAAGCATAAAGTGAGGAACAGAAATAAAACAAATTTAACTAAAATTTAATTTCAATTTAATTAAACAATATTTTTTTTATCAATCCATGTATTATATTTTTTATCAAGTCCTAACCATTTCACATAAACTTTGTTTCCTTTCCTTCTCAAAATCTTCTCAATAAGATACACATCGGTATGCTTTACTTTTAGTAATTCTTGCTCATAAAAACCACCCAGAATGTCCTGATTATCTTCGTCTTGAATTAAATATGTCCAAGGGTTTGTCATCTTAACTTCTTTAATGTGGAATATCTCATTTGACCAATTTGGTGTGTAACCTTTTGAAAATGCCTCTCGATGCTTGCTTATTCGTACGTGATCACCCACTTTAAACTTTGGAGATTTTATATCTAACGTTTTAGCATGAGTAAATGCAGATTTCAAGATTCTATTTTCATTTGTTTTATTTACTTGTTTTGGCTTCATTCCTATTGAAGAATGTTTTGTATTGTTATAATCTTTTACAATATCCGCTAATATATTAAACCATTTGTAATTTCCTTGAATGCTAAATATTTTCCACATATTATTCTTTAAAGTCCTGTTCACTCTTTCTACTATACTCGCTTTCAAATTGGAAAACGTGCTATAATGGTTAATTCGAAATTGTTGCATCAAATTTTGAAAATTTACATTGAAAAACTCTCTCCCTCTGTCCGTTTGCAAGTTTTTTGGTGGAGTTTTTGCACTGATTAATATTTTTTTCATGGCCGCTGTTACGTCTTTTCCAGATTTAGATTTTACCGGTTCGGCCCAAACATACTTAGAAAATACATTTATGGTAATCAAGATATATTTAAATCCCTTATTAAATTTGGCATAGGGTAACATTTCAACCAAATCAGCTTGAAAAAGATCATTTAACCCTTTCACTACCACCCTTCTGCGTTTGGAGTTTTTTCTAGCAGGTTTATGTAATTCATTAACGACTTGTTGTTTAACGGTTGTCATGACAACATACTTGTTTATTCAGTTTTAAGGAAGTTCACTCTCTATGTTTTGTAATAATTCGAAATATAACTTTTATATGTTTTTTCCCATTCATTCAATTTATCAATTTGTATTGTATAACTTTTTTCATTTAAAACTTTACTAATTTTAGTAATCTCCTTTTCTAACGCATTAAAGGATTTTTTTATCTCTCCAGTTAAGAAAGTAGTTGATCTACTATCACTATTTTTGAATTCCTCCTCTGTTTTATTTAATTCTTGTTCTAATTTCTTAATTACTCTGGACATTATATTTTCCAAGGAAATATATTGTTGATTTTCTTCCAAAGTGAGTTGGTCAATGGTTCTACTGTTAAGAATGCTATTTTGATTTCTTTTTTTTTCATCATCTAACCTTTTTATAAAAGTTCTTAATTGTTTAATTTTTTCCTTGTGTTCTTCAATTATTACTTCTCTTATATTTGTTTCCATTATTTTATTAATTTTGTTGATATCATCACTTAATTTTTTGTCTTCCTTTTTAACATGTTCATTTAAAAATTGCAAATCTTTACTTATTTGATTTAGCGTTAGCAACTGTTTATTAACGTTTTCAATTGAGGTATAACATCCTTTAATCTGGTTTTCATACTTTAAAAAATTTTCATCAAAAACCTTAAGCTTTTTAGCAAAGATTTCATTATTTGTTTCATTTTCAGCTAATCTCCTTTTTAAATTATTAATGTCACTTATTCTCTCTTGATTTTGTTTTGAAATATGGCGTCCAAATTTATCAACTGTCATGTTGAGCTTTCATTAAACAATAAATATGATTATATTTGATAGCTGTTATTTATAGTATTACTTTATCTTCTCTTAATTCTTCAATAATAGAGATAATCTCGTTACTATGAGCATTATTTCCCGCATCACTTGATGAAATTAATAAACGTAGCCTATCAACAATTTCGTTTACATTATTCCAGTATACATAGTCTGTATTTGATCTGTTTGTTTTCAAAATTAATCCCTTTCCTGTAGATTTGGCTCTAGTTGTTCTAAACGGAGGTTTTGGTTTGTTAAATGGTGTAACTAATCTTGGCAAGGTTTTTGTCTTTGTAATCCCCTTTCTTTGTAAATATGGTCCTATTATTGTAACATATTTGTGTGATGTATTTCCTTGAACTTGTTCATTTGAATCAAAATTCCTACGATATACATTTGTTTTAGCTAGAATGTTCATGTAATTATCTAAATCTTCCTTCTTATAACCTTTCGGTTCTTTTTTGAAAAGCAATTCGTATAAACCTGGCGTGCCTGTGTACGTTATTCCTCCCACTTTAATGTCTTTTCCAATAATTTCTACCGGTATCTGTGTTAAACCAAAAGAAAACTTATCCGTTTCGAGGTCATGAAATATTCCATAATAATGGTCAAATTTATGTTGTGTATCTTTCACACCCTCATCAATATATGATCTGGGTAATTCACGAAAATCTGCTAAGTAATCTTTATATGATGGTGTACCAACATAGGTTTGAATTGTTTTTCTAGTTTGTTCCAATATGTCTGACAAGTTTAAATTTGTTGTTGTGTCACTAGAAGGATCTGAAGTTTCTGCTATAACAGTTGATGACAATGGTTGTACTACAGAAGAGGAAGAAGTGATACTACTGTCATTTAAAAATGTTGGTAGTTCTGTAGGGAGTAACGGAGTTTTTCCTGTTTTCTGAATATTTTTCGTCGGAGTTGATGTTTTATAAAGCTTTGTAGGTGTTTTGAAATCTTCATACTTTGAAACTCTTTCTTCTTTTAAATCGAATGGTTCGGATTTACCAATACTTGAAATTAGCTGTTTAAGTGGTTGTGTTATTGGTCTATAAGTTTGTTCTAATTCGGACTGAGCAGTAGAAGTAGCTAATTTCAAGCTTTGATATTTCTGCTTCACGGCTTGTCTCGATCTTATTAATTCTCGAGCTAAACGTTTATCCATGCTGTACAAGTTTTAAATGAAATAAAACTGCAAATTTTTTACTTTTATAAATATATAAAGGAATCGAATTTACTCCTATATCTGCCGTGATTTACTTCACATCTTTGTCAGTTACAAGAAAGCCATATGGATCCATCCAACAGTTAGCACAAATATTTTTAAACTGATCAAATGTCATATCCAATATACAGTGGTCATTATATATATGTTTTAAACTCAAACAGTCCTGTTTAAATAAAATTAATAAGTTTGCATTTTCTCGAATTAGATGTTTAAGGATTGAGGAATATCCTTGAAAAATGAAAAAACAATCGGTGTTTCTATGCCTTCCATGCGTGAAATAGTCCCTAATAATAGATTGATTATGACAAGGAATATCATCAAAAATGATAACGGAATTTGGCTTTATCTCATGAGGTGAAATAATGTTCTCATCGCTATCATATTCAAAGTATTCGATTTCTTTCATAGGCTTTAACAACTTTCTTAAATATTCATATTTTGGTTGATCTAATGACTTTGAATAAACATAGACATTTTCAAACCTAATTCCATTAGGATGCTCGAGCAGTGTAAGCATAACGTTGGTTTTACCGCTACCACTGCAACCAACTATAAGCCCTCTTTTTGAACCACCGCAAAATAAGTCACCATGCTTTCTCAACTGTTTACTTAAAATTTTTTCGTCATGATTATTTACTGGTAATGAGAATTTTTGTTTTTCAATCCTCATTCTTAATCACACTAGTAAATATTTTTAGCTGTAAAAGTATTTATACCAGAAAAATGTCAATGTGCTTTTAGTATAAAAAGAACTTCAATGACTGTGGGTCGTCATAAGTTGAAAAAAACTATTAAAACACGTAATAGAAAAGGCTCTGGTTTAGTAAATAAATTAATTAGTAAACTACCTTTCGAAGTTCATATACCAGGATATAATTATTGTGGTCCCGGCACCAACTTGGAAAAAAGATTAACTAGAAGTGACGTTGGTATAAATCCATTGGATTCCGCTTGCAAAGAACATGATATATCTTACTCTCAGACTGAAGATTTATCAAAAAGACACATATCTGACCAAATATTAGGAAAAAAAGCCTGGGATAGGGTAAAAGCTAAAGATTCTTCTATTGGTGAAAAAATTGCAGCTTTAAGTGTTGCAAGAATAATGAAGGGTAAAAGAAAGTTCGGTTTGGGATTAAAAAATACAAAAGGGGGTAAACTTAAATTGAGAAAAAAACGTATCATTCGAACACTCAAAAAAATTGGAGGATTTCTACCTCTTTGGTTTCCCATTCTTGGCGCTCTGGGTGCACTAGGTGGAGGCGCGGCAGGAATTGCTAAGGCAGTAAATGATGCTAAAGCAGCTAAACAGCAACTAGAAGAAATACATAGACATAATATTGCAATGGAAAATGCTTCTAAAGAAGGCAAAGGATTATATATTAGACCATATAAAGGAAAGGGACTATTTATTAGACCTTATAAAGGAGGATCCGTCAAAATGAAAGCAATCAGACAAAAAAAAACTCAAAATAAGTTTTCCAAAAAGAGCACTTACGAACAATGATATTATTAAATATGTAAAGCTGTTAAAAATAACTGGCTTTAGAGGTGTTTTTATGCTCGATGAACTTCCAAAAAAAATTAATCTGAAAGAATGTGGTATTGTAAATTTGGATAAAAAACAAAATAAAGGATCTCATTGGACTGCTTATATTAAAAATAACAAAAATTTAATATATTTTGATAGTTATGGAAATTTAAAACCACCTTTTGAACTTCTCAAATATTTTAATTCGAATGGCAAAGTGGATGTATTTTATACTTATGAAAATAAACAAAAATTTAATTCATATAACTGTGGTCAACTATCCCTAAAATTTTTGCAAAAAAATATATAAACTCATTATTTATTGTAATATCTCATTCATAAATAAACTGTAATGTCTACCGCAATTGCCATATCAGGAAACAGTTCTGTTTTGTCTGCTGATTTTAATCCGCCCATATATTTAGAGGATGAAAAACAATATTACCTGGGTTTAGCTGATTTTGAAACGTTTATGACTATCCCCAATATAAAAGAAGGATATAATAAATTTTATATAGATAATAAAGTAATTGTTATTCCCGACGGAACTTATGACATTACAGATATAGAAACATACATAGGAGAAAGTATAGAAGATTTATTTCCGAATGAAAAAATTTTTTTTCTTTTAAAAGCAAATGTTAATACTCTAAAAACTTTTTTAATGTGTAGTAGAATAATCGATTTTACCAAGGAAGATTCGATAGGAAAAATGTTGGGTTTTAATAGCAGGATACTAGAAGCTATGAAAGAGGAAGAATCAGATAATGTTGCAAAAATAACTAAGGTGAATGCTATTTGTATTGACTGTAATATTTGTGTCGGTTCTTACAATAATGGTAAACCTGTTCATATTATTCACCAGTTTTATCCAACTGTAGCTCCAGGGTATAAAATAGTTGAATCTCCTTTGTCCATTTTGTATTTTCCAGTTAGCGTCAAAGCAATTAACAATATAACAGTTAAAATAGTTGATCAAGACGGAGAACTTATCAGTTTTAGAGGAGAAACTATAACAGTAAGGTTACATTTACAAACAAGTGAAATATAAAATGGTTGTTAGATATAATAGAGCCCTTGGGATGAGACTTGCCCCTACCACTATCAACAAAGTAAAAACTTATAAAAAGAAAAAGCCTAAACAACAGTTCAGTATCAAATCCAACACCAACAAGTTAAGGCGAGATAATCGTAAATTTCTCACATCCTTGGGTTTCACTGTTTTAAAATAATGAACATATTAAACGTAAACGAAAAGCTTTATGTAGACAATTCCATCGTCAGTTCTGAGCTTCACACATATCAACCATATATTTCTTCAAAATTCGATTACAATGATGAAATAAGGATCCCAATTCAAGAACTCGATGCTTACACTCTACCATCAGATAGTTTACTTTATATCGAAGGAAAATTAACTAATACAGAAGGTAAATATAAGAAAGAATTGCTATTTATTAACAATGGTATAGCCTTTTTGTTCAGAGAAATCCGCTATGAACTAAACGGAATTACTATAGATTCAATAAGAAATGTTGGATTAGCATCAACCTTAAAAAGCTACCTTTCTCACAATACCAACGAAACAAAAATCTTTTTTGGCTTTTTCGCAACTGAATAAAAATATTTAACTTTAAATTAATTGAAGCAAATATTTAATATAATTACATACCTCAACATGTAGACTAGTCTGTCCACGGAATGTTTCGATACATAATATAAACAATATTATTTAAGCAAGCGTAAGAAATTATATCATTTACCTTAAGTTTTTATTAGTTGTACAAATACTTATAAATATCTGAACACATTTAAAAATACCAACGAAAGTTTAAAACTGGAAAATGCAGGTTGGTTTCCACATCGGAAAAAAGGTGATACAATTTTAGTTGATAATGATGGAAAATTCTCCGTATCCATACCACTAAAAATGCTTTTAGGATTTTTTGAAGATTACAGAAAAATTATTATGAATATGAAACAGGAATTGGTTCTTATTAGGTCAACTGATGATTTAGATGGTGTTATTTTCAAAGAAGATCCGGCACACCTTGTTACTGCTCCTGACACTCCATTGGTTACTTTCGATAAAATTTATTGGAAAGTTCCTCACATTCTAGTTGATATGCCACAACAACTTGCTCTATCAAAAATATTAGAATCAAATAAAGATATATTGATAGGATTCAGGAGTTGGGAACTTGTTGAATATTCTTCTCTAACCGAAACAACCCGTCACATATGGCCGGTAAAAACAACTAGTAAACTAGAAGCTCCTCGTCATGTTGTGATTGACTTTCAAGAAACCAGAAAAGGGAAAATTGTTAAAGATATGAGTAAATTTGACAATATTACCTTGTCAAATATTAGAGTATATTTAAATTCTGAAAGATATCCTTATCACGATTTGTACTTAAATTTCGAAGAAAACAAATTTTCTGCTTTATACGAAATGTTTGCCAACTTTAGACAGTCTTACTATGGTGTTCCAAATGAACCCATTTTTAATCCTGAACAATTCAAAAACATTAGTCCTATTACACATATTGATTGCTCCCATCAAAAAGAAACAATTCAAACGGGATCCGTAGTAATGAGAATTGAATTTGAGACACACAATGCAATTAAAAAAGATACTTCTGCTTATTGTCTTATTTTACATGACAAATTATTTAGCTACAACCCTCTTACTAAAATTGTGAAACAATTATAAACTTTATCCCCACTATTTTCATATTTCGATTTAATTTAAAGAAATTTTCAAAAGCTTTTAGTTTTAGTCATGACATCAAAACTACAACTACAAATTGAAAAATTTATTTTTAAAATTAATCAACTGAAAGAAGAAATTGCAAATTATTCAAGTAAAAAAAGTCTCATTAAAAAATTTGCTGCTTTGAAAATATGAGATTGGTTATAGATATTCAAGGATTCAAGGATGAAAAAAATAAATTTATACCGAAAGAGCTTGCAGCTTTTGATGGTTATGAAATGACTCATTACATTTTTAAAAAGCCTTTTCCAATGGAGTTTCTTTCACCTGATTGTCATAAGCAGGCGGTATGGTTAACGAAAAATTATCATTGTATACATTGGAGTAATGGATTTACTCCATTACATCATTTCCCAAAAATAATTGAAACACTTACGAAGAAAGCAGATTTTGTTTTTGTAAAAGGAAGCGAAAAAAAGGATTTTATACAGAAATATTCTAAAAAGCCTGTGATTGAAATAGATGAACAACCAGCGCTAAAGCTAATTGAACCAAAATGCTTCTATCATTCAAAATCACCTTGTATGTGTGCTTTGACAAATGTGTTATTTTTATATGACAATTGTTTTATGAATGAATAAAAATATAAAAAAACTTAATTACCTTTTTATTTTGCATTAACCAACCATGATTGAATACAATTAATATGATACCTTAAATCTAATTTTCTAAATTCATTTAAAAGTTCATACTCATTTTTATATTTTAAATAATCATTACAAAATTTAGCGGCTAATTTACATTGTTCCATTCGATCTATATTATTAACATATGCTGACAAATCTTGTGCTTCTGCGTCTTCTTCGCCTACAATTGATAAATATTGGAAGTATGCAGCAGATATAATAAACTCTTCATACATTTCAGTAACCATTTGCTCCATTGTAAATATTATTAAATTTATTCCTCCTTTTCAATTTCTTGAAGAATAGTATCCTCGTCAATAAATTGCTTCAAGTCTTTTAAATAGTAACCAAAGCCAATATCTTTTAGATCTTGAATAAGTTGAAAAAAATTTAATGTTTCAATGTATTTGTTGCAACAGAGGGCAGCCTTTACGAATTCCGCAGATTGATTACAATAAAAGTCTATCCACTCCGGACCACTTGCCATACAATATGAGAAATAGGTTTTTGAAAGATTACTAAATTTCTCCTCTAATAATTTAACTGCAATCAGCAACTCAGCCATTTCATTTATTTAACATAATATTTTAAATATGTAGGGGGACGTCTCTTGCGAATAGGATTAACTTTCCTTGATAATACCTGTTTTTTATCTTCGTATAATTGAAACCTCTTTTGGGTTGCAATAATAGCAGGTATAAATTGGCAATCTTCTCCTATAAAATCTATTAGGTGGCTTAATTCTCCTACAAAGTATGATTTCCCAAATGTATTGAAAAACGTAGTAAGGCTTATAATTCCTTCTAAATAATCATCACAATAGTCAATTGCTTCCAAATAATCTCGTTTCAGTGGATAAAACAGCTTGGTGTATTCATCTTTCGAAATCACTTCAAAGAAATTGAGATATTTAACTTTTAACTATCTGATAGTTGTAGTTAATTTTTCGCGATTACACATTATTCACTTATTACTTGACACATTTTTTCTTTTTGTTTTATACAAAATTGGTGGAAAAATTCAAAAATAACTTTTTACGCAACTCGAGCACAGCTTAGTAAACGTGCCTCAGCATACTAAAATTATCATGATGCACCTATTTATAAGACTTAAGAATGCAAAATCAAATGTGGGAGAATAAAGAGAAAAAATTAAAAATATGATGCGAATGAGAATAAAAGGGGAGGAAGTTAAGAATGAGGGACATGAGAGAGAGGAAGAGGAGGAGGAGGAGGCGCTCCCCTATTATAACTACTAACCATTTTAAATAGAATGGAAAAAACAAATCATACTAAAAAAACAAATAATTGAAAGTCTCAGACAAATCAAACAAAGACTGCTTACAAACAATTAAAAGATGACCCGACAAATATCTATTAAAAAAAGAACAACGAATTAATATCTCGTTGGTAAAAAAATGTATTTCACCACAGAACAGCAAAACAACTTAAAATTCAAACCGCACAACCCCCAAGAATGTATGGCTTACCAAAACTTCATAAACAAGGTACTGCCCTTAGATCCATAGTATCATGAATACAGTCACCTTTAGAAAACCTATCAAAGTTGCTTAAAAATATTATTCAAAAAATTATAAATCAAAATAATTATTATATCAAGGATTCTGTGGATTTTAAACACAAATAAAAGATGTTGTCTTGCCAGATGATTACATACAAATATCCCTGGATGTAATTTTCTTATACACTAACATACCTTTAAATTTGCCAAAGCAAATAATTACGAAAAAGAATGGAATAAACTTAAAATATACACTGATATACCTTTACATGATTTCTTGGAAGCTGTAGAGCTTACTTTAAATTCAACATATTTTATGTATGTAATAATACATTTTTTAAACAAATAGAAGGTTGTGCCATGTGTTAATCAATTTCTAGTGTTATTGTTCAGCTTGTAATGGAAGATCTCGAAGAATTTATATTAAGCAACGTTAGTTACCAAATACCATCCTTCTATAGATACATGGATGATTGTATAACAGTAATACCAAAAAACAGTCATTTTAACATATTGGAAGATTTTAGTAGTTATCACAACAAACTTCTATTTACAAAAGAAACAGAAAAGAATAACAAAATAACTTTTTTAGACTCCACGTTGCACCATAATACCAGTTGTATAAAGACAGAATGGTACACAAAAAAAACATGGTCTTCTAGATACCTAATTTTTAATTCCAAACATTGAATTTTACAAAAAAAATCAGTTATCGTAGGACTTACCGATCGAGCAATAAAGTTATCCGATACAGAATATAGAACAAAAGATATATAAGATACGCTCAAACTAAACAACTATCACAATCTAATTAACGCTATTTTCAAAAGACGTACTCAAATATTTTACAACCAACTACAGAAAACAAATCCTTCAAAAAATCAAAAAAATATATCTTTCTTTTCCATATGATAAAGGTCTATCACAAAAACTAAAAAGCGTATTCAAACCACATAATATTGCCTTAGCACATAAAGGATATCAGCTATTGAAATAAGGTTTCTGTCAGTTAAAATCAGAAATAACATACGTAGTTTATGAAATTTCTTTTCAGGACTGCAACATCCTATAAAATGTATTTTATTTCAGTTTGTTAAAGTTTTTAATTTATCTAGTACTATTATTATTATTTATTTTATTTATTTTTCATAACATTATTTGCGTAGTCTACAGGAAATAAATTATGTCCTTTATTATTTTCCTCCGTAAAAAGATGTTTTTTTTCCAATAAATCTTATTTTACAGAATATTTAAAGCATTTGTTTGCCATATAGGATTCGCACTAATAATTCAGTAGTCAATCTTTTTTTTAACACTTGGTTTTTGTGCAAAATTTCATGTCATTTGGATGAGATTTTTGGTACTGAAATTTTAAAGAATTAATTAGACCGCCATTTTGTTCCGCCATAATAGATTTACACAAAAATGTTACCAATTTATCCCTATATCACACATATTTTTCCTGCAAATTTTGCAGTCCATTTGATAAGTAGTTTCTTAATAATAATTATTTTTTTACATTTTGTGAAGACCCAGTTTGTTCAGCTACATCGGAGTATAACCAAAATGTAATCATTTCATTCCCGTATAACCATTGATTTTGATCACGATTTGAAGTCATTCGGATAGGTGGTTTTTGTGCTTTGCCGCGTAGAGACAGACAGACTGAGGGAAATGGGTGACCATGTTTCTCGGTTTCCAGGGACCCAAAAAGTTGAAAAAATCTCGGAGAGTGATTTTGCCACGATTGCAATAGTTCCCTCTTATGAGGGAAGTAAAAATGAAGTATAGATTAAAGATCAATCAATTTTTGGATTTTAAGAAAGACTATTTTTGATTTTAAATTAGCATACAAACATAACAATGGATATACCCTCTAAAATTAATATAATAGACAAATAAAATATTTCTTTTAATTTAGTTGAATTACGAACCAACAAATATTTCGCCGATAACTCTAACTTTAATCTTCAAAACGGCGTACCTATATTTTCAAGTTTCCTAAGCACATCTCCAATACGACTACTTTTTATCGCTCCTAGTGGAACTACATCAGCTATATACGATGTTACGAGAATTGGAAATGACTCGTGAAATAATAAACAGAGAACTGACTGACTACAACAATAAAAATGATTTACTCTCAATTCTAGTTTTGAAATACGTAAGCTTAAATGAAGCTTGTTATGATACAAAGGTATAAATATTTTTGTTTTTTATAATAAGTAGATTTGTATATTTTAACTTTTTTATATATACCTATAAGTAAGCAAAAAAAGTTAAAATATTGTAATAGTTAGTGAAATTTCTTTGCTAAACGATATTTTGAAAAAGCGGTACCTCTGAGGCTATTTAATAAGTTTTGACTAATTTAAAATTTAAACTAAAAGTTTGACTTCCATTCGCTTTAGACAATTTGGTACAGATTTAGGATCCCGCAATTATATTTCTGCATCCTATACTAGCTATACTAACTCGTTTTGTTCAGAAAACACTCTTCCCCATCATCTCAAAATACCTAAAGTATTTTTCAGACTAGTTTTACAACCCTGCACATAAAACATAATTAAAAACAATTCTTCTAGTTTCTGTTCAGAAGCAAAATACCAGTTATATTAAAGAAATCGGTAAATTAGTCTTTACCCGGAAATTCCCTCGTAGCGAATTATTTACGAAGTTTTTTGTATATTATGCATATATAGCTATTTAGTAATAACTTTATGCATAATATACAGGATGAAAAGGATATTACTGCAAATACTTTAACATGTAAAAGTGGAAGTAAGTTTGAGCAAAAAACCTTATATAACAAGAAGTCAACAGTCAGGGGCTGCCTAGGCGTTACAGGCATTTTAAAATTTTTTTTATTTTTGAAAAGTCGTTAACATTGAAATTTTACCCTCTCAACGCTGCACAAATAGTAATTTTTGACGCTACTTAGATTAATCTAGGTATTTGATTTTAATTTTTCTTTTTTAATCTAGTTCGAAATAATGTATGGGTTTATTATTCTTTTATTTATTTTTTTTTTAATTAGCAAACCAATGCTTTAGAATAAATAAATAAAATTATAACGAAATAATTAAAAATAAATTTTTTTTGCAAACCACACTGTACACTAATGTTTTTTATTGGTGTATAGTGTTAAGAAAAAAACATAGAAAAAACAGTTCGCTGAAATTACGTTTCCTGTTTCTCATTCGCATTGATAGTGACACAAATAATATTTTACTGTTCTTCTATCAAAAAATATTTCTCTATTAGTTGTTGCCGCTACCATATTGCACAAACCTCAGTGACCGATTAAGTAGGTAAAAATAAAATAGTTCTTCTTACTTAACAATGTAACATTTTTATCCCTTCACAGTATCAAATACAATTTGTGCGGCAAGTATGTGTTACCAGATTTTACATTCTAAAATATAAGTCATGCAATAGTTAAATATTGTTTTAAATATTACGACTATTTTAAACAAGAACTTTGATTATTGGATTAATAATAATGCAATGAACAGTTTTAGGTAATAAAATGAATAAAATATTTGCAAATTTGTTTAAATTACACGGTTATATAAGATTTGTTTTGCCTTAAGTGATCCGTATACTTTCCCGTCTTCAAATATTTGTACTCATTGTCCTTGTAATATATTATTTTACTTTGCTTGACAGTTTCATTACGAGGAAAGTTCCGTTAAAATGGTTTTACCGATGTTTTATTCAAGTACCCGACAGTTATCTTAAAATAAATCCCTTTCTGAAGAAAAGAGAAAGATATAACAATGAATATATATACATGTATACGTGTATTTCGAGCGTATTACCATATAATGATATGGTGTGGTAGAATTCCTTGAGAAACTTCCGGGTAAAAGCTAGAGGCCAACTCACGAATTTTTAATTTAATTTTTATTGATAAGTAATTATTTTGCATATATTTTTGGCCGTTCTCGGTACGTTTTTATGTTGTTTGTCAAACTAAAAGTTCTCTTAAATAGCTTTCCACCGTCTTCTTCAATAGTCTTTCCTTGCTACATATTTGTGTATTTAGAATCGGTTATTTTTACTTTACTACAACGTGATTATTACGAAAATGTTCAACATGAAGTTGCAGAACGCAAGGAAAAGGGAAAGAAACTGATTTGTGATTAGTATTATATGTAAATGCTGTAGCAAATGCAAAAAACATATACTGTCCAGCAAAGCACGTTGGAGGATTAAGAACTAACATAGGTTAATAGAGTTAAAGTCAGGATTTTCAAGTTCTCATTACCACATTATTATTCTCACTGAAACCTCCCACAGATGATACTATATAGGAATTTGAGTCTTCCTTTTCTGAATATAAACTATTCAGATGAGACAGAGATTTACTAATAACCAAAATGAAGAGAGGAGGTCGTGTTCTCATAGCCACTCTAAACATTTTTGAAACAAAGATGATACAATCTACGAACAATACGGCAAATCAATTATTTCTTGAATTGCTTTTAGCTGGATGTAAGCATTTAATTGGTGGTGCTTATGTTCTTTTTGGATCTGGTCCTGAGATTGACGATGCTCTTCGCCAAGCTGCGGATAATTTGTATACCGTTAGTTCCTACAAGCTTATTCTTTCTGGAGATTATAACTTGAATGCAAATTAAAATAATGATTACTTCGGGTATCGGTTTAGTGTCCCAGAACAACAAATGCTTAACAAGTGGGAGACCAATTTACATTCCTCAATCTCTTTCAATAGTTTTCATAATTTTTTTTCTGTTCCATTGTCCGAATTTCAGGATTATTAAGATATGATAATGAAAAATTGTCTGAGCTCCCTGCACGTATGTTCCTTGGCTCTGAGGAGGCATATAATGGCCAGGAAGATGCCGAATTATGTACGAGGCATTTCCCGAATCCCGACTTTTTATGTGTCAGATAATAGACTGGCACCTATTCTTGACTATTATTTCGACCGTGTTACTAATGCATTTTCTATTATTATTAGTATTATTGCCATTTAAAATACAAATCATTTAAATAAATATATAATTAGAAAACAAAAGTAAAAATGCTGAAATTTTAAAATAAAATCTGTGTGCAGGTGTTTCTAAAGGGAATTTTGATGAAATATATGTAAAGTTATCTAACAGGCTTACATTGGGGCCAGATGGCATCCCCAACATAATTTTAAAAACCAAGATATGCACCTTAACAGGTCCTCTATGTCGCCTTTTTATTCTGTTAGGTACTGAAAGCAGTTTGCATGCTGCATGAGCATTAAAGGTGGATTTCGCCAGGGTTGATCATAATATTTTGTTTTCCAAATTGAGAGCCGTTGGCTTTCGTGGTAAGATTTGCAGTTTTTGTAAAAGTATATAAATAACTATATATCTAAAGCCATAATGATTTACTGCCCTGTTCTTCAGGGCTCCCACTCCTCTCCACTCTTATTCAACCTGTTAACTTTAATTCAAGTTAAAACACTCCTGTTCTTGGATTGGATGACCTGAAAATGTTTAGACTCTTTTGTTGCAGCAAGACATAAACGAATTGATAAATTCGTCTAAGGTTAATGGCATTTCTTTTAGCGTAAGCAAATTTGCTGGAATATGGTTTGCAATGGCTAGAAGGTTGTTGCCTCATAGAACATAAATGGAACTATATTGAATAAACCACCATTTATAATCATTTTCCCAACATATCAATTTGATATCGGAAAAAGCCTACGCGATGCTGCATTTTGTATTGAGAAACTGTAGGGACCAATTTGTCGATGCTGTAAAGGTTATATACCATGCATTGGTTAGAACATTTGTTGAATTTTTTTCTATATTTTGGTGACATTTTTATAAAGATAGCTATTTAATATAATTCGATGATGATTAGAGTTTCCTGAGGCGACAAGGGGAGTATTTCGAATTTTGTATGGTACTGTTAAAGTCCAAAAATTTAAATATTTTTAAGTTACATTAAAAACACGTTTTATTTCATATATATGTAATACGTTTATATCCATAATAACAGAGCAAAATTACGATCTGAAGAAATGTTCTAGGGGAGTGGCCAAAGAAGTGGAGAAGAAGGGAGTGACAATACGTCTATTTGAAACACCTACCATTCATTTAAATTGGGACTAATAACCATTTTTAATCTCCTCAACCTTTATCTGTTTTTTTTTATCCAGGTAACACATATGTTTACTCACCATCTATTAAAATCTCTGCTTACATTCCAGAATACCATAAATTATTTGTTTTTCACAACGTTATTAATATAGTCTTAAAAAAACGGTAAATTTCCTTTAACCGGAATTTCCCTCCTTATGAATCTTTCCTTTTAATAGGAATAGTAAAGTATGACCCAATTTAATTCGGTACATAATTATTCAGTAACACATATACACTGTCTTTTCAAACATTTTTAGTGGGCGCCATTTTGTTCCATCATATTGGATTCCTACTTTAGCACTTTTGGTATCTCTATATTACACTTAATGCTTGCACAAATAAGAATTTAATCTAATAAGTAGTTTCTTCAGGCTTGTTTTTTAAATGCGATATTAGGCCACCATTTTGTTTTGCTGTCTTATATTCATACCAAAATATTACCAAGTCATTTCTATGTAACACTTGATTTTTGTACGAAATTTGAGATAAATTGGATAATTAGCTTTCTTACTAATATTTTTAACGTTTCAGTAGGCCTTCATCTTGTTCGGGCATATTGTTTTTACCAAAATATTACCAGGTCATCCTCATAATACCCTTAATTTTTGACTTTGAAGCGAATCTAATAAGTAGTTTTTAAGCTATGAACTGACAGACAGACAGGCAAATCGATAGATGGACTGACGGAATTAATACAACTTATTTTTTGGCATCTAGGGGACGTTAAAACGTAAAAATATATCAGACCTGAGAAGATCTTTTTTTCAGGATTACAGACATTTTATTTGGCCGCTTCTTTGTTCCTCCATCTTAAATTAGTATCAGAGTTTTTCTAATTTATCTCTATACCACGATTAGTTATGGCACAGAATTTGAAATCAGCCCAATAAGTAGATTTTCAGGCTGAATTTTTAAATATTTTATTAAGCCGCCATTTTCTTCCGCTTGCTAGCCTATGGCGGCCTGATGAGCTCAAAAAGAGCAAAATTGCGATCGTCGTTTGACTGAATTGATCATTACCACCAGACAGGGATTACGATATCCTTGTTGTGATGCTGTAACATGAAATATAAATAAGATTATGGCTCCCAACGAAAGTCAGGATTCAGTAGTGTAATTCAGTGCCGGTCATGGTATTAGCCAGCGGAGTATTTGTCTCTGTGATTCTGTTCTGTGAACAAATTACGTCGTTTATTATTTTCCTCCATAAAAAAAAATATACCAAAAAATGGAATTTTGCCGAATTTTTTAATCAGTTTATTGGGCCACCATTATATTTTTACAGGACCCGCACTAAAATTTTACCAGTTTATCTCTCTGTCATACTTGGTTTCTATGCAAAATTTCAAGTCTGATCTTCATTTCTGGTTATTTAGTTTTTTCCCATCGATTTTTTAAAAATTTCAATATGCTGCAATTTTTTTCCGTCGCCAAGGCTTAATATCTAAATTTTATTAATTTATTCTTACATCACACTTAATTTTTGTGCAAAATTTGAAGTCAACTTGAGAGTAATTTTTTAATTATGATATATTTAACATTTTATTTGGCAGCCGTTTTGTTCTGCCACATTGGATTTTTACCAAAATGTTGGCATTTCATCCTCATATGACTATCAATTGTTTTGCCATATTTGAAGTGAAGATGAGTAGATTTTGAGCTATGCCACCACGGACAGACCGACAGACCAACCTAAATGGGAGACCATATTTTTCATGATCTAGGACTAGATCATAGACCTGCAAAAATCTCTTAAGAGGGAAGTAAAAAAAATAATAACAATATTGTATAAAAGTAATATTCAATCAATCCAGTTTCATACAATTAAAAATAAGTAAAAATGACAAACTCGTCTTTTGTAAGGGACAACTTGAAGTATGGAAATGCCGCAAAATAATTCAGGACTAATCGTTGAATGCTGCTAGCAAAAAAAAATAAAAACGGAAAGGAACCCAGCCATACTTGCTGGGTACGTTGCAAGTGGTTTTTATGTTTGCTTATTCAATCTGTAATAGTTGTTCCTTGTCTCTTTTGGGCAGCCATATTATTTTAGGTTAGCCTTCTATCCGACCAATTTGTGTTGGCAGTGAGCGAATTGTGGGTCGTTCTGTTCAGTGCCTTAAAGCTAAATTTACTTGACTGTTGCCGTTACGATATGGTCGCTTTTACGGTACTTTTTGAAGTTTTTATCCCTTCATAATTGACGTCCAACTGTCAGATTTTTCATCTGAAAATGTCAAAAAATTTACATAACCATTTTTTAATTTTTTTTATATAAAGAAAACCTCAAAAACCTAAAACTGAATGTCCGTCTGCTGCAACCCACTAAATTTAATATCAATACACATGTTTAACGCAGCATCGAAACTTAAAGTCCCAACGCCGTCGTAACAACAAACAACTATAGTAATAACGTTGATAAATGGTTGCATTAAAGCCCTTATGTTTAACTTTAGAACGCCATTACCGAGAGGTACGTTTTTGTGGTTGTAATACATCTGTCTGTAAAGCCCTTAATTATGATACAGGGCTTTACAGACTTTACATTCTATCTAATTAAAGTAATACATCAGTTTAGTCTTATCCTTAAGTTCTTGTGAATGCTTGAGAAATTACTTTTATATTTCTTAGGATAGCACCTATTAGCCATTTAGGCTAGTTTCGAACTTGACAAGTTAGTGAACAACTTTTCGATACCCAATACTCTGTCTGCTATTTCTCTTCCAGTTTTGCTCTTTCCAAGATAGCTTATAAAATAAACATATCTTTCGGATTGATGTATTAGTTTAAATAGAGGAGCTTAAGCAAAAAAGAATTGATAAAAGTCCTGTCTTAAGACACAGTGTATTCCTATTGCCATCAAATTTGTGTATTAGAACTTAGAATGTCCTGTCTCCTTCAAAAAGATTGCTCCATATGGTTGGGTTTTTATCAATTTTATCCGATAAAAGTATCAAACAATTAATGAAACCATAAAGGGTGTTCCATTTAAAATAACAAAGTCAGTGGTAATTTTTTATCTTTCCAACTGGTATTTCTATATTTCCTTTACAAGTCCTGGCGTCTCAGATAAAAACTTAAAACTTTTGTTTTTAACTATCTTTTAAAATATAAACAGAAACCCTGTACGGGTGCATAAATGATTATTATATCGTTTTTTGCTTATTAATTTTTCTGTAGATAGAGTGGTCTCAAAAGTATATGAAGAACAATAATAAATATTTGTTTCTCTATAATAACGAATTAACCAAATATTAACTGTTCAAAGCTCCTTTTAGATTCCGACTCTATGTACTATATGTATACAGGGTGTTCAAAATTAAGTTGCTACCATTACTAACTTTTTTCTTACGAGAGCTACAGTGTCGGTTAAATTATGAAAGCTTTGTGTTTTTTCCTGCTGATTACGATAGTGAAAGCAGAAAAACAATAAAATGTACGGTTCTCGAGATATTTGCAAAAAGTATATTTATTTAATTGAACACCGTGTATATGTCTACTTCATTCGATTCGCCATCGAGAATGTAATAAAAGTTGTTCTTTATCATTTTTACCTAAAGTGCAAAATAACAGAGAAAATAGCAATTTTTAATTTTAATCTAGTCTCCTATGGCATAAAAGTAATAATAGAGCAGTTTAAATAGATTTTTATCTTGTATTTGCAGGATCTTTAATTTAGCTGTTCCAAAATTTTTAATTTCTTCTGTTTTTGTTTTGCAAATTTTTATTTTTGTATGCTTATATATAGGTTCTGAAAATGACTGATATTTAAAATATTATAATAAAACAAATAAAACAATAATATTAGCTGCATAATGTTTTATTAACAATTTCTGCTTGAAAATAAATTTAAACAATGAAGAATGAAATATATTTAAATTTAAAAAATTGCTAGAAAACATCACCACCATGTTGTACGCACAGCTGGCACCTCTTATGTATGCTTCTGGTAACATTAATTGACATTTTTCTATCAATACCAAGAATCACATCGGTAATACTTTGTCATAACTCGTCAACTTTTGGATACTTTCTTAGGTACACTCTGTCCTTGATGTATCCCCATAAAAAGAAATCTAAAGGTGTGATATCCGGGGACTTTGGAGCCCAGCGTATTAGGCCATTTTTAGCTATCCACTTATTCTCAAAGTATCTTTGAAGTAGTTGGTGTACAACTTGGATGTTATGACTGGAAGCCTCATCCTGCGGAAAACGCATGCGTCTTATTTCCTTTAAACACACATCGTCCCCAATTTTTATTAAAATTTTTGATTATTTCCACGTACCTGTCTCCATTTAAGGTGTCTTCATAAAAATGAGGTCCAATAATTCTTCCTTTGTATATTCCACACCATACGTTTAAACTGAATCGCCTTTGAGGATTACCCTGTTGGACTTGCATGGGCTTTTCCTGTGACCAATAATGACGATTTTTTTGGTTTTGGCTTCATCACTCCATAAAATCATTTGTAGTAAATTAGGAAATATCCTGCATTGATTAAGAAACCATGTACAAAAATCAAGTCGTCTTTGGAAATCACCTGCTTTCAAGATTTGTATTAGACGATATCTATATGGAACAAATTTGTGGTTTTTAAAATAGCATGAATAGTTCCTAAACACAAACCACTGTCATTGCAAAGGTCCTTTATGGAATTTTCAGGATAGGTTTCAAAGTACGCTAACACATTTATTTCAGTTTCTTCACTTATTATAAAGTTCTTCCTTCTCCTAGATTTTTGAAATGTATAGGTATTAGATCTCCATTTGCGATAAAGCTTTAAAGCCTGCGTTATATATTAAAAACGTTTTGCATCGTCTGTGGAACTAACCTTACTTTAATGTATATATTTATTGTTTTTTTGTGTAATGCAATTTTGTCTTGCTTGTCTTTCAGTTTATGTGTGTTTTTTAATTTACTGAGCATGAATAATCAAAATCATAGTAATGATGCCTAGTAAAGGCATTGTGGATATATTAATATGTGCCGCAGCTATACCCTGTTGAAGCGAAGGCGGCAAAGAAGATTGCGAATTCGGCCTGTTAATTGGGGTGGAAATACTCATAACTCCCACCAGTATTTCCCTAAACTAAAAGACAATGATCCCAAGCAGTTTTTTTAAATGGACGAGGATGTTATATGTATATATTAATGTCAAATTTATTATGAAAGACGAATGTTTTTAAAGGCCTTCTAAAATCCAGCAATTTCATTGGTTATAGCTTAACGCAAACGTCTATTTTTGCCAACGGCTTCCGTCAAAGTTGAAGATCGCCATCTTTTCGACGGCTAGCGGAAACTCAAACGGATGGCGGCAAAAACATAACCGTACTCATTGCTTTGCGTTAAGTAAACTTCACGGACAGCGCAAACGGCGACGCAAGACGCAAGCGTTTTTAATCTATAACCCAGGCTTAAAAATAAACGACGGTTTGGTAGATTGCGATTTAAATACTTCTCGCTATAAGGCACTTCAGCCTCGGTAGTACTTTTTCTGCATAAAATATACATTTTCATCATCACGCTTCTCTAAGTGAGTAAACACTATTTTTATTCTATTAATAATTGAGCAAGCTTACTATTGAAAATAGCTTGGCATTAGAGTTAGTGAATGTTAGCGCCGCCTTTACTATTGTTTTTATGCAATAGATTAAAGTTAAAAATTGCTGTTCTCTCTGTTATCTTGCACTTTAAGCAAAAATGATAAAGAACCACTTTTATTACATTTTTGACGGCGAATCAAATAAAATAGACATATACAGGGTGTTTAATTAAAAAAAATTACTTTTTTGGAAATATCTCGGGAACCGTACATTCTATTGTTCTTCTGCTTTCACTACCGTAATCAGCAGGAAAGAATACAAAACTTTCATAATTTAACCGACATCGTAGCTCTCATAACAATAAAGTTAGGTGCCAACTTAATTTTGAACACCCTGTATACTATGTACGCTATATACTAATCTAAAGCGTTCGTAATAAATCCTCCAGTTATTTGTTTATAATTTTCATCTCTAGATGCAGAAAATCGAGGGGAAATCAGTACCAAAATGTATACACTGAAATTCCCTTTTCGGAAAAAATTCCCCTATATTTCTCAAAAATTACTGAAATTCCCCAAAATACCCCAAAGCTATTGAAATTCCCTTAAAATTCTCCTGAAGTACCCCAAAATTCTCCAAAATGCCCACAAAATTCCTAGCTCAATTCCATTCGTATCGTGGAGCGACAAGTGATGATATTATTGTATTTAACGAAAAACACTAGCTAGCTGCCTGTTTTAATTAACCAAAATAATTTTGATTTATGTTAAATTAATAACAGAACAAACTAAAGTAGTAAATATAACAATAAAAATAAATGTTTTTATTTCTGAATTTTGATACAAAGTAATAAAAAATATAAGAAATAGAAAATACAGAAAATGGATAGTTCAGTCCTATCTGAATATCCCCCTGATCAGACTCAACCTGGGATATATAATAAATAAATAACTTATAACTAAGAATAAATGATGAGAAACAGAAAAAAGGTACATATGATTTATATGGCGGCTAGCAATTAAAAAAAAAATGCAAACTTACATATAGACCCCAAGAAGAAGTTTCATCAATTTTTACGTTTAGTCGCAACAAATAGTTTGTAATTGTTCCTAAAAGTGGAGAGTGAAAGTGTCTTGAACTTATCTGGTAAATTATTATAGAGTTTAGCAACATTGTAGGAAAAACTACGCTCAAAAATTGCAGTTCTGTGAAGTTATTATGCCTCTAAATCTAACATTAATATTATGTACATAGTTCTGAAAACTATGCGCTTATATAAATACGAAGGGCACTTAAGAGTAATAATTTTATGAAAAAAACAAGCAAGGTGTAACTCTCTCCTTTCCTCTATACTCAACGAATTGGTTTCCACCAGTTTGTGTGATATATGTTCATATTTCCTTATTCCATAAATAAGTCTTAGGCAAGAATTTTGCATATACTGAATTCTACGTTTATTAATAGCATTAAGACAATTACCGTAAATAACATCACCACGATTGAATACAGCAAAGCAGTAAGTCACAGAGTAAAGTTTTTGTCGTTCGCGACAAAAAATGACGATTTTGAAATAATAACTTTAATTTAACAAATGCACTCTGAGTACAGTTAGACACATGCGCTCTGAATCTCAGCGCACTATTAAACGTCACACCCAAATTCCGAACAGTTTCTTTCACCGGCGAACTCGTATTATCTATTTTCACCTTAATCTGTTCCCCAATACAATCTAAGTCTGCCTTACGACCGAAAATCATCAAAAAACACTTCTTAGGATTTAATATAAGCGAATGTTCTAAAGATAATTTATTTAATAAATTTAACTCCCTACTCATAATTTCACAGCTGGCAACGACATCGACTTTTCTAAAAGATAATTAAACTTGCGTATCATCCTCATAATATTGAGCAGAGTATATTTCCAGTGCTTTCGAAAGAAAAGCGGTATAAATGGCATACAAAAGTGGAGACAAGGGTGAACCTTGAAGTACACCATTAGCAATTTTTATTGGAGCGGACACCATGCTGTCAGTTCAAACTGACTGCTCTCTATTTGTTAAGAAATTCTTGAAAAAAAAACTACGCTCTCAGAAAGACCAATGTGATGCAAGACAGCTAGTAGCAACCCATGATTCACTGTGTCGAAAGCTTTCAAAAAATCTAATAATGCTAAAACTGTTATTTGACCGTCCTCAATGGACTGAAAAATATCATCAGTTACATTTGCTAATGCTGTAGAACATCTATGGTGGGGGCGAATTCCCGACTGAGTTTCAGGCAGAATGTCACTATTTTTAACATGTTCAGATAGTTGAATATTAATTACTTTCTCTAGAATTTTGGACATGAAAGGCAAAACACTAATGGGCCGAAAATCCTTAAATTCTTTTGGTGAGGATATTTTGAGTAGCGGTTGTATTAATGCTTTTTTCCAATTTGACGGAACTACTGCATGAGCAATACGATAATTAATTAGGTGTGTTATATAAGGTAAGAGAAAGGGACAACACAATTTTAAAATATAACGAATGACACAGTCTGTTCCCTCAGCGCCAGATTTTATACCCATCAAAATTTTGGAACGAACCTCTGATACCTATATTTAAAATAACAGATACCTTGTCGCTTAATTCGTTTTTATAGTGATTAATATGCCTTGTATTATCAACACTACGAGGCGCCGGAACAGTAAAAAATTAAAATCGCCAGATTTTTTAAGGGAATCTGGGATTTCTACAATAGTTTTTTCCTTGTAAAGACCAAATTTTCTCATATCCGGCTATATATTAGTGGAGTTCTGAAATTTAGAGTACAAAAATGATTTTTTTTCTCTTCGAATCGTCAGGGTTATTGAGTTTCGCATACTTTTATAGTAATCCCAGTGTGCCTGCAAGCTAGTATGTTTAAAACGCGTCAAAGCTTTGTTTTTTATCTTTATTATATCACGAATTGTGTCGGCGATCCACGGTTCATTTTTTTTTTGTAAACTTGTCCCTTCTCATGGGAGCATGAATTTCTAAGAGGAATTGAATATTTTCATTAAAAAACTGTATTTTGTCATCTACTGTCTCGGGATCAAAGATATTTCGCCAAGGATTGGATTGAAGATCAGCAGTAAACTGAAGGTGATCTATGTTGCTTAGTTCTCTATATACCCTAATGACAGGCCCGGTTTTCAATTTCGGAATTATAAAATCACAATACACTAAATCGTGATCAGAGATATCTGGGACTGAGAGAGTATCGACTGTTTACATTGAAAGGTCTTCAGGAGTTATGATAAGATCCAAAAGAGTTAAGCTTTTTGCCGCAATTCGAGTGGGTTTATTTATAATTTTTTTAAGACCTGTTGATTCAAGAAGAGAAGTTAATTCTAGGACTTCTTTAACGTGAAAGTTCATCAAGTTAATATTTAAATCACCTAAGCAAGAAAGATAATTACAGTTTTGTATTAAAATAAATACATTATTTGCTCCTCAAAATGAGTTAGTCAAAAGTCGTTAGTGTTATAAGACGGAGGTCTATATACACTACCAATGATGTAAGATTTTTTATTCAAATTACATGACAGCCACACTTGTTCAAAATTTGGATTAACACTGGATGTATGTATCTGAGTTATATTCAAACAATTTTTATAAAAAATAGCCACACCACCCCACCTGCTTAGTCTATCTTGTCTTACCAGATCATATCCGGGTAAAGTGCGGGACACGAAAGAAAACCGAGGGGTCCTTAAAATAAAGGTTCATAGTTTTAAGCAAGCGGAAAAGCAAAATTTGTGTACGCAAATAAATTTTATGTTATTTTATTTGTTGTAATAGTTTACCGCTTCACCTATAAAGTGCGCCAGCTAAGCGGTACGGAAAATTAATCGAGGATTTAGTAAATTTCGCACTGGTCCACTTGTAATTGGGATGTGCCTAGATTCTCCATACGCTTGCCGCTAGAAGATTCTAGCTATTTCCAGTGGCGCCTATACATTTCGAGCATTTGTTTTCATTTCTATATAAATGCGTTGCGTTGAATTTAAATTATTATTTCGAAGTAACGATAGCGAGCAAAAGAGGAAAAACAATTCGAAGCGTTGCACGTGAAGTTATTGCGAGCGTTATACAGTAGGCCTCTACTAGAGAAGCTGAAAATTATAGTTTAACTATTCCAATTCAAAATCGGACAGAACGCGCTGCATTTTACACTGGTATTTCGGAAAGTAGTGTAAGAAAAATTCAAAGAGAACATAATGATCGCTCATGTTCTACTTCACCTTTAAAATCTTCTGGTAAAAAAAGACCCGATTATCATACAAAGATAAAATTGACGATGGTGATTTTCAAGTAATTCGACGAACAATAGAGGATTTTTATATAAACTTGAAGAAGGTTCCAACCTGCAAACCCCTACTTCGTGCTTTTACGATCAAATGGTTTTGTTTGGCACAAGTGCCAAAATAAACGAAAATTGCTCATTGAGAGATCAAATATTTTTCACTGGCGTGTAAAATATCTATCAACTGTAAGGCGAGAAGGGCGCAATATTGTCAACCCTATTGAACTTGCGTGGGCAGGAGTAAAAAAAATATATTCGAGAGTGCAACACCGGTGAACTTTCTAATAATGCTAACACGGTTATTTGACCATTAAATGTTAATGCTAAAATGGTTATTTGACCGTTAGATTTAAATAAAATAACATAAGAAGCGATTGACTTAATATCGGCTGAAAATTGGAAATCGTATGTTAAACATGTTCGTTCTATTGAAGATAAATACTGGGAAGTAGATGGCAAAATTGAAACGGTTATTGATGATTTAGTTATCACACTGGAATCTTCAAGTAGTGACGACGAAACCTTATCATTTTCAGAGAAAGACAACGATTTAGAAGGAATCGAACCACTAGAATCACAGCCGTCAACCTCAAAAATGGCCTAGTTTTTTTCATGTATTTTGTAAAATTGTTCATAAAGTAGCTGTCAAAATAATTAATTTTCTGTTCAATACCGGGTGTCAAAAAATATCTAATATTGCAATTAATATTTAAAAAACTACAGAACTCATATTTTTCCAAAATGTTGTAGTTATAGTAGAGGAGCCAACACTCATTCAAGTGAACAAGATTTATCAAAATTTTAACTTGTGCAGTTCGACTTTGGGCTATTCGGGTATACCAAAAGTGACCGTTTGTCTCCGTCTGTCATATTACTTTGTACAGAGGGCGTCATTGTGAAATACTATACAGGGCGTTTCCTAATTGCGTGCTAACGTAAAAGAGGGGTGATTCTTGGACCTTTTTAAGAAAAAAGTTTAATATGAACCTAAAAGTATTAACTTTGGAGATACAGGGCTTTAAAAAAACATTTTTTTTAAAATCCTAATTCTGATGCTATTATAGACAAATAACTGTGTGAAATTTGATACACGTCTTTTATGCCTAAAAGTTCATTTTTTATTAACAATCCATTTTTAAAATTTCTATCAGTGGCGTGCATATGTAATTAACCTGGGTAAATCCGTATGCTCCTTAATGCATAGAAGACGTGAATCAAATTTCATGCAGTTATTAACAATAGCATCAGAATTGGGATGAAAAAAAATGTTTTCTTTTTAACTTTTGGCATACCCGAGTAGCCCAAAGTCGAATTGCGTAAATTAAAATTTTGATAAATCTCGTTCACTGGATCTGATGCTGGCTGCCCTTGTAAAATCTGGACTTGTAAATCGTGTATCACTATACTGGGTGGTCCAATAATAGTGGACGTCGGCAGTACCCCCTGAACCGTTAATGACAGAACTCTAGAAAAAATATATTTATAGGTAAATCGATCAAGAAAAATTAAAATTAAATCATTTTAAAATTCGAGAGTTTGCCGTTTTTGCAACACAAAAGAGATATAGAAGTGCAGTACACGAAAGAAAACAGACGAATATAGATAAAGGTTCATTAAGCATAGTTACATTTTTTAATTATCTGAAGTGCGTGTAGTCAAAAAGTGCCATATTATTTAAAGAACGACGGGACACCACTGGCTTAAAGAGATTTCTTGGCCGACCTTCCTAAACCGATTGACTCCACCCGGTTTTCTTTCGTGTCCCGCACTTTATTTTAACTTCCTCAGAGTCGATGTTGCTGCTCAACCATGTCTCGCTAACACCCATCACATCATAATCACCACTTTCCACAACTCATTTAAATTGATTTGATTGAAGTTTTGTAATTAATGACCTAATATTAAGATGAGCTAACCTAATCTTTTGCATAAAAATTACTAATTTAAATTAAAATTATATCTAATTTTTTCTTTTCGAATAATTAAACTAAAATCTAAATTAAATTTATTTGTAGCCGCCACTGGCCTATATGCCTAAATAACAGTTATGTCAAAAGAGGAAAACAAACAGAAAGAATAGAATAAACATTATCTAGAGCCATGTCCTAATAAATATTAATTAATAATAGAATTATAGTTTTAATTTAGTTAATATTTTGTAGATCGTTAATACTTTTTATACAGATTTTCTTATTATTGAAAAACACAAAAACATTACTCCGAGTCGACCACGCATTTTTTTGTAGATTTCACGCACTTTTAGAAACAGTTCATACTGACTTTTAATAATAATAAACCAGTATCAAGAACATAACACAGAAATAATTTGGTGCCAAAACGTAAAACCCTAAAGTAAACTGAAAGCTTAAAAAAAAAATAGGAAATACTCTTATTATTTCACGTACTCTCACGAAACATCAAAAAATATTGTGGTTTTAGCATTTTTATAACATAATAAAAACAAAACTAACCAATATCGAACAAAATATAAAATGGGCTTTGCTAACATAAATATTTAGGAACTAAGAAGCAAAATGGCTTTAAACCTCGTTCTTAGGAACTTAGACGAATGTTTATTCGCACTTCCCTCGCACTTACGACTTACCAATTAAAATAACACGTGAACTACTTTTTAATTTTATGTTTTAATATTTGTTTATTTTTGTCATAACGATTTCACAATAAATAAAAAAAGAAACAATTTAATATAATTATGAGTAAAACAAACAAAAGGGGATGGATTTGCTAACCATAATATTAAGGAACTAAGGAAATAAATACCTTTTAATCTCGTTTTCAATATTTCAAATATTCAATTTCATCATACTTACTCATCGAAATATAAGCTAAAATACTTCTCGATTTTCTGTTATAGCATTTTCATAACAAATTAATACTCAAAACAAACTAACATTTTAGTAAAACGAACCAAAGATCGAAACAGCCTTTGCAGGCATATATACAAATTAGTAACTACTAGAATAAATGCCTTTAAAATTCGCTTTCCGGAATCCGAACAAATATTTTTGAATTTCCAACGCACTTACCTATCAAAACATAACATAAAATACTGCTTTTCTATTATATAATCGTATAAACGTATAACAAACTAAAAATCGAACAAACTAATATACTAAATTAGTTAAACAAATTGAAGACAAATTAGAATTTGCCAGTGTACCTTTCGGGTGGCAACGAAATTATTGTCCAATGCAGTATTTTGCTTTTTCATTTCTGTATACTGTCACAAATTAAAATTATCATAAGAAAATATGAATTTTTCTAATTAGAAGTATTTTTGAAATAATTTGATGCTTTGAATGAAGACTGTCAAACCTGTACATGAGCCAACTTTCTTAGTTTAAGTGAAGTGTGTATAAAATTTTATTTTTAAAACCTATGAACAATTTCCAACATATTCTTGCGTAAATTAATAATTATCAAAAGGCATTTATTTTTGAGTTACTAACAGGTAAAAATGCCTTTTTTGTTGCCACGAGCCCCGTAAAATTTAAACGGTTTCTCTTAGAGCGTTTTATGAGCGGGGACTTACGCCTATACAACGTTTAGAGATAAATAAATAAATAAATAATGCCTTTATATTACGAAGTAAATTACAAAAATAGAAATCCGATGTGGGTGGCGGTATCCAACTAAAGCTGCTCTAATACAACCACCCTAACTAAGTCACTGAAAAGCTAAATTTAATAAAAATTAGTACATTATTGGCACATATTAATTTTAAATAGTAATTCACAAAAGAATATTAATTATACATAAGTTCAAGTGTGTATTACAATGTCAATTTATTTAATTTATACATATATAGAAACAAATACACATACATACATAATAACAATACACTGTTTAAGTTAGATCCTTGTGCACGCAGGGAGAACAAAAAATTAAAATAAAACAAAAAGAAAAGAAAAGATCACAATATTCTAACACGATTGTCTAAAAGCCATTTCTTAAACCGTTTTTTAAATGCGAAGGCATTAGGAGCCCGTCTGACGTCGTTTGGCAAACTTTTGTACAGCATAACAGCACAGTAACTAAAAGAGCGCTGGAACAGCGCTGTGGAATGTCTGGGAACATTATAAAGTTCACGATGACGGGTGTGTAGAACGTGAACATCAGAGCCTCTGATTAATTTATTAAAGAGATATGTAGGGATTTGGTGTTGGCGAATTTTATAAACAAGTAATCCTAAATGAACCTGAAACCTTTCCTTGATTGTGAGCCATCCTGATTCACCAAGGGAGAGGGTAACATGATCGTATTTGCGCAAACCAAAAATAAATTTAAGACATGCATTCTGAAGTTTCTGGAGACTTTCCCTGTCCCTCTGAAGCAGTGCAGGCCAGTATACTATATCACAATAGGTTGAATGGGATAAAATAAGAGAATCTGTCAGTCTCAGTCTCGCATTCCTATCAAAAATATCCCCATGCATATATAACAGTCTGAGTTGACCAAAGGTTTTTTTGTATAAGAGATGTAACATGAGAGGCAAAACGTAAGTCGGAGTCAAAAGAAAGTCCCAGGTTCTTTACAGTATCGGTGGCAACTAAATCTAGGTTAATAATTAAAATTTTAAAAAGTGGGTTTGTAAGTACCCTGTCTCTACCCCTACCAAAAACTGTCATTTGGGTCTTAACCTCGTTAAGTATTAACTCATGAGATCTCGAGACTGCGAGTATTTGTTCTAGGTCAGAATTAATTTTAATAGCAGCATTATCAGCTTCCGCAGATGAATAAGAAAAGTATACCTGCGTGTCGTCTGCGTACTGGTGAGAGTTAGCAGTGTTTTAAGAATTTATGAAAATCCGCAGTATATAAGGAAAAAATTAAAGGACCCAGGATACTTCCTTGCGCCACACCTCTATTAATTACAATAGAATCGGAAAACGTATTATTTACTATAACTTTTTGCCTACGATCATGAAAGTAATCTTTAATAAGATTTAAAGAAGAATTGCCGAAGCCAAAATATTTAAGTTTAGTCTCAAGTACTTTATGATCAATGCTATCAAAGGCTTTGCTATAATGTAACAAAATTAAACAAGTACAAAGATTTTTATCGCAAGCAGTGCAGATATCGTCAGTGATATTTAATAAAGCGGTTGTTGTGCTATGGTGGCTACAGAAACCAGACTGCGTTGAAGGAAGTATATTATTTAGATGAACAAAGGAACTTATTTGAGACGCCATAACCCTTTCTAAAATTTTGGAAAGGGTTGGCTATATACTGATTGGACGATAGTGGTACAGATTAGAGGCATTAGCTTTCTTAGGCACAGTAACCACAATGGCAGATTTCCATTCCTTAGGAAAATGTCCTTGGCGAAGACATTTGTTAATAATAAATGTAATATGCGGAGTTAATTAGAGAGTTATGTAAAGAAGTATTTTTAAATTGATACCATCACTACCTACAGCATTTGTTTTTATTTTGTGAATAATTTTTTCTACACATTCTTCAGAAATTTGTGTAAACTGAAAATCTTTGTAACAACCAAATCTTAGAGCTATATAATGATTAGTTAGAAATTCCTGGTTATGACCAACCACTTGTGGTAAGGAGTTAGTAAAAAAAATATTAAAATCGTCAGCTGAACCATTTTCGAAGTTAATTAAATTGTTACGTTTGCATGAATTTAAGTTTAAGTATTGAATCGTACGCCAAAAGCTCTTGGGGTCTCTTTTAAATGTATACTGAAGGTAGGCCCTTTTTTCGACTCTAACTGCAATATTTACTTGATTTCTAATACGCTTATAATCTGACCATGCGCCATTTGATTTAACTTTTTTGTACTCAGAAAATGCTTTATCCCGGAGTTTTATCATAAGTTTCAAGTTTGAAGTTAGCCACGGGGCCGGTGGTTTCGTAATTTTGCTGGTTTTAAAGGGCTCGTGTCTGTCAAAAACATTTGTGACATTATTAGAAAAATAAGTTATTAGAGTATTAATATCATTTATTGAAAATATATAGTCCCAGTTGATATTATATAGGTCAAACAGAAAATGATCAATTTCAAAATTATTGAAATCCCTGTAAGTACGATAAAAGGGTCTTAGCTTACTTTTAGAAATATCTACATCAAAACTTACCAGCTTGTGATTCGAAATGTCCTCCATATTAAGAACAGAGACATCGCGAATAACATTACAATTTGAAGATATTAATATATCTATGAGTGTACTAGAGGTATCAGTAATTCGTGTAGGCTCCTTGATAAACTGACTTAAACCATATTTATTAAGCAGATTATTAAACGAAATAAAATTATAGTGAGACGTGTTTAAAAAATCTATATTGAAATCGCCCCCAAAAAACACGAAATCATGTTTTGGCACGACACTTACTATTGCATTTTCCAAATGATCAAGGCATAGATTGAAATGTGCATTAGGCGGCCTATATAGTGAACCCATGCAGATTTTTTTACCTTTTAACCTCAAAGAAATCCAGATTTGTTCCATTGGACTATCTATTTCACCAATTTCTAAGATAGTATACTTAAGAGAGTTTTTTACAAAAAATGCCACGCCACCACCTCTCCCACATCGATCCTGCCTAACAATATTAAAATCAGTAATTTTTAAGCCGCTGTCAAAAATACCAGGGCTTAGCCATGTTTCAGAGAGGCCAATAACATCAAACGAACTTCCAGTCACCACGTCTAAAAACAAATCAAATTTCGCACACAAGGATCTGATATTAAAATGCGAAAAATTTAAAAATGCGTCTGGCATATTGCTCCGCGCTCCGGCCGAATGTTATAATATTTATTTTCTGTTAACAACAAAGTAATTTATTCTATAAATTGAACTGTTTAACAGTATCAAGGCAATAATTTCTACCCTAACCAAAAAATTAATTATTAGAAGGAAACAAATATATATTGTATAGATATATATATATATATATATATATATATATATATATATATATATATATATATATATATATTATTATTAACAACTAAATCTAAGCTAATATTATCCCGCAACGAAAACTGAAATTCAATCCAAACCGTAATTCTGAATTAAGATATTCGTAAGTACAACTACCTAAATCAAACATTCACCATTATCGTTTTGTACTAAATTAAATTGTACGAAGTAAAACAAAAAAAAGCCTTTATACTAAGCATATACACAAAATACGATGCTGGTAGGATATTTTAAAATGTACATTTTTTACAGCAAATAATGTAAAGATTTTTTTTTACCACAGCTTTATTGTTATAAGTATTTAACATTAACAGAGAGAATGATTTTAATATTAGGGATAAGGTGCGACCACCAGCTATTTAACGTAACGAGAAAGTCACTATTATTCAAAGTCTTTTGAAGAAACAATAACTTTTTTATTATCACGACTATTCCAATAATATATTTTACCTCCAGAAGTCCAGATGTTATTTTTTCCAAATTTGTTCTTTGCAGCAGTCAATAAGGAATATCTTGCTTGAGTTAAATCTTCGAATATGGCAATACCAGAGTTCTTTAATGATTTTTTGGCGTTAAATATTTCATTACGTTTCCAATTATGAACGAAGCTGACCAAGATTATCCTAGTTTGATTAGGAGCCACATCCAGTTTACCCACACGAAAGGCATTGTCGATATCATGGAATGCCACAGAAATGCCTAATTTAGTGTTAATAAATTTCACAATGATATCAATTAAATTTTCATCCTTATCCTCAGGCAAGCCAATGCATCGTACACTATTCTTTTTATTAAATTGGCTAATGGCGTCGTTTTCGTCTTCAATTTTTTTCACTGCTTTTGAATTTGCTTCGATATTTACGTTCATATTATTAAGGCTGTCAGATATAGACTTTAACTGGTTATCTAGTTTATTAAATTTTGAATTAAATTTAGATTCCAGATGTGCAGCAAAATTTTCACATACCTTGTTTATCAATTTTTCAGTAGAATCTTCGTTATCCTCAGTACGTGTGCTGCCACTCCTTGTATTTATGCCATTATTTTTGATAAATAAACAGCTATACCTTAATCAATGAAGAATGAGGAGCAAGATCTCCCTAATATGTAGGATAAATTAGTAATTATAAGTAATGCACGTTATATCACTCTAGCTTCAACCTGTGGTAGTGGAAATTAGGATGTATAAAGGAGGGACACTAGTGGTTCACAGAACACAGAGTAAAACAATTAATTTTGAAAACAGCCACCAACTTATTTAAAATTTAGCCGGAACCATGCAAATCACAACCGACACATTGGAGAGTTTTCTATGTGCATATGTAACAGATGTAACAGTACAAAAATATGTATTTATGTATTTATTTCAAAACGATATATTTCTAGTATAATAGTCGGGTTATTGACAAATTTAATGATAAACAGGCCCGAATTTGCCCAGTAAGTCATATAATGTAAGAAGTTATCTGAAAGTGTATAAACAAACTTTATGAGGGTAGTTTTCAACCTAAAAATAATAAATAGCTGATAGCTTGACATTTACGACTCACATAAAGTGGAGCCCTAGGCGACACCTAGAATAAAATGTATATTAATTAAAAGTTCAGGCTACGTATATGATGACGCTTTGCATTCCAGTCGATCACAAAATTTTTAAGGGGGGCAGTTCTTGTCAAAGTAGGTGTCGACCTCTTCTTTAATTTCTAAAACAAAAGTTAATTCTAGTTGTTACGGTTGTTTTTAAATTATTATTTTTGTACAGGTCTATGGGTCTTCACATAAACAGTGGATTGACAAAGTTGAGGGTTTATCAAAGATATTTTATTTTAATTCTTAGGATTTATTTGGGGACTAATTTTTACATATTTTCAGGGGTTAAATTTATGGTTAATTTAAAGATTTTTATTTTCTTTTTCTTTTGTTTTAAGATTTACGGTTAAGTAAATTCGGTTATTTTCTAGATTGTAATTTAAGTTTAATAATAATTTTTTTGTTGTTAATTTTAAGTGTTATTTTTGTAATTCACATTCACGTTTACGTGAAAATCCCGGATTTAGGTAAGTTAATCAAGAAAAACCAAATACTCTAAAGTTCACAAAAAAAACACACTCCTGCTCATTATTACATCACCACATTGCGCCGTCGCCAGTTTTGTCGGTATTCGATGTACACACTATATTATCTTAAAAACACAACTTATACGTAGAACTTTGATAAAAAAAGGCAAAACGGGAACAAAAGCAGCAAAAAGAAACCAACGTCATTCAAAGAAAAACGATTGAGTGGCACAGATTTTCAAAATCGGATTAAGAATAAGAACGACATGACTGCGACGTGCAAAATATGCAATTCGGAAATTGCTATTCAATACGAGGGTTGCCGTGCATTCGTGGTAAGTTTTTGATAAAATGTTATTGATGAAAAACGAGCAATCAATACTTTTTTGCACCATTATTAAAATTTAACAATCTCAAGAAAGCGTATATTTTTGTAGTTTTCAGATTTGTAAGTTCAGACGCGTCAAGTGTCGGTCATTTGAGAAGATTTCCTTACGCGATGCAGTATTTTCGTCAAAAACATGAAATTGTAGAAAATTATTGGATTTTTATAAGATTCCCTTGAAACATCAGCAGAAATCTTCCAGTGCAATAAAAAAATCATATCTGGGAGGGGCATGCCATTGGAAAACATCACTGCATATAGTGCGGGCAATGCGTCTGTAAACTGTGGAAAATTTAATTATGTTTACCAAAAGCTAAAAGATGAAATAGGCCACATTTTTAAGGCAAATTGTAACTGCCATATTATGAATAATTATTTAAAATACTCAATTAAAGGTCTAGATATTGATCTGGAAAATATTGTAATTAAGATTTACAATTGAATTAGTTCTTCTGCTTTAAAGAACAAAAAATTGAAAGAATACTTTAAGTTCGCTTAAATCGGAAGTAAAGACCTACTTCGTCATATTACTTAGGATGGCTCTGACGTATGCCTGCAATAGATAGATTACTTTATAGCAGACCAGCAGTAAAGAATTACAGTTTTACTAAAGGGCCAGATAATTGTCACAAGATATTATGGAATTCCATTGCTCAAGATTGCCAAGCTACCTTCATAAACGACGAAGAACAATGTAGGAACGAAGGAGTAAATTAACGTTTGTTTTTTCTTCAGAATTTGTTTTCCGAATTCCATAATGCACTACTGCAGCCTAAGAGTGACAGTTGTACAATTATAGAAATTGACAATGTGTCGTCTTGAATAGAAACAGAAAAAAGAAAAAATTACTTATCTCACCGGCAAGGATATTTTTACGAAGATCGATTTCATATTTGCAGGAATGGTATAATTTTAGTCCAGATGGTATATATAAACAGTTTAGTTAGTTATTACTTAAGTCGGAGTACTTAAAACCAACATGGGAATCGCTGTCTACACTTCCAGAGTTGCTAAAAATTGAAAATGTTGAGTTTCCATGCCGGCGAGCTGTGTCTAGTGAGGTACCCAAAGACATACTAAATGGACAAATTTGGAAACTTTTTTTAGAATAGGAAAAAATCAAGACTTTATAAACTTAAACGAAATTGTGTCATTTGGTCTATCGATTCCAATTAGCAATGTTTTTGTGAGAGAATATTTAGCCTTATGAATAATTTGTGGACAAAAGGGAGAAATTGAATGTCTATGGACCTTGTGAAAGCTGAGCTGCAAATTTGAGCCCTGCTCGGGATTTTTCGTCTTTTTTAAATGGCCCTGAAGGCGAAAAAATTTTTAAAGTAACGAAGTCCGACGATAAAATTATTTTCCTCTGTTTATATTTTTTCATTTCTTTACCTTCGTTTGTATTTTTTAAATTATTTACCTTCGATTATATTTTTTGTGCTGAAGCCAATAAAACAAATTTGGACAATGATTTGATTTTGTTTTCACACACTATTCCCGCAAGAGTGGATTCGGAAGGGGGTGAGGGCTATAAAAAAAACTGTTTTATATTTTTTCGGTGTCACCGTTTTTTTCTCTCCTTGCCTCGCTTCCACCCCATATAAATTATGTTGCTAGATTACAATCTATAACCCTATTACAGAGGCAAATAATTTTGCACTTTTCTATCTTAATTACTTGATAAAAGCTGAAATTTTATGTAGTAATAAATTATGATCGCAAATTATCAAACAAATTATTAGAACGCAATTTCAATAAACAAACATCAAATAAGGTGCGATAAATGTTTCAATTTGTAAACGAGCGTGGTTCGCTGATACACATTCCCGAATGTAAGTATTTATCTCTAAAATTATATCTTCAGTGGACATTTATTTAACTTTTAACTGGACAGATTAATATATTTTAAACCGAGACGAGACGAGATAAAGTCTAAAATAAAGTTTATATTCCAGTAATTTTTAAATTGTATTGCTTATTGTCCCTTTTGTCATACAAACGTGCTCTTAAGAGTAGCTTTTTCAAAGCACTTGATGCAGGTGGTACAGTTTCGGCTACACAATGAAAATAATACATAATACCATACATTATCGTTTGCCACATAGTTTAGCATAACAAGGGATTTATTGTCATGCATCTTAAAACTTTGCGAGTTGTTGTTTACGGGTCTTATGGCAATAAGTGTAGTACCAAATGTTTCATCGTTTGAAATCACATATATATATATATATATATATATATATATATATATATATATATATATATATATACCGCGCTATATGTAACAATTATCGTTTTTTCCGTTTTTCTTATAATTTTTAAATGAAAGATTTTTTCTTAGGCTAGTTATAAAGAATAATAATAGATAGAAGTTTCGGCTTGCTGTTGAGGGAGGACACAAAAAACTATCTGAAAAAAAGGCTTGCTTTTCCGACGAAGAAAAAAGAACCCGAGCAAAAATATGCCATTTTTTTCATTAAGATTATCGAAAAATTTACACATTTTTAATAAAGAAAAACACTTTTTTTGAAAAAAATAAAATATTAAGAATGTACTTTTCTTAACGAAAAAAACTTACTGGGGATATTTTTTCTTTTTCGAAATATAAGAACTTGAAAAGTCGATGCGTTTTAGAGTTACTCCGATATCCTTTTAAAACGGTATTAAACAACTATTAGTTTTGGTCAAACGGACTATGAAAACAATATTATTCTTGCATGCTGGGCAGACTATTATTTACAGCTTTATTAAATTATTTAAAATTACAATACAATAATGCAATATTAGTTGTTAATTTTTGGCTTTCTTTCATCCATATTCTACTTAGGCTTAGAGCTGGTCAAAACTTTGCCAGAACATGTCATTTAGGATATTCGATCAAGTCACTGAAACAGCAGTTTTAATTTCTCGGTTTTATATACTGTTTACGGCAATTTTGATTCTCTCAGTGATATTTTCCCGGATCACTGGTCGATTTTTATAAACCTAGCCGACCAGGGAAATCCAATCCAACTATGCTGATCGAAATATTTCTGGACATCGATATTAAAATGGGCGGAACAATCATTATGCTGACACCACATGTCCAATCTAGTAGCGATCATCACGTATTCTTCCAGTTCTGCTAAATCGTTATAATGAGTAAACTGCGATGTGTTATAAACAGTATATCAAAGGCAGAAATTTAAACTGCTATTCCATTGACTTCCTGATGGCTAAATCGATGCATCCGAAATGAAGGAAAACATTTTTGATGATTAGAATTTTCGGTTTTCTTTGTTGTCTACAAAGTGCAGATTTTGTTGTTTACTTGTGTTTTCGCAGTACTTTTACCGATATCTTGTCGTTGCTTCGGCTCGTTGGCCTATAAACATGCTCCAAACTTCGGTTCTGACAAAGTTTGGACCAGCTAGATAAATTGTGAAGGGGTGAAAGCCAAAACTAACAAATAATATTGCATTATTGCTAATTTTAAATAATTTAATAAAGGTATAAATAATAATCTGCCAAGTATTCAAAAATAATATTGTTTTCATAGTCCATACCGAAGTAACTCTAAAACGCATCGACTTTTGAAGTTCTTATTTTTCGATGAAGAAAAAAATATCCCGAGTAAGTTTTTTTTATTTATTGAAAAACTGTAGACTTTCCGATGATTTTAACAAAAAAACAAAATATTTTATTAAAGTTAATTTTCTCTCAAAAACCCACATCGATATGTGACATGTATCATGCGGTTTGTGTGCAGTAGCAAAATCTAGATTTTCAAGGGCATCACATAGAAAGCAGTTGGTTAAATTGTGGTTGACTTGGCAAATTACGAGACACAATTACCAATAAGCAGAACCGGTATTTATACCGAAATTACTGTAATATAAAAAGTATACCTCTTTTGCCCCGGGAGATTTTAATTTCATTTCGATATCGCCGATATTAATCATTTCATCCAAAAAATATCTATTATTTTGTCTATTTGGCAATAGCTAAAAAACCAATAAAGCTATCACTGTGCAATTTTTGCTAAAACTCCGGTCTTTTATAACTCTTTATAGAATAAGAGAAGAATAACCTGCTATTTAAAACTTTTAAGAAAATAAGAAATAAATATAATCTTAACAAACGGCGCCATTTAACCAGCTTGTGAAAAACTCATGAATGTGACACGATCCGAATCCTAAAACAGCTTGAAGCCTAAAAATAAAGTCTAAACTGATGCAGTTCGGATAAGGGGTTCAGAAGATACAGCGATTTAAATTTTTCGTAAGTTAACAGCTCTCCCATCTTTACTAAGGGTAATATGACAAAACCAAAGTGGTAGGAAATTAATTCAGCTTTCCAAAGAGGTAATGAAAGTTATATCTGGGTCTGGGAGTTTTTATAAAACTTTTGAAATTTAGTGTTCACCTTAGCAATTGCACTCCCTTGGGGTCAATTTAGAAACCTCAGAATATTTTTAGTCAATTGCTTCCAAGACATTAGCAAGAAGGACTTCCGCGGTACGGATAGTGAAACTCTTTAAGTTAACAGCCTATATTATTTTTTATAGAATACGTAAAAAAGTTGTGGAAAATAAAAACCAATGTCGTAATGATATTAACAGGATTTAGTATCTATAAATTTAATTTAATATGCAGTATTGAGAGTAATTTACATGTTATTTTGTTGTTTCAGCATTAAGTCACTTAGTGGAATGATCTTCGAAAATCTAAACTCTTTGGAAACCTTAAATTTACAGAACAACAAGTTAATGCATGTACCCGAGGATGTAATGGAACCAATTTTGGATACTCTCCGGGTTGTAGATTTGATGGGTGAGTTGGACTATATGCAATAACCTTGCACCAAAGTTTTGCGATTTTTATAAGATTGTAATATTAATATACAGGGTTTTCGGTAAAATATGGTAAATTGCTTGATATAAAGAGCACAGCGATAAATAATACTAATTTATCATATAAAGTTTTCTCTTAAACTGCTCACTAATTGAGATATTCGATCTTAAACCTAGTTTGTTCAGAGTCTAAAAACACCCAGCGACACAAGGAGGTATTCGGCTGCATTTAATAGAGCGCATATGAATATGAATATTCCATTGAATTTAATTTTTTCTTGCTTCCGAAATATTTTTAAGCCAAAAAAGGTATATTTAAATTCTAAATTTAAAAAAAAATACAATTTTGGCAAAATTTGGTTTTTATGTTTTAAATATTTATTTTTAGAATTAGGTATAGAGTAAAAAATATAAAAAAAATTGTACTCAAAAGAATAGCCAATTGGCTTAACAAGTTTATTTTTAAATAAGAAAAAATAAATATATAATTAATATAAATTTACTTTTGAATAAAATAAATTTTAATTAACTTCCAAATAATATTTTTCAGCAAAAATGATTAATAAGAGTTGTTTAAATATGAATTACGATCGGATGAACAAAAGCCACTATACTTATGTCTTTAAAAAACAAAATGTCGGAAACGCCATTTTGCTACAAAAGTCAAAAAAATATGGCTTCCGATTTTTGTGCAATGGAAAAACTCAAGGTTCCCTTTCTTTATGATTTCACTAACATATCTATATAAAAAAATCCGAGAGGAACTCGGGTCTTTCTAAAGGGATCTATTGAAACTTTTCGTTAACATAATTAATAAACGAGATAACTGACAAATATACTTTGAAACGAAAAGGACGCCGTAACGCTAACATGGGAAATGCGATACTGGTTAAAATTGATAATTTTTTCAAATTTTTATATTTCTTGGCAAAATTCGCCAAAATCTATCTAATAAGTTTTTAAAAATAACCTTTCGATATTCGACAAGATAATGGCAGGCTTTGTATCGATAAATATTGGATAACGATCAATCACAAGAGATCAGTTTTTAGAATAGCACGTTAGTGCATTTTCGCGTTAAATAATCCAGAACTTAATGTACCGAAAGTTATTATTTACACTGTTGTAACTTATAGAAATATTCCAAAAAGTGACTTCAGGGCACTTCGACATTCGTACACACTTTATAAATATGGTATATGTTATTCGGATGGTCAAAATAATGATGCTGTATTGGTAGAGCATGAACTTAAAGTGGATGATAGCCATTCTCAGGAACAATTGCAACCTGGTGATATTTTTAAAATGTTAAATTAACCAAAAGCAATTTTTGGATGTCTTCCTATGAGCAATACACCTTCTGTAAATTTTCACAATTTTTTGATCGTTTTTATTACAGATTACTGTGCTGGTTTAATTGAAATTCTATACGCATTTTTTGTTTAAGTTGCTCAAGACCTTGGTATCTATTTTTATAGAGATTGTATTTAAACAATTCCTTATAAAAAATAATCCGAGAGAATAAGATCAGGGTTCTTGGGGGACTAGCGGACGTTTCAATTGGGTCCCATAAGTAAATTTTTATCTATATTTTGCTGAAGCAGACATGCATAATATTATTTTTTCAACTGAACGGTTTTCCTGTTGAAGTTAGGAGATAATAAAAGATACAATTTAACTAAATATGATTATATTTGGAACAGGTATTTAACAAGTTTTAGAAAAGAAATTAATATTGTGTGTTTTCTCAACGTTATAAAATTCCAGACTAAATAACAATAAGCTTAAGTAAGAACGAAAACGATATCCCAACTGCTACGTGTTAGGCACTCATTTTATTCCCCGAATCAATAACATAAAGGATTATGTTTCCGCACCACATAAAGACTGTTACTTTTATGTGTAAATAATTATGGTTGAATATAAGATTCCAACATCCTTCCGCAACTATAATTATTTCTCCCTCAGTTAAACAGAGCACCCTTAGTGCTTAAATATTTTAACTTAATTTTACCTAGTGGCTTGGTCAACATTTTAGCTATCATGTTTTCCGTCGGACAATACTCATAGTCAATAGTTTTATTTTGATACAATTCATTAACAAAGTGGTACTTTGTATCAACATGCTTTGTCCGATTGCTGAATTTAGGATTTGCGAGTTGCTTTAGGCAGCTTGGGTTATCTTCGTACATAACTACTTTCGGTTCCAAATCTGAAAACTCTTTTATTGCCTGTTTTAACCAAATTGCTTCTTGGCATCCTTCAGCCAGTGCTATGTACTCGGCTTCTGTAGATAATAATGATACGCAATTCTGCTTTCTACAACCCCAATTAATCGATGCACCCCTAAATATGAATATGTATCCACTATTATATTTTCTATCTTCTTTATTTTCCGCCCAATCAGCGTCTGCATACCCATATAATACACTGTTTTTACCACATTCTTCTCCTAATATTAACTTGTTTTCTTTAAATATCTTAAGACTCTTTTTGCTTCATTCTAGTCAACTTCTCTTGGATCTTTATTGTGTTGACTTAACATAGTCACACTAGCTAATATATCTGATCTTGTATTTATTGGAACATATAATAATCCGCTGATGAATATCCAATGGAATATTTGATTCTTTTGAGTCTTTCATCCCGAAATTGCTTAACAGCTTATCTATATACCCTGCTTGATATATTCCTTGATCGTTCCTTGCAATCTTTATCAAATAATCTTTCAGTAGCCCCAAACTTGTTATCTCAAAATGATCTTTAAGTTTTTCTTCAAACAAGTCAATAACTCTTATGTCTTTTGCTGCAATTAATATATCGTCTACATATATTATTACGTAAACCCTCTGATTTTTTATAGTCTTTTTGTCAAAACTTCATCGAGTTTCTGGTTCCAAGTTCTAGCAGACTGTTTTAACCCATAGAGACTCTTGTTCACTTTACAAACAAAATTTTTGTTTCTGTCTTCAAATCCTTCAGGTTGTTCCATGTAGATTTCCTCTGTTAGTTCCCCATTAAAAAATGCTGTCTTAGCGTCTAATGTTTTATTATGAGTTTTTGATTCCACGCCTCTGTTAACAGTATTCTAAAACGGTGCAAACACTTCATCGTAATCCACTCCAAATTTCTGGCTGAAGCCTCTTGCAACCAATCGTGCCTTATACTTGTTTGATATCTTATCTTCACTTATCTTTAGTTTAAATACCCATTTACCTGACACTATGTTCTTTCCTTCTGGTCGATGTACTAAATCCCATGTTTTGTTATCTTGTAGTGATTTGATTTCCTCTTCCATGGCTTTTCTCCATTTTCGCTATTGTTTCCCTTAAGAGCTTCCTGAACATGTCTAGGCTCTCTTTCCCCTAGCTCAACAAGTTTTGCTGTATAGCGCTCAGGTAAAACACCTTTATTTATCCTACTTGATTTACCTCGACCGTCTCCGTCCTCTGTCTCAAGCTCGCGTTTGCTTGGTTGATAGCTGTCATCACTGTCATAAGATTGTTCTGTACTCAAACTGTCATACGTGCTAGTTTCTCTGAAGCACTTTCTATTTCCTCATTATTATTTTCAAAATCTGTAAATGCATCTTCCTGTGCATCGGTGTCGTTTGTCTCTACATTGTCTTGTTCTTTTTCGAACTCAATAGATACTTTTTCACTTTTAAACTTCTGTTCCTTCACACACATATATTTCTTTCAGGAAACACTACACTGTGGCTAATTTTTATACGCCCTGTATCTATATCTAACAACTTATATGCTTTAGATTCAGTAGAACACCCCACAAACACTAGTGGCTCCGCTTTTTCATCAAATTTATTTTTAATTTGTTCCTTTGGGATGTGACTAAAAGCTTTTGATCCAAATATTTGCAAAGTCGACACGTCAGGTTTAACTTTGTGCCATGGCTCAAAAGGCGTTTTCTCTTTTGATTTGGTAGGTAGTCGGTTTTGCAGATAATTGGCTGTAACTATTGATTCACCCCAAAATTTCTTTGATAAATCCGCATCAATTAACATACATCTAGCCATCTCGACTAGCGACCTATTTTTTCTTTCGGCAACCCCATTTTGCTCTGGTGAGTACCCCGCTGTATACTGTATTTGTACACCCTTACTGCTTAAAAATTCCCTTTTATTATTACGTATTCCCCACCCCTATCTGATCTTATCGCTTTTGGTACCCTGCCTAACTGATTACTCATTAACTCGATAAACTCTTTAATATATTTTACAGTTTCATTCTTATGATTTAATAGATAAATGGTTGAATATTTTGAAAAATCGTCAATTAAAGTAAGAATATAACGTTTACCCCCTGAAGTAACAGTGTTCATGGGACCGCAAACATCAGTATGTATTAAGTCAAGTATATTAAATGTATTGCTTTGAGAAGATTTCGGAAAACTCTTAGGAATAATTTTACCTTTTACGCAGCAGCTGCAAGTTTCCTACAGTCCTTAATACTAATCCCGGTTTATTCTTCTTTCCCTCAAGTCTTTGACAGCTCCCATGTCCCTGTGTCCGAAACGTCGATGCCATGTATGCTGACAGTCACTGGAGTGTTCAGAAACAACGTTAAATGCCTGCCCCGCAGTTTCAAGTTTGTACAAATCGGGCGTTGGCCTCGCACTCGCGATAATTTTTCCGTTCGCGATGATATTGCACTTATTATTGTCGAATTCCACTTTATATCCAGCACTTGTAAGCTTCTTTACAGAAATTAGATTTGTACCTAATTTTGGCACATATAACGCATCGTTAATTTTAAGCTCGCTTAATCCCGAACTATTCTTGCACTTGATAAATCCTGTTCCTATACCCTTAACCTCGAAATGCTGTCCTTTTTCCGCTAAACTTACAACGCTTTTTCTGATACCGTCAAATTGGGTGTAAAACTCCTTGTAGTTTACCATGTGGCTCGAAGCTCTTGAATGCACATACCACGAAGCAAAATTCCGTCCCACGTCACTTGAGCTGAAGTTTACCATAAAACAAAAGTCATCAGTATTACCCTCAGTAACCTTATTGGCCTTTTCCTTTTTGAAAGCTTTATACTTGAAGCAATCTCGTTTGAAATGTCCTTTTTTGTTGCAAAAATAACATTCCTTTCCATCGGTACGATTATTTTTGTCGCCCTTGTGAACTGACTTTAATGCTGAATCTTCTTGACTTTTCAATGCTCCCTGACGTCCTCTATGCTCATCGATGAGCTTGCTTTTTACGAACTCAAGCGTAAACTCATTGCATGGCTTAGTTTCCAGCGCTGTGATTAAAAAATTGTATGAGTCTGGAAGACTTCCCAGCGAAATACCTGCTGCAAACCTATCCTTAATTTCTTCTCCCAAAGCGGCCAATTTATTCAATGATTCCAAGAATAAACTTATATGTGCTTCCATATCACCATTCTCCTCTAGCGACAGCCTGCATATCCGCTTTAACAAAAACACCATGCTAGATAGATAAACGACATTATATTTAGCACTCTCCCAACTGCTACGTGCTAGGCATTTTATTCTCCGAATCAATTACAGATAAAGGATTTTGTTTCCGCACCGCATAAAGACTGTTACTTCTATGTGTAAATAATTATGGTTGAATATAAGATTAAGATTCCAACATTTCCAAGTTACAGTAGCGAGGAGATTAATCAATTTACAAACAACAGTTTTGTGGATTTGATTGGGCCTAATAAAAATATCCCTGTCTCCCGAAGAGACCTGAAATTGTCGCCTTTTTTTATGAGATTTTTAAAATACAAAATGTGTAGAAATAGATGCCAAGATCTTGAATGATTTAAACAAAAAATAACTGAAGAAATTCAATTACCCAATAATAGTGTGTTTGTACAAAAGCGACCAAAAACTTTTAGTAGGGCACGCAGTTAAACTGGATGCCTGTTATCCTCAGGAATAATTATAACCTGATGATATTGTTATAATGAATTGTGGCTATCGACATATCTTGCCCCTTCTTAGACCATTTAAGTTAAATTAAAGAATGGGTTCATTATTCTTATCCATTCAGTATTTAAAAGAGCAAATAAAACGAGTTTAGGTCTCTAAGTTCTTTCAAGTTATTCATCATCATTATATAGGTGAATTTTATCAATTTTCTGGTGCGGTACTTAATAGTTACCGAGAACCAACTTCAATTTACGAAACTTGAATTTGACAGAATCAATATTACTAAAAATTCAACTGCCCAATTAACTACAAATTAAAGATAAACAAAATAAGCGTTATTAAGAAGAGCAGCATGGCAACCTTTACATCCAGAAAACCACTAGAAATTTCATATACTAGACCTTGATTATTTGAAAAACTAACCGTTGGTATTTCCTTGATTATGCTTGCGATTTGATACCTTCAAGAAATCCTTCCGCATTAGGAAAATTTGTCCTAAGTTGACTAGAGAAGCAATTAGCTAGGACTTAAACACTTCAAATTTCATCATCGATTTCAGAATACAGTAACAAATATAGATCATTGCTCAAACTCCTGAACAAGATTTGATATTGCAATAATTGTCAATGTAATGCAAACGAAGTACATTCTGATCTTTCCATGCTGCAAGTGTGCTTTGGTGTGATATTCCCGACATCAAATATCTAAATAGTCTAAACAGTGATTTACTTCGGTAGTGTGGTTAGAACTCTTGTATTTTGATCAATAAATTAGATAATAATAAAAAATATTAGTCTATTCTCTTATAAAACGTAGGTTAATTGTATAATGTATTTTCTTTAACCTTGTACAGTAAAAAACGACAAATTAATAGAAGTTCAAAGCAAAATAACTTAAAAAATTGCAGTATCTCAGATTAAATCTAAATACTAATCAGGAATAGACTTTTTTGGAACCCTGTATTTCTGGCCACAGATATGCGATTTTTCTAAAATTACCAAAGTTTATTTACTTTACTATCAAAGAGACACATAAAAAAATCGTCGATGTTAACCGGGACCACTTTTCCCCATGTTAGCGGTACGGTGACCTTTCCTGGATTTCGGTTCAAAAATATTTTTTATTTATCCATTTTTACAGCTATATTCGAAAGGATCTTTTAAGAGGATTTCATTGAGTACTACCTAACACAAAAAAAAATTAAATTTTATTTTTATGAATTTATTTAATGAAATATTTCTACTCAGCTAAAAGTTTTGTAATAAAAAATATAAGAAATCCTTTATCCTAGACTTCTCTAACCTGATGCATATTGATGATGTATGTCGTTGTAAGCACCTCAAGTTACATCATAAAAAAATACGCATGTGACTATTTATTAATCTGATGTTTTTTATGAATCTTTTTTAGCGATTCTCCATTAAAATTCAATTAAGATTGGATTTGCGTTAATTGTACAGGGTGGTTTTTACATATTAAAATGTATTTTCTCTCAAATTTTTTTGAGATACAAAAAAATGTGTAAAAAATGAATTTTGCCATAAGATATCATTCAGTGTTGCGGCAAAAAACAAAAGCATCGAAGTTCTTTTTTAACGGGACACCCATTTTTTGCTTTAGCCATTTCCCTAATACTTAGTTTCAAACACTGGCAAAAAATTATAAAAAAAATTCGAAGTAACCTTGAATAACTAAAAAAAAAACAACAAAGTTTTGTTTTGCCAACGTATAAATATCAAAATATATCCATTTTGTTTATTTTGACATTATCCATGACTTCTGCAATTTTTATTAAATAACTTTATATCAATGTTTAAACGATAGTATTTCGAAAACGGCGAAAGCAAATGTTATCATATTGTATATTTTTGAAATCAGGAAGAAAAGATATTTCCAACTGTTACATGAAATGTAGAGTGTGCTATTAAAAATAAGTTATGTTGCGTAACTTTCGCAGCTTTTTAAAATTATTTTGATATTTATCATATTGCTAAAATATATCCCACGTCAAAATTTACATTTATTTAGATTTGTATTAACATTTTTTGTCAGAATATAAAAAATGGGTAAATTTCCTTAACCCGGAACTCTCGTCGTTATAAATATTTCCTTTTATTTGGAATAGTGAACTGTGACCCAATTTGGTTTAGTACATAGTCATTTAGTAATACATATATACTATCAAACATATTTACTTGGCGCCATTTTGTTCAATCATATTTTAATCCTACCAATATTTTACAGTTTCTACCTATTCCACGCTTGATTTTTGGCCATAATTTAAAATAAATTCAATAAGTATTTTTTACAGGTTACGTCATGTTGAATTCGCACCAGTTTATCCTTATAACACATGTATCCCCGTATTCTCTGAAAAAGTTTAAAAGTTAGACCAGGTCTAGTTGCCGTGGTGCTTAAAGTGCTCTTAGTTCCCCAGTTATGTTTCGCTTATGTCACTGTCATTTTGTAATCGCGACATTTAGAAAAATGATTTGTTCAATTATTAAAAATGTTATCTTAAACCCATAACTGTCAAATTAGCCCTGGTCTAAATTTAAACATCTTTAGTGAATACGCGTGTTAATGTTTCTGCAAAATTTAAAGTCAACTTTCCTATGACGTATGTGCGTAAAGTAAATTTATTTATTATTTAGTTAATTATATGTTCTATACAGAAACTTGTGTCTATAAATTAATTTTTTTTTAATTTATTTCCCTAGATAATCCATTACTATGTGATTGCGAACTTCAGTGGTATAAGAACTGGTTACGCAATTTAAAAGATAAAGACGACGAAATGATGCAAAAGAAGCGGACAGTCTGCACAATGCAGCACGAACACAGAGAGTACAGCTTACAAAGCTTGCCGCTCGACAAGATGAAATGTAAAATTAAATCTTACGAAAACTCAGCTTATAGTAGCGCCGATACAAAATTAGCTGTATCAAAGGCACCATTAGCTCTTAGCATATTTGTTCTAGTGAGGTTTTTGCTCGTAGCTAGTTAAAAAGTCATATTTGGTGTAGGAATTAGTCTAGAGTTTCTGTATAAGTAGAAAGAACTTCTTGGTTTCGTAAGTATCTCTTGTTTTTTGAATGAAATGGGCTTGAGAGGATGTATATAAGTTAAATGTTCTAAAGTTTAATATTGTAAAATAAATTCGCTACATAACGATGCATGAACTGCATTAAGCAGCAAGTTAACGGCAATTTTTTAATCCAAAGTGATTTTTAATGTCTATTAAGACCCTGGTCACACCAGAGTTTTAATACAAACTTAAGGGATAAAATAATTTTTAATAATTCAGAAAAATACGATAGTTTACTCTTTTGTATGTAATAATGCTATTTGGGCTATATTTTGAATAACTACATAAACATATTTTCAAATACTGAATTGAAATTGTCAGAACAATTCAACCTAACCAGATTTTCTTAAACGTAATAATATTATGTGTTGATAAACTTATTATATTATTATTATTATTTTAATATTGTGCGTAATAGTAAGATATTGCTTTTAGTAAATTATGATTTAAACATTTTTAATACACTAGAATAACTGAAATATCTTACAATTTGAAATTCGTTCATAATTTATTTTCGACTTTGGGTAAGAAGTTATAATATATTCATACTAAAAAATAACAACTTTAAGATTAATAAATACGCACATGTTTTGTGGTGTGATAAAATTACCTATAGATAACAGAAAAATATATTCTTGCTTTAATTTCAACACACTGGTAATAATACCAGAATATATAATTGTCTTTCATTGTATTGAAAATTCAAAGCAAATTTGAAGATATATTGTAAAATTGGTTAAGACGGCGGATACTTACCATTCCAAGATAAATTATTTAAAACGTTACAAAGAATTATATCATAGATTATATTAGACCGAAATATATATATATATATATATATATATATATATATATATATATATATATATATATATATATATATATATATATATATATATATATATATATATATATATATATATATATATATACATTCTCAATATTTTGCAAATAGAGCACTAGAGCATGTAATTGCTTAATAGTTTAATAACAATCATGCTTTTTCGCATTTTAGAAACCTCTACATGTAACAACTATATGAATTAATTATTGTCTGTCTATATTTGGAGATTATCATGATAATAGATACGTCAGAACTTAAATTGAATCACGTTTTGAAGAACATTTGTTCCAATTCTGCTAAAGCGCAATGTAAATATTAAACTTTCATTGTAAGCAAGTTATAACAACTAACATCGCAAGTGATTGTGTCTTTCAATGAAAGTTGAATATAAGTTGATTAACAGATGTTACATTTTTATAATTGTCACTTTAAATATTTCAATTTGTGGCTCTTGGTATAACATTTTTCCAACTCACCTTTCAGCCTCTAATATGATAAACCATATTAACGAGCCGATTTATAAAAATGTAAAAGTACTCTTATCAACAGACATCATAACATATCTTTTAAATCATATTAAATCTATAGGGTATCATTGCTCTTAATATATCTTGATGTTTAGCTGTAAGAGTAGTTAAGAGATTATTTTTTATATTATATATTATTGATTATATAATCCTTGGTTAACAATCGCATCCAAACTAAATAAAATATACTATTGAGTAATTAATATTTGGATCAGGCCTATACATATCATTGGTGGAAAACCTTATATTAAATCATATCAGCATATATGCCACCTGTTTAATTTCCAAAGGCTTTGATGGATAAAAAGTTTTTGGAAATATGGGAGCAAATGTTAGGTTAGTAAAAAAATATATTGAAACAATTGAGCTTTGATATTCATATCACTTTAATTGTAAGGGAATTCACTGAAGTAATTGTTGTAATAGTGAGCTTAACTTATACAATTGAATATTGGTAGAATATAGTTTTGAAAACGTGCGCATCCCATTTTGGATTAAGTGGTGACAAGATTTGATTGTAACTCCCATGAAATTTTTGCTCTACATGTACCTTAAATTTATAGAAATATGGATCAACATAGTTTAAGAACTACAATTGCGACAAAATAACCAACAATAAAAATTTTAATATACCGTTTAAAGGAATAAAATGTGCATATCGTCTATATTTTAAAAAAATTCAATTTAAAACATTGACTAAGGACATAAAATTTTAAAAGAGATCTGTCTTAAAATGTAGTAATTCAAGGTGCATATTCAATTATTATAATATCTTTACTAGGTTCAAATGAAAAGTTTTTTGATAAAATTACACCTTTAATTGATTTGAAGACAATTTAAGCATTTATTATAAAGGTATTTGGAGCTTAAATGCCAACATTTTACACATATCATTATACTATTTGTATTTAGACTATCTGTGGTAAAAGTAAACATATCTTTTATTAAAGTAAGGGAATATTAAGATAATGTTGCGAGTTTATGATAATTGATGATGTTTAGGCGGCCGTTTTATAAAATGGCGTCAGCCAGACCACTTCAAGACATATCCGGTCGAGAGCCCACAATGCGTTACGTTGATGTGCTGGAAGCTCAACAGAAAAATATTTTTCTAAATTTTCTATTGTCAAACGGTCGTTATCTGCATGTCAACGTAACTGTGGCACTTGGCCCTCTATTTTATCTAAATATATTTAGTTGTCTACTGAACCGTATTTAAACAATACTCTTTCATATATCCATATAGATAAGAAAATGGCTGTTGTGTAATGAGTGTCACATATTTATCCAAATAAGTATATACCTATTGTTTCCGAAATGTAATATTCTATCTATAAATGTCGAATCTAATAAAAAGCCCTATGCTGACACTAATTAATATTTTTATTTCACAATCTCACTATATCAAATTCGAAATCCCAAAATCCGGTTTTGTACCGGACTGTGCAAGCAAAGGAGAAAAAGGTCTCTGAGAGAAATCCGCATCACAATCGGACGCTTAAGCCACGTATCCTTTAGACAACATCGTCACCTGCTTTATAAGAGTGGGTTAATATAATATTAGGTCGTAGATTAGGTAAAGTTGCCAGTGCCAAAGTGCACTGGGCTTAGAGCACAATCCAGGGGTGTTTACCCAGGGCGATAAATTAATTCTGTATTATATATAAATTAAGCACATAATTCATGCTATATCTATTCGTTTTCGTGATCCACTTCGCTTCGCCGCAAGAAACGCTTGCCTCCCGACAATAATGCACTTTCTTGCTGACATGTGTTTAAGCGGTTGATTTAAATTTTTATGCAGTGTATTCTGCAGACTAGTGTAACACAGTAATCTTTCTGAAGTATATACTCGCGATAACCAAGAACAAACTTTCCTGTGGTACAGGGTACTGCTAAAGTACGCACAAAGATTATGCTACAAAGGCTTATTTCAGTGCCACCATTTGAATATTGAACACATTAATGTATGTAGAAAATATTTTAAAGAAACTTAGTTTAGTTTGTTATAAAGCAGTTGTTTTACAAGCATTGATCTAAATTCACACCTAGAGAGGTCAGTTTAAGTCGACTTAATACACTTCTCCATGTTCGATTGAGCTGAAATTTTGCATACATGTGTAGGTTCGATGACACAACAATTAAATATTAAAATAAAATAAAAATTTAACGCATTAATACTTTTGGTAACGCACAAACGTTTATTTATATTATTAATATTATTTTTCAAGCTGCACAAGGGTTATTCGATATCATGTGTAATTATACGTTTTAATAATGGTTTTCTGAATGGCATCACTTTCAAATTTCGTAAAACACTAAAATAAAATAATGTAATAATTCTTAAGCCATTATTTTAATGCCATTGCTTGCCGCGATATCGAAGCAAGTGCCCCGTAGTAAAGACACCTAATGTGTAATACATTTCTGCAGTAGTAAGAAATATCTGGTTTGTTGCAGCTTTTTTTACCCAGGAGTATTTAGGTACTACATTCCAGAAACAGGCGTCTGTATTTTGGTAAGGAATGTATTTTCGCTGCCGAATCACTTTTACTTCCCGTTCGTAGGGAAGGTTTGAAACAATTCTCTAATTAGGTTAGTTTTTGTTGCTGTTAGAATAAAACGTAACAATAACTCTTGTTTTTAAGGAAAATTACTGTTGAAGACATACATATAATTTGTATTGATATGTTAAAAGGTACATTCAAAATATTTAAAAATTTAGTATGCAAAGTTTTTGTCTACAATCAGTCATACATTTATAGAGCAACTGGAATACTCGAAGCATATGTATTAGACTATTTTCAAAACAAAATTATTTTTGCTTATAATAAGTTAATAACAGCATATGTGCCATTTCAGTTGTCAGAAGGTGACTAGAACAGTGCAATATTTATTGTAATTGAAAAAAAAATAGTTTTTATGCAATGTTGAAATTGCTTCATAATAAGCAGATATTAGATATACATTTAATACTGATGGTGATGTTATGAACAATTTAAATGTCTTAATATTTGGCTATACAAAAACGTAATATACCTAACTACTTATTTATAATTGAATAATTTTTTTTTTAATTTTCATTACCTTGTGAATACATTTACACTATAACTACGACACTTAAATTATTTAATTCATAATTTGTTAGCACTTAATTATAAAAAGTCTTCAAATTAGATATCAGCAATTTTTTTATTTCATGTACGATGTACAATATAATCGTAAATTTAGTTATTTTTTATAAGAACGGTTAATAAAGTCGAATTAAGTTCTTACCTAAAAATCACTGTAAAAAAATGCTGATAAATGCGTCAATATATAAGGGCGGCAAAGTAAAACTATACCCAGAGCAGTGAAAGGGCTGGACCGGTCCAGACGAGGCGGGACAGGCCTAGACGATATGATTCTATTAAGCTTTCCACTCATTATTATATGAATGAGCGACAAGCGCATACGATTTTGACACCAAATTTTCTACTTCTTTTTTTTTTATAAAATATAAATATATTGTTTTTTTGCAATTTCCGCAATTACTAATTTTAATAACGATTTTAACTTTCCTTTCCTTAACGATTCAGGTAGTTACTAGGCCCGCGAGTTACCCATACTTACTTTAATATTTTAAGTATTGTAATATTACCGACGAAATTAAATACTAATATAAAACTTATTATAGCTCCATGAATAAGAAATTGACTAAGAATAGAGAAAATATAATGCAGTAAACTTTATAGATTAGGTCATTAGTCTATACATTTTTTAAGATTATTGACTATACCATTCCAATTATTCTTAGAATAAGAAATTTGAGGAAAAATAAGAATCTTATTTAGTTATAAAGTTCTATTTCTAAATTTGAAAAAATACAATTGATCAGTCTTTTTTACTTCTATGTAGCTATACTATATTGTAATATTGTGGTACAACTTCTAGCAGCCCTGCGCTTAACCAATCATCATAGCTTTAAATTCTGAAAAACAATAAAAATGTTATTTTATAAGTGCAAATGTCAAACAATAATAAAATAAAGCGGAATTATGAAAAAAAATTTCCCTTATGAAATTGTTCTCTTATAAATAAGCCGCTCCCCATAGACTTTTAGTCAACGTTTATTGTAACTAAAACAAAAGTCTATAGTAGTGTCAAATAGAGTATATATGCTTCATCTTGTAAATGATTATTTAAATTTTGAACAACGAAAATATTTTTTTAATACCTATACCTACTTTCGCTTCTTGATACAAACGAAAAGTTTTTTGTACATTGGACTTTTGAAGGATAAATTATTTTTTAAAGTTGAACTAATCTGATACTAAAAGCCATATATTTTGAAAAATATACACAATGTTGAACCCTGGATGTATTATTAACTAACTTACCTCCTCACTCTCAAGATTTATCTCAGCTCAAAAAATGAATATCACTCTGTCAAGACTATATTCAATTCTTTTACCAATGTTACTATTGCAACAGTTTGTAAGGGTAATACATACGTTATGTTCCAAAAGTTCAATATATTTATATATGGTATAAATAAAAAAATCATTATGTCCTTATTATGTAACAAAAAAGACCAAAAATATTTTATAACCAAAAATTTACATTTTTTTTTCAATTTGAAAATATGTTTTATTTTGTTTGTAAAAATAAGGAGATATGTTCTCAGTTATACGTCGCGAATTATATAATGTTTTAAATAATATTGAAATCGTTTACCATCCCAATCTACAGTTCCGGAATTATCAGTATCAATTTCCTTAATCATTTCATTTAAATCAGCAGGAGTAAGTTTGTCATCTAGTTCTTTTAGAATGTCTCTCAACAAATCGACGCTAATGTAGCCAAGGCCTGTAAGAAAAAAAAATACCATTCGTTATCCTTAAATAACTTAAATTTTATAAAAAAATAGATTTTTTACTTCTCTGGTAACAGAAACTTTTTTTAAAAACCCGATTACATTTTCAATAATGCAAATCTTCAATTATCGTTTCCATGGAAAAGTTTGTCATTTGGTAAATTATCTATTACATAAAGGATTAAGAAAAAAATCTAAAGTATCAAAACTATACAGGATCTTTCATTTCGGATTTTAAAATTACTTCGAATAACGTCGAATTGATATATTTTGTTGATCGAATTAGGTATTATATGAAACTATGATTATGCTGCAAATACGAAAAAAATACTTCAAACGATGATGAAATGACAGGCTTAAAAATGATCCCGTGATATAATGTAAGGGCACATTACTCTTACGCCACCTGTTCATAATAAAAAAGGAGAGTTGATTTTGTGGTTGAATTCTTGAAAAGAAAAGGAAAACAAATCGTGGGCCTGCCCGGAGGAAAATGAATCACGTGTCTTGAAGTTACCATATTTTCACATTTCTTTTGCGAAAATGCTGACGATTTGTCTTTTTTCTATTTATAAATAGGTAAGATAGGGAAGTTCCCATAGAAACGGAAGACATTTGACATAGGATTATACGACACGGGGGGTGTTCCATTTAAAATTTTAAATTTACTCTTACTTCGAACGAATTATTGAACATAACAGGTACTATATGGGGAAATTATTTACTTTTTGACACTATCGCCTCTTTTGATAATTCTTTGTATATAGGTGGATTTTGGGGCCCTGATTACGAATCCGAAGTCAACTTTTTTCGGCCAGGTTTCGTGTTTGAGTTACTTACTTTTTTTTTAGGAAAAATTTGATGGTTTTGCATGAAACTACTACAAAATTGTAAGAAGATATAATACAAAACTCTCTATTTGTTTTTCTTACAGTACTTCGTATTTTTTGGACTAGTAACCTTTCCTTCATGTTGGCATCTTGACATTATGGAAAACCATCGAGATAGAATTTTAAGGAGAAACATTAATTGATACAAATTAATTATGGACACTTTTATTACATACATAGGTGGATCGGTACCAGCAGGAACGCGAACGCACTAGATTGATTGGTACCGGGTTCGCACCAGGTTAGGCGACGTAGGCATCATCGTTAAAGCCATAACAGAAAAGGCAAACAACAGCGAAATGTTAGACTTCCACCAGTGATGCACATCGCTGTGGAGTGTTCATCGCTGTTTGTGTTAGGGCTTTATTGATAATGCCTATGGCACCTAACCTAGTACTAACCCGGTACCAATTAAACTATTACCTCCGCGCTCTTGCTGATATAGATCGATCTTATGTAACAAAATATACATAGTTAATTTACTTATCTTATGTAACAAAATATACATAGTTAAGCTACTCTAATATGTATCAATTAATATATTTTTCTCAGTTGTAGCTCGATCATTTTCCCCGATGACAAGATGCCAACATAAAGAAAAAGTTACTAGTCTAAAAAGTACAAAGTATGGTTGTTTTTTAGAGTGCCCAATGTCCTAATTTTTCAGATAACATAAGGCAAGAAAATCAAGAAGAGACTTTAGTTACGTCTTTTATAATTATCTGTATTGGTTTCGTAGAGAACTAGTCAAATTTTATAAACAAGGAGAAATAATAGGTGAAAATTGGGGTTAAAATATCCATGAATTGTGAGGATAAATAACTCAACAAAGAAACGTGTCCGAAAAAAATTGGATTCGTGATCCGATTCGTTCATGAAAAACCTTTATAGGGGCTAAAACACCCTGTAAATAACGTTGCAAAAACAAATAAACTTTAGTAGTACCTTAAGGTTCTTAGGGAAAATTTCAACAGTAAACAGAAAAAAATTTGTCAAATGGCTTATTCCATATAAAATAAATGCATAAGGCATTTCACTTAACTTGTTTGAAGTTGTATAAAAATTCGTCGCTCAAGAAATATTTTGATGAATTTTCTTTTTGTTTCAAACACTTCTAGTAATTTGTTGATATATATTTATAATGTCTTAAAAGCAATATAGATTATCTACAAAGAAAGCAAGGGAAAGCAAACCCGTAAGATATACCTAGGTATATCTTACGGGTTTTTGTTGACCCATCACATTTCATAAAATTTTAGTATGTTGTAGATCTCGACCTCCTGAATAAAAGTCTTGACAGGCAGAACTTAATCTGATCACCAGTTTCACAGATACAAAGTGTTAAATCTTACCCAAATCATATATAAAACATATAGGCAAAACAAGATTACAACAGATACATTTTGCAACATTTTAACTTACGGTACTTCCTAAAATAAGAAAAAAGTTTTGTATGAACATAGTTCTAAAAACGTTTTTATTTATATTTTAAGTATAGGACAAATAACGTTAGATGATTTAATACCATGTATTTCGAGAACAAAGAATTTATCGGCCTATATTTATATAATTTTTTTTCTTATTTTCAGAAGTACTATACGTTAAACTAATTTGATATAATTTTGTTTTTCCCATATATTTTATAAGGGATTTGGGTAAAGTTTAACACCTTGTTTCTCTGAAACTAGCCAGAAGATTGAGTTATGCTCATGAAGACTGACTTTCAACCAGAAGGTCGACGCCTATCACATAATAAAATTTCATGAGGCTTGACGGTTCTCCAAAAACTCATAAGATGTGTCCGTGGTCCTTTAAAGATTTTTCACATAATTTACCTTCTCTGTCATATAACCTAAATGCATCTTTCAGTTCCCTTAAAATTGATTCAACATCTTCTTCTTCCTCAACCAGGAATCTAGCGGCTAGGTGTGCAAACTCTTCAAAACTCATCACTCCGTTGCCATCTTCATCAATTTCTTTGATAATTTTCTATGAAATTAATAAGGCGTTACATATTGTTTGGCTAATATGTCATAGGCGATTGACTAAGGTTGTTTACAAATTCGAGGTACCAGCATTGGGATCTCGCAAATGGTAAAAGATAAAAGATCGGTTAAATGGGGACAAAACTGAATAATTAAAGGCTCAACGATATATCGCCGAGAAATTTCAAATAACCTAAATACTTTCAAACCTATTAGTGAAAAATGACCAAAAAATTATAATTTTGTTTTTTCTAACTTTTATCTGAAGAAATAATTGAAATACTCCGACAATCATCCGGTCACTGCCTTCTACTACAATTTTAGTTTAATGACAACAAAGCGTTTCAAGTCTAATAAAATATCTTCAGTTATACAATTATATCTTAGTTAGTATAAAAATTAAGAAGACCTTATAAAATATACTTATTTTATTTAAAAAGCCATTTAAAGACTCGTGATACTGATATTCGAAAATTTCAGTTGTAAGTAAAAGAAAAACAAGACAAATCATTGAACTAGCGTAGCTTCAGTAAAATTATAGATACTAAAAAAAACTCCATATATGGAAAAACAATGGGTTAAAATCTTTAGCACAAATGTAATAGAAACGCAACAACTGCTTCTCAAAGATCTTTTGAAGCATATCCTGAACGATAGCATCCACAAGGAAATAGTTTTTAAATATAAAACAAAAACTTAATATTGTGAATTTAGATCCATGGCTACCATAGCAGTGAACCAGAAGCTAAAGTTAAGACGATTTTTATTTAGTGTGCATGTTAAGTTCTCATATTATTGGAGGTAGGTAGTAATTCATTAATGTTTAACGTACTTGGCAAATTAAGGCATCATCAAATTTGTGAAGGCTGTAAATCAAACAACTATTGGCAATCAATTTTGAGGAGCGAGGTATTAAAAATAAGAGAAAATTATTGTTTTTCAAAAAGATAATTTTAAGAAAAAAACATTTTCCTAATTCTGTTTTATGGACCTCACAAAATTGCCAATTATGTCAACGTTCGCTACTACTCAGTGTATCAGCGCCATATTCTGTATCAGTGGTAGATCGACACGTTCTTCAAACTTAACATGTAACCTGGCAAAATCAGATGTTAATCAAGGTCTGAAATACCTGAACCCGTTTTGCGAATATTATACAGATTTGGATCTGGATTTTCCGTTATAGCCTAATGAAGGTTAAACAGTGGGGAACTATTTAGCTCCAATTGATTGTTTAATAATGTTTTGTTATTTTTATATTTCTTTATTCCCATACTTTCCAGTAAATTAAGTTTTTTATTTTTCGTTCTACATGATAGTTTTCCCGAATTAAATGTTTAGAGTAAGTAAAATTACTTTTATAGTTACTGTAACTTTATTTATGCTCATTAATTCTTTTTATAAACGTTTTGCCTGTTTGTCCAATATAAAATTTTGAACAGATTTCACACCAAATTTTTTCTGCTTTTTGATTTTGGTCTTATTGTTTTTTATATATCTTTCGTTTCTTTATTATTGATATATGTAACAAGCAACCAGCCTTGTTACATATTAATTTTAATCCTAAAAGCAACAGTTGCACCTTTATTTTTAGAAAACTTAGCAACATATGACGTTATTTCTCGTGTATAAGTGAGAGTATGAAACTGTGTAATGCTTATTTATATTGTCTCTTTTGACTATTTTGTCTATGAGATTTTCATGATAGCCGTTTTTAACCGCTTTTTGTTTTATTATAATTAACTCTTTAGTATTACTTTTATTGCATAGAGGTACGTTGATGAATCTATGTTGTATTTTATGTGAAAAAGGATGATTTGAAGTATTGTATATTGTAATGTCTGTATAGCTTATGGTAAATTTGAAATTCTTATTTATTATTCTTAATAGTTGTCTATGATATTAATTTTTTTGTATAGATCATTTATATAATTTATAAATGTGTGTCTGTCAAATGCATTTGTTACTGTTTTTAATTAATTTTTAAGGGAATATTCATTAATTTTTATTTTTAAATGATCCATAAATATCTCGGCTAAAGTTGGACTTAAAGGATTTCCCCTGATTTAACCTTCCTTACTTATATACATTATCTCGTTAAATTTAAAATAATTTTTATTCAAACTGGTCGACAAGGCCTCTAAAATATCCTATTTATAAATTGGATTAACATTATTTTTTGTAAAAGGTCCTGTCTCCTGTTATTTAACCTTCCTTACTGATATACCTACATAGTACGTTAAATTTAAAATAATTTTGCTCCAAACTGGTCGACCAGGGCTCTAAAATATCCTGTTTATAAATTGGACTAACATTACCTTTTATAACAAGTTCTTTAACTAATAGTATAACATCAGATGGAAGTATATTCGGGAACACATTTTGACGTTACTTAAATAGTTAAATTATTGATTTTACTTATTAATTGAAAGTTTTTTATACTGTATTTAGGTTCAAAATTGCAAAGTTTTATTAAAATGTATATTAACTTATTAGAAAGAACTACTGCTGATGCTGGTGCTGAAATATAAGATAAAACTGGTCTAACTGGGATATCATTTTGTGTTATCCTTTTATTTAAGATCTAGCAACTGATGAAGCCACAGTGTTGGCGAAACAATTGACACGTATTTCATTTTTTTGTAAAAAAAATTAAGTGGAAATTTTAAACAAGTGTTTTCGTTTACTTGATAGTTATTATTATTACTATGAATGTATTGCTAAGTTCGTCATGATAATCGAAATTTATCCTTGTCTTGAAATATTAGTCATCCCCCAAATACCAATAACAATAAAACCCTAGGGAGGTTAGGAAAAGAATAAAACTTTCATTAAATAGCCCTTATTTAAAAAGGAAAGGGCATGTGAGCGTCAGGACATTCTTAAAAGGTCATGTCTGGTTTTTTTTTGCAAATTCGTTTTGTCTTAGTTCAAAGACCACATGGAAAGAGTAAATTACAATTTTTTTCAAAACATGAAGGATATATATTTGTGCATTCCAATCTTATGCAGGTGGTAGCTAATTTCCAGTTATGCTTCGTGATTAGTTTAAGTTGGCTTGACTTTAGTTTGAGAGGCTTTATGATCACAGAGGATTAAAGGGGTCACAATAAAGAGTCCTGGCTGCATGATCCTTAAATTGATTTTTGCATCACAAAATGTACAATTTCATATTATTTATTGCAAAATTTACTTTATCTTCTGTTTTTAAAGTCTCAAACATTACGTTCTACAATAAATATTCTGTATTGTGTAATGTATACAAGTACATTCTGATAAACATTCGTTTATCCTGATGCATAAACAAGCCCATGCTTACAAAACATGTGCAAATATCTTCTGCAATATTCTGGCCAGTTCATTATCACATAATCATTGAGTAAATGTGACCTTCCTGTTTAAAACCTCGAACTTTAAATGAAAAATGTTTTTTATAATATTGATCTGATTGAAAACTGAAGTTTGTCAATATCTTTAGCATGTTACCAAGACGTTAAAATAAATTGACCTGACGAGGCCACGAAGTTTGAAAATAATGAATTTACTATTACGAGTCTGTAAAAAGCTAAGGCCAATCAGAATTTAACGATTTTGTTGCTTAAAAATCTATGTTTGTTGTGTGTCTAAAACAATTATAGGCTAGCTTCTTCCTGGTTCAGTAGCACTGCACATGATATCTATGCCTTTTTTACTTCCATCGTAAATGGGAAGTATGGTAATCGTAAAAAAATCACCCTCCGATATCAGATCTTCACGATTCAGGGTGTCTTTAGATGCCAAAAAAATAGGTTTTCCCAATTCCGTCGATCTGAGTGTCTCTCTGTTCATGGCAAAGCTAAAAAACTACTTACCCGATTGACTTCAAATTTTGGTCGAAAACTAAAGGTCATATGGGGCTGACCTGCTAAAAATCCAATATGGAGAAACAAAATGGCAGCCTAGTGAAATGCTCAAAAAATTATTATTAAATACTACTGATGTAATTTTTCTCAAATTATGCACAAACGTCAAGTATTATGTTGGAATCAACAATAAAATTTTCGTACGAATCCAAGATCAGAAATTCAAATTGTGTGCCACAACTAATTGTGGTATAGGGGTCAACTATTAAATTTGTGGTACTAATTCAAGATGGCCGAACACAATGGCCGCCAAATAAATTCTTCGTAATTGTGAAAAAAACATCCTCTCAGGTTTTACATCACATTTTAGCATTCCTAGATGCCAAAAATAACGTTTTATTAATTCCGTCGGTCCGTCTGTCATTATGTCTGTCTGTCTGTCTGTCAGTTCGCGGCATAGCTTAAAGACAACTTACCCGATTAAGTTCAAATTATCATTAAATTTTTTGGTCATATGGGGATGATCTGGTAATATTTTGGTAAAAATCCAATATGGCCAAACAAAATGGCGGCTTAGTGAAATGTTAAAAACACTATTATTAAACTATCCACTTACTACTTACTTACTCCAATTTATTTCAAATTTTGCACAAACATCCAGTATTATCTTGGAATCAACTGGTAAAATTTTGGTAAGAATCCAAAATATTGGAACAAAATGGCGGCATAATAAAATATTTGAACATTCAGGCTAAAAAAACTACTTATTGGATTGATTTTAAATTGTGTGCCATAACTAATTGTGGAATAGGTCAACTAGTAAAACTGTGTTACTTATTCAAGAGGGCGGAACAAAATGCGGCCAAATAAAATGTTTGTATCGAGAAAAAATCACCCTCTCAGGTTTGTTTTACATATCTTCATTGTTTCACATTTCTTCACGTTTTTGCGTCCCTAGATGCCAAAAAAATAGGTTTTATCAATCCCTTCAATTTTTTCAGATATAGTATTAAATATTTATAAATCAATCGGATATGTTAGGATTTAACCTAAAATAAATGTTATCAAATTAAAAGTAATTAGATATTTGCAAAATTTATTGAAAGTCATTTACTCACCAGTCTCAGGCAATATTCACAAAAGAGCACAACGTTGACATAACAGACATTACAACTATTTTTTTAAATATATATAATTAAAAGACTAAAAAGAGGTGTAAATTTTATTAACTCTTAAAGCGATAAAAAAAAATCTTGTCATACTTGTTAGTCAAGAATCAGTTTAAACTCTTCACAACTTTTCACATATATTTAGTTTATTTTTCTTAATTATTAATTTCTTATTAATTTTCACCATTTACCATTTCCTCAAGAATTGATCACTCGATGCTACATTTTGATTCATTTCACCAAATTTTAAATGGTTTTCTTCCAGTTTAACAAAAAAACAAAAAATTGTCTTCTTAATTTCTATTAATCTCCAATTTAAATTTCTAAAAGAACGTTATTTCCTTCCTTGCAGGTAGCAATGAGGGCGGCAAAAGCCGAAAGCGCTTTGCTATGTTATAATTAATAAATATTTGCATGAAATGCAAAGTTTTCAGTGTCCAATTGATCTCTACGTGCACACAGCCACCTAACCCCTTTTTGATAAAGAAATATTTTTCAATGACAATTGCAGAAAAATTAAATGTGAAAATGGGATATACTGTAATCTAAAACTACATATTAAATTTATTTTAAATGGCGCCCAATAAAAATTTTTGAAAAAACCGCAGTATATGGAACACATGCATACTGTGACAATGTACTAAATTAAAATGGGTCACGCTTCACTATTCCTAAAAAAATGGAAAAAATCATAACATAGGAAATTCCGGATAAAGGAAATTTACCTCATTTTTAGTTTTTTGAGTTAATCGAGTGCTGCACCTAGACACCTGGAATCTTCGATGCAATATTTGGATCTTTTTCTTAAGTAACAGAAAAGGAAATGTAATTTTAAAATACCTTTTTTAATTTTCAATTTAATACGAAATGTTAAAATTCATTTTGAACGTTTTAATTTTTCGAAGCCCAATAATTTGAATTTCCATTTATAAAGTCCCGATAATTTAGGATGACTACTACATTGTTTTGTTACTTGTTATTACAATTAATTTAACTTATTACTCATGTTGTATGAACGTTAATAGAAAAAACAGCAATTTGTAAACAAATGTATTAAAATAATTTTCCGGTGTTAAATTTACATAATTATGTATAATGAATATATGCTTAGGTTGCGTACTCACCGATAATTCATCAGGCGTAAGCTGATGACCTAACATATCAAGAATTTGCCCAATCATCTCAACGCCAATTTCACCCTTTTTTTCTAAATCGAATGAGTCAAAAATCTGCTTCAACACTGAAAAGAAAGATTACTCTGTTATTTCTCTGCAAGGGTTCTTATTGGGAAATACTAAATATACTCCAATTAAGGTAACCGTAGTATAATATTGTCGAAATGAGAGTTAAGTTAAAAATGAAATTGTGTAGGATTGATTCTCAAGCAGGGTTTACAGGACAATTTACAAGATACAATGGTACAATTATTTTTGACTATACAGGGTTGAGGATAAGTTTGCCACAAACCAAACTTACATTTTTTTAAATAGAACACCCTGTAATGTGTTTTATTTTCAGATTCCTTCCTTTTTGGTTTTCCACCCAATATAGGTTTTGTGTGGTCTATACAGACACATTCAAGATCTATAGCCATTTTTCGAAAATATCAGAGGTACATTTGACGCCCTGTATTGTTTTTAATGCGTTAGCATAAATCATTTTAGAGTGGTAAAAACTTCCAAATATGGTCTTGTTGCGGTATTTTTCTTTATCATTCTTTAATAATGGCCTACAGTGTAAATAAAAATCCTGGATTCAATTTTTTTCGATTAATTTAAATGGAACGCCCTGTATATTATTATATTTTCAGATTTCTCACTTTTTTGGCCCTTCGCCCAATATAGGGTATAGAATATCCCTCCGTATAGAACTCACACGTTCTATACGGAGTCGGTCAAGATTTATGGACACCTTTCGAAAATATTAGAGGTCCATTAAATTTGGCGTTAAGAGACTACCTATTTTGATTAGTAGTGCGAGTAAAATGGGGTTTTTCTATTTTTGTGGAATGTTGCTTCGTCAGTAAATATCATAAAAAAGTCAGCAAATTTTGGCTCTCTTTGAATTTGTTGTTGCACCCAGAGGCAAAAATCTAGTAGGCCTTATTTTTACAAATGAAATTAAACTGTCAAAAATACAAATTTGTGTGTCAAGTAATACTGGTGCGTGAGTTTTGTATTAAAAACTAAGTATAGCTCCTATTGTAAGACGCAAAGATGAATTTTAATGATGTGTTAGGAGCAAGTGAAAAGAATTGTTTGTTAGCGACAAGAGTATATCACGAAAAGCATCCTGATAGAAGACAACCACACAGAAACGCTTTTGAAAAGCTTATGCAACGTTATGACGAGATGGGAAATGTAGAATACCCGAAAACTGATCGAGCCAAACCTATTTTAAATGAGGAGAATGAGTTAGCGGTAAATTTAAAAGTTATAGAAGACCCACATATTGGCTTAAGAAGAATTGCAATGGAAACAGATGTAAGTAAAACCACTATTCTACGAACTCTAAAAAAACTTCTTCAAGAATTGTATGAGGATGACTAGATTTTTGTCACTGGGCACAACAACAAATTCAGAGAGAGCCAAGATTTGCTGACTTTTTTGTGTTATTTACTGTCGAAGCAACATTCCACAACAATGGAAATGCCAATAGACATAATTTTCATTACTGCGCTACTGAATATCCTCATTATATTTGCAAAACAAGTCAAAATAGGTGGCCTCTGTGTGGAGGTGGAATTGTTGGAAATTTTGTCATCGATCCAAATTTTTTTAAAGAAAGGCTTGCTACACACCCATATCTCCAGTTTTTGAGGGAAGATTTTAAAACATTATTATACCAAATCCCTATTAACGTCCGTGAGCAAATATGATTTAAGCATGACGTTGCCCCAGTTCACCATACGGCTGACAATCATGCATTTCTTAATGAACCATTTCAGGAAAGCTGGATAGGAAGAGCAGGATCGATTGCGTGGCCACCTAGATCCCCTGACTCGACAAAAATGGACTTTTTTCTTCGGGGCTTTGTTAAAAATTTAGTCTATCAAACACCTCCGGTTACAAAAGAAAATATGAACCGTATTTATTAAATTAATTTTAATACATTAAGAGATGTTATCGTTTTTTTTGAAAATCGTTTAAATTTTTTGGTCGAACAAAACGGTGGTCATTTCGAACATCTAATTAAGTAGTCTCTATATGAGGTGAATGGCCAAAAAGAAGGAATCTGAAATATAATAGTATAGAGGGCGTTCTTTTAGATTTATCGAGAAAATTTGCATTCAGGATTTTTATTATTGATACCACCAACTCTATATTGGGTAAATAGCCAAAAAGAGAGCAATTTGAATATAAAACAATATACAGGGTGTTCTATTTAAAAATACAAAAAATCCGTATCATTTAATAATGTGTAATAGAAATCAAAGTTTTCTGGTTATTCTTAATGTTAATATACGTAGATATTAGCGTGGTATTAATTAAAGTTTTGACACAACGCTTTTTATTTGATGCTTCGTAAAGCTTTATAAATTAAAAAAGTGGCAGTTTTTCTGCTGCATGCATGGTTTCTGATAAATTAAAAAGAAACGTAAAAAGTCGAACTAAAATCTTTCGAGGAACCTGTAAAAGCACAAATGACATGAAATGCCTTAGCATTATAGACATTCCATGTTGAAGTGTATACATTATAAAAAAGTTAATACATTTATAAAATCAGAGTAGTATCTTGCGACTGAAATAAGCAACTTTGAATTGTGCATTAGGTTTTATTAGTATAAATACAAGCTGCTCACTATTTTATATCTCCGAAGTTCTTTATGTTCCGTTTTGAAAAGAAAATAATATAACAAAAGTGGCCAAGAGCAAATGACATAAAATATTTTTAAGTTTCTAAATTGATTGCAAGCGGGAGCAGTTGCTAGGATGATACAATACAAAGATTATACAAAAACTCCCAGAACTGGATATAATTTTTATTAACGCATTGGAAGGCTAAGAAAATTTCCTGTCAACTTGGATCAAAACTTATCGTCATATCACCCTCATTAAGGGTGGAGACTTACGAAAGGTTTAAATCGCTATATCTTCTGTATTCTTTATCTGAATTAAATAACCTTAAGCTTACTTAAAAGGGAATTTCAACCTGTTTTAGGATTCGGATCGAATGACACTTCCTAGATTTTCACAAATTGGTTAGATCGCGCTGTTTGTAACAATTTCATAATTAGTTCTTTTCAAGTCTTCTTAAAATGTTTAAATGGAAGGGTGTACCTGTCTTAAGCTAGTTCTAATAAGTTAAAGAGTAATAAAATATTGATTTTTGGGGAAAACCGCACATTGATATCTTTACTAATTTTTAAGTTAATCCCAAATAAGTGAATTAATAGGTATTTTTCGGAAATGATTAATAACGATTATGTTGGAGTGAAATTAAAATCTCCAGGAATGTCTCTAAAAAACAAACTAACACAAAAAAATCATTATAGTAATTTCGGTATAGATGCTTGTTGGTATTTGTGTCTCGTAAATTACTAACTTAACCACAATTTAGCCAACTGCATAAAATATTGGGGGGGGGGGGCGCAGGCTCCCTAACATCCCTTGTAGTGACGTCCTTGCACACAAATCGCATGATCGATGTGACAAACCGATTTGTGCCTCTGAGAGAAATCGCATTAGTCTAGCAAACGACATGATCAAGGGGGTCACCAAGAGAGGGCAGGGAGGACTATGAGCTGGCACGTTGGCAAATTACGAGACACTATTACCAACAAGCAGAACCCGCATCTGTACCGAAGTTACTGTAATACAAAAAGCATGACTTTTTTTCAGTTGTTTTCTTTTGTGCCCACTCTCCCCCTTAAGGGCAAGGGTATAGAGGCGCCCATGAAGATTTGAGTTTTACTCCGATATCCTCATTATTAATGATTTCGTCCGAAAAATAAATGTTAATTTAGTTATTTGGCAATAGCTTAAAAACGTACAAAAATATCGAGGTACGGTTTTGGCCAAAAGTTCGATCTTTTATGAGTCTTTATAACTAGCATAAGAGAAGTATAGCTTTCCATTTAAACAATTTAAAAAAAAAATTAATTGTTACATACAACTTGAAATTACCTTTTAAAAAGCCTTAGCTCATTCCATTAGGATAAGGGGTTCAAAATATATAGCGATGTAAATGTTTCGTCAATAGTTCCCCCCTTTTTTACTAAGGGTGATATGACAATAAATTTAGAACGGGAGTGATAGGAAATTAACTTAGTTTTCCAATGAGATAATAAAATGTATATCTTGTTCTGGGAGTTTTTGTAGAATTTCTGAAATTTATTGTTGACCCTAGCAACTGCGCCCTCTTGGGGTCGATTTAGAAATTTAAAAATATTTTCAGTCAATTGCTCTTAGCCACTTTTGTTATAATATTTTTTTTAGACGCAAAACATGAAGGACTTCCGAGATATGAATAGTGAACGCCCTTAAGGGCACAACTTGTATATGTTAGAGACATGTTAAATGATATCATATAAAATAATTGTTTTTTTTCACCAGTCATCGTTGTAGCAAGGATTTATAAATCATTTTCCTCAGATATTATTGCAGTGACAAGCAGTGCTTATAGTTATCGAAGGCATTAATTTGCACATGACTCTAAAAGAGATTGAATACTACAACTATTCCTTTATATACAAATATGATACAAATCGTTTATTCACTGCATTTAATGACGTTCGAAAAACGAACATTTTTTAAGGGATACGTTAACCCCCGTCAAAACGGAGTTGCTCTTTTTTAAGCATAGAAAAAGAAAATGTATTTTCCATAGCGCGTCTAAACATGCCACTGGAGAACACCAAAAAAATTTGCTGGCTATTTGAAGTCGAAATACTCAGCAAACTATATAACCTTGAAATTGTGGCGAAACATGTGCCACTCTTTTAGCGAAACCCTCACGATTATAAAAACCTTATCTTTTGCGAATCAATAGGCCTATAGATTTGCCCATATTTACAAAATATTGCCTTTGGAAGTACTTAGTTTTAAAGGAAATTAATATAGCACAATTTCGGTTAATTTTAGTTTCTATGTATGTCTCATCTTGTTAGTAATATCCTTCATTTAAGTTAAAACAATATATATTACCTATGTTTTTTTGTTAACAGGCCGGGTCTCGAAAACTACATATTACAATAAAGTTTAAAATAAAAGGAAATAATTTCGGTTGAAGATCACATTTCACAAATTTCTGAATACAGTTAATCCTCCCTTAACGAACACCTCCGAACAATGGATACCTCTGCTGAACGGACAATTTTGAAATTACCGACCGTCAGTATATGTATTCCTGTGTATTAAACCCTCTTGACTGCGGACACTCTCAACAACGGACACGGACAATAAAATTTGGAATAATTTTAACAAAAACAGTAAAATTTACCTCCTCAGAACGGACAGATGTTCAGATAATCTTTGAAAAACCCTTATTTAATGGCTGCATTTTTATTGCACATTATGGGCAATATTTAGATCTATGCTAATAAGCGGCGCGGCGCCTACCTATTGTTAATAGCACTAGTTTAATAATAGGCTGGCTTATGCTGTCTGGCTTGTAGGTAAATTGCCGTGAATTGCATAATAAATAGATCACTTTATTTTTATAAAATGTAGGCTTCATCAATAGAATATCTTAGTTTTGATGTTACTCTGGTGCTATCAACATGTCTTCAAATAAAAGAAAGTTTTTGAGTCTTCAAGAAAAAGTTGAAATAATCCAGTATGCGGAAAAAAACAAACTTAGTGTTAGAGTGTTAGCAAGAAATTGCGAAGAATCTAGAAGTTGATGGTTTTAAAGGATCAAATGGATGGCTGGAGAAGTTCTGTCAAAGTTATAATATCTCTTTCAAATTCATCTGTGGCGAAGCAGCGGCTGTAGACTTGATTTAGGTAACTGAGAGAGACATTTATAACGCCGATGAAACGGAACTCTTTTTCCGTGCTTTGCCAAATAAAACGTTTTCTTTAAAAGGCGAGACATGTGCTGGCGGGAAAGTGTCCAAGGAGAGACTCTATTTTGCTCCGCTATGAATGGAGAAAAAGAAAATGTATTAGTGATTGGAAAAGTAAAAAACCCCGTTGTTTTAGAGGATCAAGCGTGGAAAAATTGCCACTTGAATGGTAGTATAACAAGAAAGCATGAATGACAAGGGATATAATGTCGTATTGGTTGATGAAATTTCACCGAAAAATGCAAAGGCAGAACCGAAATGTACTTTTATTTTTGGATAATGCTGCATCTCACTCAAAACTGGAGTTAAAAAATGTTAAAATAATTTTTTACCTCCAAATACGACATCACATTGCCAGCCATTGGACCAGGGCGTGATTCATTAAAAACCACTACAGAAAGTTTTTAATCAAGCGACTTTTGTCATCCATGGTGTATTCTGAATCTACCGAACAAGTGGATAAATCCATAAATGTTGTAAGTGCCTTGATTTGTATTGCTGCTGCATGGAAAAAAAGTCGAATTTAAGACCATCAATAACTGCTTCCTGCTGGATTCGACGAATTCTCGAGGAAAACGTTGACTACGATAGTGAAGATGATGTGCCATTATTGGAATTTTGTAGAAACATCAATATATTCTCTTCCGACTTAACTTCATATTCAGGTATTGATAAAAGTTTATTCACGGAAATTCCTAGCATAAGTGTAAGTGAGTGCATCAGTGAATTTCAAAATAGTTATTTATTATTATTATTTCTTCCAATATTAAGAACATTAAGGAAGCATATAAAATGTATTGAAAACTTTTGTATATCATCTGGAGATTCTGTTTTAGGGGAAAAAATCTCAAAAGTTGCGTCTTAAATGGAATCTCAAATTATTAAAAATAAATTAACTAGTTTAAGACAAACAAAACTGTATCAAACTGTATATGTAGGTAGTATAATATTTTATATTAGGTAGTACATTTTTATTGTTTGTATATATGAATGTTAAAGATGTTGGTGTATACGTAGTAACAATTGTATTAATTTTCTGTACTAAACATATTATTTTTTGACTTAAAAATAAAATATTTTTTTAAATAAAATTACATTGGTATTTAATTTGTTCACTCCCCACAACGGACACCTCTATACAATGGACAGTTTCTGTGGCATGGCTACTATCCGTTGCTGAGAGGTTTCATTGTAAATGACTTACACTAATGATAGCCCTAAATATAACTATATGTGCAATTTTTTATTTTATATTCCATATAAGATAAACTTCCATAAAACAATGTTTAATAAATTTTTATTTAAAATCACAAATAACTCGAACAATGTTGTCGGTCTGAAGTAGACAGCAAACAATATTTTTTTATGCATCTACTAATAAAATATTGTTTAATAAATAGGTTTCCCAAATTATTTGATTTCCTCTAAAATATACACTCTGAATCTTGCGAAATGAGCTATTACATGTTAAGTTTTTGAAAAAGCAGCTTTCAAGACGCGGTTACTTAAAATTTTACGTGTGCATTTAACACTACTGGTTAGCGCGGCTTTTAAAGACTACAGTCTAGAAAAGACAAAGAATATACATATTTGTTGCTTTTTTCTAGTTTATTCTAAGTTTATTCTTAGAAAAACACACTCAGTTTAGATTAAGTTAGCTGTGAACAAATCTCAAACATCAGAACGAGAAGACGTAATGAGTTACCATCAAAATAACTGCATTTAAGTCGTAACTCTAGTTAATAGTATAGAAAACTCACTTCAAGCTGTGGTAACCATGACCAAAACGTTAATAGATTAGTAGCAACTGCTATGTGTTGTGTTCAAAAGCTGACAACTGATCAGTAAAATTATGAAACAAATGTCTGTAGTTGTTTTATTGTTAAATCACTAATGTTCTATCTGATGTGTTAAAATTAACTTTAAATAATACTTACTCTTCAGTTGATCTTTGGCGATATCCAGATGTTTCAGAGCTTCATAGTCTAGCACAACTTCCTAAAATTTTATGAGCAATTTATAGGGTTTTCAATGGACCTTAAACCTATTTACTTACGTTTTTATCAGCCTGCAATAAAACAAAAAAAATTAATAAGCATATAATTTCAAAGCGATGTTAAGTTATTTAGAGTAAGAGTGTAGACAAGAAAATTATGGGATACATAATTTAAAAAAAACTAAATCGTCCCCTTTTTGCTGTTGGTAATTATACAAAGCAGAAGTTAATTTAATTTTGTCCCAACACACCTGTTCTAAAATTTTGCGGATATAATAGACTACATAAAAAAACTGTTTTTATAGTCAATAAAAGTATAATTACAACAATTTACTGTATCTTTTAGGTTCATGGAAAACACAAAAAAGGAGATATGTGGATTATTAATTTCAAGGATATGGTGTTTTAAAATTTAGCAGTTTCCTATAAAGGTAATGATTTTTATTTTAAACTATGCTAATAAATGCGGCAATTCTAAAATGGGTCGAAGGTACGTTACTGAAATCGCCTTGTTGTCACAAGACTTTACAGTATATGTAGGCATAGGTATAAATTTATGTTGGGAAATAGATTTCTTCTGATGAGGGCAGCTATACTGGAGGAGGGCAATGGAAATTGCTCGTAGAAACGAAGGTGAGAAAAATTCTTAAAATCTACATATACAGCAGCCAGCCGTTATTAGCTCTTAAGAGCTAAAAATAGCCCAGGAGTCCTCACATCAATGCCGGAAAGAACTAGTATGTGTCTGGCAGTGTTTGTCTGTTTATAGTTCAAATGCAATAACAAAGCAAACAATTTTTCTCGGACGGAAAATATTTAAAAAATATAAAAATACTAAAACATTAAAGAAATCAAACAAAACCTTTAAATTTAATAGGGAGCTCCTAAAATACCTCAACAATGAAACGACAACGATTTATTGAACCACCTTTTTTCCTGCTGTTTTATCAATTAGAAAGAAACATCATTATAAGTAATGTCGCCCATTTAAGGGAAGTGTTTCATTTATTTTGTAAAAATAGATTGTTGGGGATCACCTAGCGATATCCCAAGGAAGGATTACAAAAAAAAAACAATATAGGCATCCTTCACTTTTACACATTAAAGATAAATATAAAACTTTAACATAAGTTTGGAAAGAAAAACAGTATAGAGAAGAAAAATAGACAGATGTCTTAAAAAAATCACTCTACGTTAATATTTTGGTTATTGTGAAGATGTTATATGCATAGTATTAACACCCGATATTCTGTTAAAGATGTTCTCACGAAAAAACCAGAAACTTTACATATTCAGTATAGGATTTTGTATTTTGTATTATTCTAAATGAAATTATTTGAATTATTTTCTACCGAATTTTGAAAAAATGCATTATCTGGTATTTATATATTTATGTTCCTAAAATATTGTTCCTAATACGATATAAAATTTTAAAAATCAAGTCTAAGTACATATAGTAAAGTTTACCAAAATTACACTCATTAAATCTTACCATTTTAAAGTCTTGTCTTCAAAAGCCTAATCAATAACCACTACTGTTTATACTTTGATTACAGAAACATAATATATAAAATTGGTTTTTAAGGCGTCATAGTTATTGGCATTAATTGATAATACATTTCTTTACTATTTATAACTAATTGTAGCTCAGTTGTCACGTAACCTGTTTATCGATATAATTATGCCAGGTAGAAATCAGCTATACAAATAAGATGCCAATCGATGACGAAATATTATTGTTTGTACGTCAGTCATAATAAGTATATCGATAGCTGTAAGACTTAAAATCCTCAAAGCCCTCATTTTACAGTTAATATAAATAAGTTCAAAAAAGCCCATTAATTTAAATTTTATTTTAGATAATCAAAGGCACCTGAGGATATTTTCAGACTATTTTACCAATTAGTGCAAGTTTAGACAGCTAGGTGGGTAGGTCTTAGTTCCTTTAGACAACAACTTAAATTCGAGATTTGTTATATCTAAATAGATTTTAAAAATTGGACGTTTCTTCAGAATTTATATATTTTTTAAAGGAAATCATAGGAGAGAAAAGTAGTTTACAGACTATCAGGGCTATGAAACATTTAGCAGGTGCCTGCCCGGAATTTTTTTAGTGATTTTTTTGTGCAAATTCGCTTAACGGATTTGAGCTTTAGTTTGTACCTGGACAACAAAAACATATACAAAAAAACTGTGTAATTTTTAATTTGAATCTATCAATATAAATTAGTTTTTTTCCTTAATTTTTACTTCCCTCCTAAAGGAAAGTATTGTAATCGTCATCCTCCGAGATTTTTTCAGATATTTACGTTTTAGGGCCCCTAGATGCCGAAAAACAAATTTTCTCAATTCCGTTGGTCTATCTGTCGGTCTGCCTCTTCGCGGCATAGCTACTAAAACTACTAATCTGATTGACTTCAAATTGTTGGGAAAATTAAGAGTCATATGAGGATGACCTGGTAACATTTTGGTAAAAATTCAATATGGCGAAACGAAATGGCGGCATAGTTAAATATTAAAAAAATATTAATAAAAAAACTAATTATTTTTCCTCAAATTATGCACGAAAATCAAGTTTTATGAGAAAATTAAATAAGAAAATTTTGATACGAATAGAAGTTGCCATTTTGGCTTATTTAACTATTTAAAAATTCATCCTGAAAAAAATACTTAAGGAATTGATTTCATATTTTGGGCAATAATTAATGATGGTATAGAGGTGAACTGGTAAAATTGTGATATGAATTCAACATGGAGGAGCAAAATAGCAGACAAATAAAAAATTTTTAATCGTGCGATAATCACCAAATTTTACCTATATTCACATTTTAGCGTCCCTAGATGCCAAAAAATATATGTTTTATCTATTTCGTTGGTCTGAGTGTCTGTTTGTTAGTCACTTCGCGGCATAGCTTGAAAACTACTTACCTGATTGACGTGCTATTTTTTTATTTTTAACACAAATTGATCGCATTTAACTGAAATATTTTTACTTTATTAGCCAATTTAGATTTATATGGTACGGTATTAAATACGATGGTATTACTGATACTTGTAATTATTTTGTTAATAGGTATTTGATTGAAAATTGATACTTCTTATTTAGCTTACATTTTTTTCTTGTTACCTTGTCTGAGATGTCTTAAAGTGGCGTATATGTATTTATTATATATCCGAGTAGCTACATATGTGACATTTTGCTCTATAGTCTATTTTTTTTGTTACTACCCTTATTCATAGTTGAGAAGGAAAATGTTGATTTTATTTATTTTACGTGTACGTAATTATTGGTTTTTTATTTTTTCGCCAATATCATCAAAACCTATAGAAATCGCAATTCGAAATTTGTACACTGGAAAAAATGTGAAGGCATATTTAAATTAAATTTATGTTTTACGTCAAACAACAGAAGACTGCATAGAATATGGGTAAAATATGGTCAGTATCTAAGAAGATGTATCAACAGTAATAGTAAACGAGTTCGTAACACCTGGTCTAAATTTAACAATATCTGTCCGATTATCACTTACGCGATGACAAACTACAAAGCAGAATACAATATAACTTCTTAATAAAAAAATGTCACTCAAAAAACGAACATAAAATTGCAGGAAAACATTGATTATGATGTCTAACATGACAATTGTAGGTTTGAGAATTTAATTAAATATTATGCAGCTCTGACTGAAAATGTTTGTTCTCAATATCATAATTACAATATGTGACCGTACATAAGCTAAGCATAGCTGGGAAAGTAAAAATTTTAATTGCCATGTGAATTAGATCCAGGATAACTGTTTTAATCAGAAACGAAATAACTATGTACCATATAGACCATTATTTCTTGGAAATGTAATGGTTCGTTGAAAGAAAATTACAGTAGTTTCATTAAATTTGAATTTTAAGTTAAATGAATATCGCTAATAAAGATGCATTTAAGCTTGCATAAATATTAGTTGGGAATACCCTGTTTATAACTTATTTCATTATTGTTGTTTGGCTTTGTTCAGACAGCATCTAAGTCCAGGGTTGAATGTTCGGTGGTTTTAGTAAGTATAAATATATTACTTAAGTTATGTTTTTTTTTTTATAGTAGTGTCGCCTTGGTTATCTATGACAACTATTTAAAAAGTATATTTTATATTAATTTGTATATTTTGACAGTTCTTATATTTGAACACAGAGTAGCGTTGTAAGAACTTTCTGCAGTTACCTTTATTTGTTAAATTTTCTAAACAGGCGCCCTATGCATGTTGTTTGTTTTTAGTCTTGGTATATTGTTATCTCAGAAATGTAAAGTTAGGAAATCCATTGTTACAAAAAGATTGCATTTTAAATTTATTTGTTTAATTAACAAAATTGCCAATTGTATTCAGTAAAATGTAAAATCCTGCAAATTTTAGTTCTTTAACGGGGAACCTGGATTTTTTGTACTCTCCATTGTGAATAGGACTATCCTTTAACTAAAAACTAACCAACAAAAATGAAGCTTAAAGAGGAAGTACACATTTTTGGTACAAAAATGGGTGATAATTTTGACATTGGTACTAATTATAACCTATACATCAAAGAAGTCATTAACGAAACACCGAAAAACACATAAAGAAAAATAAAGTTTGAAGTAAATGAACGAAAACGATTAACGTAATCTGCATTGTGTTCCACGCATTTGTAATAGAGAAATATGCTTTTTTTCTAACGGAAAATAAAAACAATATGCATTGATATTTCAATGGATTTTTAAGGATATTACAATGAGTAACTGAAAACATTTCTTGTGTTGTAAGAATCATCACAAGAAAATCCAACAAGACCTGCTCCAGATCAGTTTATAAAGTCTCTCCAAAAAGTTTAGTTTAATATTTTATATTTATATTTTGTAATTATCGCTATATATATATATATATATATATATATATATATATATATATATATATCGCTATATATGCATATATAAAAGAACTATATATGCATATATAAAAGAACCTCTATGTGTTGTACAAATTTAGTCATAATACGAGATCTATTATTTTAATCGCTACAACATAATCCGACAAAACCTGCTCCGGAGTAGTTTATGCTTCATTAAACTCTTAAAAATTTACTTTTAAGTTCAAAATATAGCTGTGACACTGTCTGCATTTGTTTTTTGGCAGTCTTAAAATTAGGGCTTTTCCTAAAAATATTCTTTGGTTTATTGGTAAATACTATGAGGAAGTCGATAATATTTCAAAGTTGGTGTTGTTAGACTCGTATCTGTGGGGTTGCGTTCGAAATGAGAAAATCTTGTGTTTGTAAATAATTAAAAGATAAACAAAAAAATGTACTATGCAATTGTACGATTGTCTATTAGAGGAAGTTGTATGTATTGCCATTTCTTAAAATGTAATAAAATAGGTAAAATACCCTACTTAAAAATATTGATCTTAGATTGATAATATCCAGATAAAATACATAATTTAGTTAATTTTAAATTGACAAATATAATATAGTAGAGTTACAAACTTTGAGACAGAACTTTTGGAAATTAACGGAATGTTGTTAAGTTTATATTAAACTTACTTGAGGTTTCTTCCCTTCTGGTTCCTTTTGCTGAAATTAAAGAAAACAAATTTATGTCGTCAAACTGTATTAATTATTCTTAGCATAAGCACATAATAATTTAATAAGTATCTTGAGGCAGTTTTATTAATAACACAAAAAACAGTTTTTCTGTATTATTTTAAAGATCGTTGTATACCTGCGACTCATCTGCCATTTTTCAAAATCCGTTCACTAAACTCACGTTACAGACTGATTTCTCATTAAACAAAATACAGATTCGTCTTTATGCACTATATATAGTGCATTCACATCTGTCAACAGTCTAGTAATTAGGTAAGAAAATTCTTTTGAGGCAACACATAAAGGTTTAATTTCTTGCCAATGAGCCTATCAACACCCAACTATTAATTTGATAAACAAAGTAATAGAGAGTTACTTGACATTCAATTTGCGCCTTTACAAAGAGTGTTTCCTAAACAGTTTAGAAATAGTTTAAATATTCTGGAAATGATTAGAATAATCAAGTATCCAGATATCTTTTATTGTACAGAGTATGTGTGATTATCCAGACAGGTCTTCTTCAAATTATGTTAGATATAAATATAAGACTATATATATTTCTTTACATAGGGAAATCTCTACTAGTTTAGCCTCCATGGAAGTGTTCAGGAATTTTCATATACTTTTCGGATTTTGAAAGGTTGACTATTTGAATTTTGCCTAGCAAAGTGCAGTGTGTCTTTAATATTTATAAAATATATAATATTTGCAAAAATTTTTTCCGCAAAAAATTGATAAGTAGCTATTTTCGAAATAAAAGCAAAAGTGCGTATCGAAAAGAAGTTCTTTGGAGTTGGAATTTTTTTTTTACTTTTTGATTTCGAAAAATCACACTCCGAGATTTTTCAGACGATTCCAGATCTTTGCCTTTCAAGGTACCTATATGCCGAAAAACATGTTTTCTCAATTCCGTAGGCCTGTTGGTCTATCGGTCTGTCTCTTCAGGGCAAAGCTAAAAAACTACTCATCCGATTGACCTTAAATTTTGGTCAAAAATTGAGAGTCATATAGAGATGTCTTGGTAACATTTTGGTAAAAATTCAATATGACGAAACAAAATGGCGGCTTAATAAATTATCTAAAAATCCAGTCTGAAAAAACTACTTAATGAATTTATTTTAAATTTTATGCGATAATTAAATATGTTACAGAAATGAACTGGTAAAATGGGGATACGTATTCAATTCATTCATCAATTCATTTGTGAAAAAATCACCAGGTATAACTTATATTTACGTTTTAGCGTCCCTAGACGCCAAAAAATATGTTCTATCAATTCCGTTGGTCTGTCTGACAGTTCGCGGCATAGCTTAAAAACTACTTACTCGACTGAGTTCGAATTTTGGTCAAACATTAAGGGTCATATGGAGATGATCTAGCAATATTTTGATAAAAATCTAATATGGCGGAACAAAATAGCGGCCTAGTGAAACGTTAAAAAAAGTATTACTAAAAAAACTAATTACCCAATTTCCCTCCCTACAAAAATAACATCTTGGTATGAATTCGATTTTGTGCAAATATTAAGTGTGATATAAAGATATATTCTTATGCATTGAAAAGTAAATGTGATATAGGGATAACCTGGTACGAATTCAACACGACTACAATTTATTTTAAATTATGCCAAAAAAATAAGTTTGCTGTAGGAAGAAACTGGTAAAATACTGGTAGGAATCGAATATCGTAGATCAATATAAATGCTTGAAAAGACATTTCTAATAAGAGGGGAGATTCATAACGAGCAAAGTTCCGGGTAAAGGAAATTTGTCAACTTTTTTGCTATTATTTAAAAAAATAGCTAGTACGTATAATTTTTTGAATTTTGGGTCAGAAAATATTTAAGAAGAAAAAGTTCTCACTTTTTGTTTTCTAAATAAGTAGTAGTTTCGAGAAAAAAAAAAGCGATCTGTATAACTTCGCGAACCACTAAGAGATTGCTGACAGACCCCCAAGGTGTTCGTGGGTCCCAGTTTGAGAAACCCTGTCCTAGATCATTTTCACCAATATTACTTGTGATACTAAATTTTAGTACACCTATCAAGCTATCCCAACAAATTGGCAAGATTTGGGCGACTTCAGGTCGGTCCATTTTCATTTTAGGCTTTTCTACACAGCAAAATACTAATCCCATTACAGCGTTGTTTGCGACCTCATCTAAACAATACTAATTATATTCCAAATTACCACTATGATCTTACCATTATAGAATAGGGACTTTCCTTCGAAGCGGGAGGTCTTGCGAATGAAAGGAAGCGAACAGGAAGTGCCAGAGGGGAGAGCAAACCTGGTGTCTCCTGAAAGAGGACCAAGCAACTTTTTCACTGAATTCAAATAGAAAGAGTTCTGTATTGCTGGTGTCTACTCGAAACCACAACAAATATACCTTGGAAACCTGAACTAAAATTTGACGTTTCTTCATATAAGACTAGCACGGTGTTTAATTTAAATAAATTAAATTATTAGGTAATTCTTCTTAATGTTGAATTGTTAGTTTAAAAAAATAATATGTGGTTTAATTTCTATAGAGCAACACTTCACGATATAACTACGCCAAACACGGAGGTTCTACTCTATACGAACCACTCTTCCTAGATAAAACATAGAGAACGAAATTGAACGATCAAATCGCATAGAAATTCAAAATTCAACGTTTCAGACGTCATCAGACTGCAGAAGAGCCATTTAGAAGAAATTGAGCGCTAAAGTGAGTGTGATCTGTACTAGCCATTTATCTTGCGGTAATTCCCCGTATTTAATTTTGTGCTCAGATTGTTCACGACAAATATTCAGCGACTGTCTAACATAACCTGCAAATCGGGGTACGGTATGGGTATGTCTATGACGGTGCTTTGAAAATTAAATGAAAGTTTTATTAATTGTCCGATTATCAATCATTAAATTCACATTGATTCAATTAACCTGCAATTTGATTTGATTTGTGATGTGTTGACCCTCAGAGAACCAAACCGAGAAGGCACATTTTTGACATCGGAAGTAGAGATGTCGCCAACTTGTCCCATGGAAACAGGTTTTAGGGTTAACTAATCTGGCTATTAACAGAAAGTATGTGATGCTATAGACATTGATAGTGCAATAGAAAAGTTTCCTTTTAGAAAAAGTAGACGAATGAAGTAAAGTTTTAGTTAAAAACAGAAGTTTTATTTTTAATTCTATTAATGTTTCAATAAAAATAGTTCTAGTTCTATTTGGAAGCTGACTTGTGTTGTATATTTAATTACCTGTTATTCGTTGGATATTCTTAATTTTATATAATAATAACACAATCTTGTCCACTCATGAAGTCAATGTTTTGTATATATAAATAAGTGGCATACGTGCAAGAACTTTTGGAACAAATGTGTTTATACAATACACAATAACAAAATGAATCTTACCGAAGGGTTTTTAAACATTTTTGTAAATATTGGAGTTTTTGGATTTAATTACCTAAATAAGAGTGCGGCGAATTTGGCGTTTGCCCCGGGTTGCTAAAACCGTCACTAATAAAGGCTCAGTTTTTGTTATTTCAGTTATTCTAAGTTATATTTACCTAATTAGAATTTTTTAAAGTATTGTAACAAAATGAAATATATATATATATATATATATATATATATATATATATATATTACACTGAACTGATGATGTTCTGAACATTTAAAATTATTACTGTAAATAATATTGTCGTTTCCAAGACATGCAATAAAATGCTCTTAAAAATGCCTCAAACAAGAAGCGAAATGAATTATCGGTTCTCTGAACATTTACGAATAGAGATAAAGTACACATTCCTAGAATGGACAATGAAGACCACAATACAAGTAAATGTTTAATGTCTTATCAAATGATGGTACTACTTTATTCTAAAACGAAAGATGACTGAAATTCTTTTTTGACGTTTTGCTATGTCTATGTCCCGGTCTGCTTTGCAGGTAGGCCTTGTGTACCCAGCCTGTCAATTCAGATACCCTAAGGGCAAGATCTGGTTGGACAAAGGCCAATTTTCTGACTTAGTGTCACCAAATCTCCCATTCTTAAGTTTGGGTTTAATAGCCCTAGTCAGATTCTGACTGTTTGTTCCTTGACTTCCTTTATTTATTCAACCTTTTCTTAAAGATGTTTCGTAGCTGCAACCGCTTGTTGTAGCCAGGTCCTGATGAAGCGATATGCACATTTGATCCATAAAACGCCTTCCAAATTGCATCGATCCTCGCAAATATCCCATATACCTCGCTTTTTCAAACTGCGGTTGACTTGAACTTCCAGAGGTAGTTTTATCCGAAGTCATCAACGCGTCTGTGATCAAGTCCGATTCTTCTTGACTTTGCATAGTCTCTGCATGGACTCTGTGAATCAGCGCCATCCTGATTCCGGTAACTGCCTTGCTGCAAGAAGAACCAGTCTGGGTTTCTTGCTTGGTTGTTTCTTTTGTGGAGTGGTTGTTTCTTCCCTTCTCTCAGTCCCTACTTTCTGGTTTTTCCGGTCTGGCAGTTTTTGGTTTGTTTAACTGGGGTTTGTCATTGGCCGGGCCCGAACTTTAATTTTTTGTGCCTTTCGGATCTTCCTATTTTGAGCTCTAGAAAGTGTCTTTGTCTGCAGTCCGATGTTGCCAACCCATGAAGAGATATTTTCGACACCAGCAGCCTTTTTCACCGATCTCTGCTGCACCCGATCTGCTGGCTTCCTTCTTCTATTCTGGAAGGTCTACCGTATGAGTTCCCATTCCAGTTATTGTCTTTAACGAGGTGTCACTCGTGTCCGAGTTCTCTTCGTTAGACTTTTTACTTGGTCCATATTAATCCCACGAGTAGCTAAGGAAATGCTAGTCCATCACAGCAGAGCCCTACATTACCGCGGTAAGACTGTTTTACATCGGGAAGTCGCCTGGTTTCCCAGAGGTTCCGTTCATGATGCATGATTAGGTATTAGGTACCATACAGCCTTCAGCAACACGCTCAAACTATGGTTTAAGCCCAGAATCCCTCTTAGCTTCGGTGCCTCAACTAGGCCACTTACCAATGAAACCGCATGGTCGTAACCATGAGATCGCGCAAGGCTATTCCAACAACAAAGAAGATTCTGTGAGGTATGTTAAAAGTTTACACCCGTAATGCCTACTATGGTAATAATAAAACAATTAATTTACAACAACGAAATAAAGACAAAGTAAAATACATACGTATACATATACTTAGTTAAATGTTGATCGAGACAGAGTCGGCCAACACATTTATGAGAGTATTTTTGCTTGTTGGAATAGTGTTGAAAAAGACCAAATAAAAGTCGAAACGTCGACATTCTTCTACGTAAAAGAAGGTTTTATTTGTTGTTCTGAACCCTCAAAAACAACCCACTACTTTAAAAAATGCATTCTAAACATGTTATTCTTATAGGGCAGATAATTAAACAGCAATAAAATGTTCGAGCACAAGAAACCAGAACAAATATATTTCTTTTGATTTAAATTGTGTAAATAGGACTTAGTATAGGTACATAACTTTTATTTGAGTTTTGCGAATTAATCTTAAAGATCAAAGAATTAGATAGGGGACATTTTGTTACTGAACGAATCCCAAATAATCAATACACTCCTGATTATAACATATGCTTGTTTTTCGGATCTGTAATATAAGCTATCGGAATTAGAATAAATCACAGGTTCCTGTTTATTTAGTAAAGAATATTGCAGCTGTAACACTATTTGGTTTAGACTGTGTACTTGTCGTTGTATACCAACTCGTAGTATAGTAGTAAATAGTAGCCGGCGATCCAAAATAAGAAAATTTACAAGCTTATCCTGCTAGGTGAGGTTTTAATTGGCCCATGATTAAGGTCTTATTTATTCTAGTTCGGTTTCTTTAGAACTTATATCATTATTATAATTATAGTAATTTATTATAAAGATAGTAACTTATCTATATTGAATAGGGATGAAATCGTTTTAGTAATTATTGTTTATATATTTTAGTTTATATATTTATCGGAGTTGTTTTTATTTCAGGTTCAAGAAATGAAAAAAGCTGAATCGTTTAAATATCAAATTCTAATATCTCTAATTGCAACTCTAATAATATTTTCTGTATTTCTAAATTACTTAGCACACTTAGAAGAAATAAGCAATCATTTAAAAGGCATTAATTCCGATGAAGACAAATATAATCGTAATTCGGGGGTTCCAACATTTGAGCACAGTTTAGATAGTCATCTAACAAGTTCTAGTTACACTGCAGCTCCAAATGGGGCTGCCATAAGTCGGTCGGTAGTTAGAAAGGAAACATCGCAAAATTCTCTTAAGAAGTTAATAGCCAGTGTACCTACAGCTCAGTGCGAATATACACCAACATGCGACTTAAGTTGCTCCGATGGAACCATACAGGAAACTATTAAAAATATTAATTCTCTTATTGAAGAAGTAAGTAGTTACTGTTAATATTTGTTTAATGATCTGAAGTATATGAAAAAATGCCTTTTGACAGACGTAGTACTTCTCCATATATCTATGTACGTCAACGGGTTTCTTGAGTTGAGATTTATATACGAAAAATGTGATAAAAGGAAATACGTCAATTTCCACGTTTTTTTTTAAATATCACTTTATTTATTAAAATTTAAAACGCTAAATTTTGCTGTTTAGGAGCTGCCCTCTTAGATTAAACCAAATCTAAAAAGCTTAGCGTTATGGAAGTGAAAAATATTCGCAATTTTAAGGGGCTCTTGTATTCCTTAGAGCCACTCTGTAGAGTAGAAAAAATTGTTAATAAATATATTTTTTTTTGGTTTTCATTGTGCTGTTTCATTCTTTTAGAGCTACCCTGTATAATGAAAAAATATTTTAATATACACAATTATAAACAAATATCACTTATTTTGCTGCTTCTGAAATATATTTATTTATATTTTCAGACGACTATTTTTCATCATCCTTAAACTAATCTGTACACTTAAAAAAATATTTTTTATATACCGGGTGACAATGAAACTACTACCCAGGGCGCCATTTGAAAACCGCTAGAGATGAAAATATGGAATTTGGTGTGTTTATAGGGTTGAATATTGTGAACATTTGTGACATAAAAACAATCGAATATCGTTTCCGGTTTCCCCGGAACTGACCACGACTTCGTTATTTTAAATGGTACACCCTGTATATGTTATGATTTTTGAACTCCCTTTCTAAACAATTTTTGTATAACATAACCTATGTCAAAAATATAAAGTTTTCCAAATAAAGCCACTTAAAAATGAGTCATAATTCCCACTTATTTGTATTTTAGGGAAAAACGGAGTAGGCCAGGATAAAAACAATCACGGTTATTTACTTTTTATTTAAGCCTTCATTCAACAAAATGTCAAAAAAGAAAATGTTTGGAGTTTTAAAAAAGATGTGTTTTTCGCCAATCGATTTTTCAAGTTTTGATCAGACCCTGTAGCATAACGGGTCAACTGACTGTTTTTCGCTTTAGATAAATATTAACCTCATAAAAATAAGGTACCTAATTTTCAATTTTGCAGTTGTTGTTGAAAGTTAAGTTAATGATAACTTAACCTAGTTTGATAACTACCTATAAACAAAGTTTTGGTAAAATTAAAATAATCATATTTGTCTTGACAGAGGTTGGTATGGTTTTTAAAAACAATTAAATTTTGACAAGTAACTTTTATCACTTGTGGGCTTGGGAGATTGTTGCACTTTTTGTAAATTCTCGTGCTTTGTTTCGTGTCTCTAATGGTGTATACTAATAGTTCTTTGTAATCTCTTTAAAATGGCAAGTTTTACAAGGGCGGAACAAATAGATATGCCTCTCGTTTATGGCGAATGCTTGCAAAATAAAAGGCAGGCTCAAACACTATACGCAAAGCGATACCCCGACAGAAACCAACCCTGCTATGCTATTCCGTGGCTAGCACAACATTTGAAAACAGTTCCTCAAAATGAAAAGGAAGGAAAGTTCATTATTAGTGAAGAAGCTGAAGTAATAAGTGAATGCTGATCCAAGTATTTCTACTCGCCAATTTGAAAGTGTAGTTGGAGAAAGTGGAAGGAACATTTTGAAGAAACATAAGTACAAGCCCTACAAATACCAAATCCAGCAACACTTAGGTGTTGTGTTATAACTTTGCCCGGCGAATTGAATATTGCCGATGGTTTATGGAAAATTCTAACTATAATAACAACTTTAATAGATTAATATTACTTTCGGATGAGTCTCGATTCACTAATCTGAGAATGTTCAACAGGAACAACGTAAAATATTGAAAATCAATATTTATTTAGAGAAAGATATTTCCAAGAATGCTTTGGTGTTAATATGAGGCTAGGTGTTTTAGGAACGAGAATTGTGGGCCCAATATGTTTTAAGGAACTCCTTACAGCACAAACTTATTTGAACTTTCTAGAAACAACAGTTACCGAGTTTTTGGACAATTTACTTCCTGCAGAAATTCCCAACATCTACTTTCAAAAAGATGGTGCACCGGACCATAATGCTCGAATTTGTGTAAATTATATAAATGGCAGGTGTGGGGACTAATTGATAAGAACGAATTAATCTGTAAGGTAGCCAGCACGTTCGCCTGATTTGACATCTCTAGATTTTTTCTTCTGGGGTCATATTAAAGAGAAAGTCTGTTTAACTCAACCTGAAAATTTGGACATTTTAAGAAATCGAATTAGTAGTGCTATTAATAATATTAGTATATCCCAAAAAGAAAATGTATTACGGAAAATTGTTGGAAACTGTGAGACCTGTATGGAACAAGAAGGTCATGTTTTTGAAAGTCTTAATTATGATTAAGTACGTTCTTTTTTCTATTTCTTTTATTATTAGTTAATATTAATCGTCTCTAAGTATAATAAAGTTCATTTGTTTTCACCTTATCATATTCATTTCTTTTTTAAAATTTAAATTAATTAAAAGAGGATTCCTTTGAACAGTAAATTATTTTGAATCCATGGCCAACTTTGCCGTTGGTATAATTAAATAAGTGCTAGTAATATTGATTTTCTCTTTAGACGGGCATTAACAACATGAAAATAGGGTATAAAATTTTCAAGTTTGCAGCGGTCTATGGAAGTTGTGTTTGTCATATTTGGTTAAGGGATAAAAAATTAGGATTGGGTAGTGAAGGTTATTGTTGCAGTCAGTTGACCCGTTATGGTACAGGGACTGATCAAGTTTTGAAAAATCGGTTTGCGACAAACACATTTTTTTAAAACTCGGAACATTTTCTTTTTTGACATTTTGTTGGAAGAAGTCTTAAATAAAGCGTAAATAACTCTGAATATTTTTATCCTGGCCTACTCCGTTTTTCTATAAAATACAAATAAGTGGGAATTATGGCACATATTTAAATGGCTTTATTTGGAAAACTATACATTTTAAACCTAGGTTATGTTATACAAAAGTTGTTTAGAATTGATAAGGGAGTTCAAAAAACCTAAAATATACAAAGTGTTGATATTCAATTATTTTTGTGTTACAAATGTTCACAATATTCAACCCTATCACCTCACCAAACTCAAAATTTTTATCTCTAGCCTTTGTCAAATGGCGCCCTGGGTAGTAGCTCATTGTCACCCATTATAACAGAAATTTTACGTGATTTTCATGTTACGGTGGCTGTCCCAACCTTCATATTTCAGTAGTTTGCTTCAACCATGAATAGTTTAAAAAAATGTTTTCACATACAAAAAAATAAAATGACATGTTTCACCGCATTTTGAATAATTTGTTTTTTTCGTATTCAGGAGGCTTCTTAATCCTTTTGAGACTACCCTGACGCGTTTCAACTTTTTTCGAAATATCACGAATTTTTTTAATACATATAATCGAAAAAAGATCGACTATTTCTGTTTTTAACTTTACTGTTATCGTTTGCGCGTTCCCAAAATATATATCTTTACATATTCATACCCCCTCTAAAAATATCGAATATCTACTTAATAACATTGCTCAAGATACTGACCTATCCTATTTTTGGTGCAAATATGAAACGAATCTGTTTAGCCGTTCTCACAATTAGACAAAATTTTATTTACACAACCACGCCTACAACCATGTCCTACCTCTACACCCTCTTCTCCTGTGAAATAAAGAGTTTAGAAAATAGGCCTAGAAAAGCATTTTTAGCATTAACTAGGATCACAGAGCTTTTATTTATCGAACGGTGTGTGTTTATAACAAACACTTGTTTAGAAATATTTTTATTATTATTTTGAATTATTATTATTTTTATTGTCTAATCAGACTACATGATTTAATATGTGTATTTTAAATTGAATTTACCCGCGAAAGTACTGAGTTTTTAAGGCCGCCATTTTGTTTTGTCATGTCATTCGTACCAGTTCAGATATATCACATTTAATTTTTCTGCAAAATTTAAAGTTAATTGACTAAGAAGATTTTTTTTCGTTTTTAAACATTTTATTTCGTCGCCATTGTGTGTAAAAATATTACCAGTTCATTCCGATATAATACTCGATTTTGATTTATAATTTGAGGTAAATTGGGTAATTAGTCCTTTGGTAATAGTTTTTTTAACGTTTCACTATTCCGCCATCTAGTTCCGCTATACTGGATTTTTATCTTAATATTACTAGGTCATCTCTACAATTTTTCACCAAGATTTCATTCTAAATTTCACCAAAGTCAAATGGGTATGTAGTTTTAAGCTATGCCGCGAACAGACGGACAGACGGAATTAATTAAACATATTTTTTGGCATCTAGGAACGCTAAAACCTATATATATATATATATATATATATATATGTAAAATTTAGACACCACAAATTTTGAAATCAATCCTTTAACTAGTTTTTCAGGCTGAATTTTTAAATATTTTATTACGCCGCCATTTTGTTTCGCCGTGTTCGACTCGTACCAACATTTTACCAGTTTATTTCTGCATAATACTTGATTTTTGTGCGAAATTTGTGGTAAATTGGATAAGTAGTCTTTTCGTAATAATTTTTTCATCATTCACTAGGTCGCTATTTTGTTTGGCTTAATTGGATTTTTACCAATATGTTACCAGGTCATCCCCATGTGACATAGACAAAATTTGAAGTCAATGGGGTAAGTAGTTTTTTTATTTATGCCGCGAACAGATAGACAAGCCGACAGGCGGATGGATAAATCGACAGACAAACCGACACACAGACCGACCGACAAACCGATGGAATTGAGAAAATGTTTTTTGACAGTTATTGGAAGGTATAGATCTGAAAGAATCTCGGAGGGTGATTTTTTTTCACTAGAACGATACTTCCCTTTTCCTAGGGAAGTAAAAATTGACTATTGTATTTTCAGATACAGCAGTTTAAAAATACGGACTATTATATTAGATTAAAACTTGCTATAATGTTATATATAATATTACAAGCCAGAGTGTAAACCAGCAAAATTATACATTTTTTCACCATTATTTGTTCACACCTTTATTGGAATTGGCATTTCTGATAATTTGATGTAGGTACCTATTGCTCTTATTCTATGAATATTTACATAAAAAAGGCACTCTTAGCTCAAGTTAAGAAATCCATCATGTCCAAGATATTTTATTTTTAAATAATGCCGAATATTTTCAAATTCAAAATTCAAGCAATATGTTTTATTTTTAGTAAACGTTTTTAAAGAGTGCAGTGGGATATTAAGAACAAATACCAACTTACCTTATTATGTTAATAATAACGTCATTGTTTTTGTCATTTGAAATAATTAGAGTTACCTTTAGCTTACATGTTACCACTTTTAGAAAAAGACAGATTATTTAAAAGTTAAGTAATACATATTTGCACTAAGAGTACGTTTTTATGTTAAATTAATCAAATTATAAATTACATACATAAAATTATCAAAAATACCTACTCAAAAAAAACTATGGCCAATTAATTGTGAAAAATGCATAATCTTTTTATTACATGTCATTTCATTAAAAAAAGACTTTCATTTCTCACCCTGTGTATGTTTGGACAAAAGTTTCTTCTAAACAAAAATAATACGATTGCTTTATTACTAATAAATTTTATTTAAAAATGTTCCTTAATTGTATTCCTTCAATAAACAGTCCATTCCATTCATAGTTATTTAATGATAGCATTTAAATAAATATAAACTAATTTTAATCTTTGTACATTCCTAGCAAAGAGAAAATAACATTACAAGGAAAGTTCCATTTTTATGGCCTTTTTTTGTTGTTTTACCAAATACCGGATCTGCTCTCACAAAATCCTTCCACTTATCAAGCAAGTGTAAATAGGAAAACTATTTTGTAAATCGAAGCATAATGATGCAGAAAATTTTTGACATTGCATTTTCAGAGATGCCCGTGATAGAGCAGGAAACCATTTTATGTCTATCTTTATGTCTCAATCTATCGTCCAATAATTGATTTCTTTGAAGACGCGTAAAATCGCATACTTATTTTAGAAAACGTATATTTTTGTGGGTTCAATCTTTAAATATAACAATTGAACATTATGAATTACTATCACCAATTTACTAAATAATAATAAATGCCGGAGTTATATATATTTTCTAATATAATTCTTAATAAAAAGGATTTTCATTTTATTTTGATCTAGTTCATTTACTACGAATGAGCTTATAAAGCCATTTTTTTATTTTAGAGCAATGAATGCAGGAGCCAGAAATATATAAGTTTAATAATTACGAGTACAACATTTGCGAATAATACTATGAACTGTGGATGGTTACAAGGAGTCTCAGTTAGTATCGGATCGCTGAAGATGGTGTCGATTGATTTAGAAGAACTAGGCGAATCACTTTTTTCTGGGAAGCCTTTCGGTACTTCAAGCAACCCTTTAACTTTAACTCTAAGTAACTCTGCATTGAAGATACTTAAGAAGTCTATGTTTGAGGGTAGTTCGATTGCATCTCTAGAGATAAATTTTGATTCAATGTCAAAGGGAATCATCATTGAAGAGGATCTCTTTGGAGAAACATCTACTTCTGTCGATACCATCGTGCTAAAATACTGCTTGATAGGTAGCGATGCCTTAAAAAACTTGACAGGCAAAGGAAGCATTTTGGCAGGTCTTATCAGTTTAGATCTTAGTTTCAACTTTATTTCAAAACTTGAAAATGGAATGTTTTCTAAAACACCAAACCTACGTCAGCTATATTTAGTATCTAGTGGAATCAATGAAATCGAATTGGGAGCTTTCCAAGGGCTTACGCAAATCATTCAATTGCATTTAAGCGATAATAATCTAAAGGTTTTGCCGGAAGGGCTCTTTAATGACTTGAGTTCCTTAATATCATTTTACATATCTGGAAATCCATGGAATTGTGACTGTGATATGCAATGGTTTAAAGACTATTTGAATACAATTCCACCGATCGATAATAAATTGTGTAGAATTGGTTCAGAGTGGATAAATATGCAATATGTAAATTTTTGCCCTTTAAATCAAACTACAACACGAACTTCTAGTGAACTAACCTCTGCACTAAGCTCAACAAGTAGTACATTTACATCAATCACATCTTCGAGTGAAAATTCAACTGAATCCAGCACTGTTGATACAGTCGAACCTGATACTGATGAAAATATATTCGTTTATGAAAAAATTATGTGTCGAAATCTTTTAGGGTATTTTGAAACTATTGACAACAATAATAAAATTATTTGGTACCAGTCAATATTTAAAAGGCGCAAAATAAAGTACCTTTTTTCTCAAATTAAATATACTTCGACTTTTGTTTTGGACATATCAGCTACTGTAAAACAAGAAGACTTTTTAATCTGGACTAATGTTAATAATCGTTCAGACTATGGGTGCATATTTAATGTCTCTTCCAATATATTAATGAGCCTTAAATATGAAAATACATACACTTTGTGTTTTTCCTCAAATGATACAACTGACGTTTATGCGCTGATTGCAGATGACTGTACTGCTATTGCTACTCCGACTGACTGGGCGCATGGAACATGGTTACACAACAGTCAGAAAATTCTTGTAATAACAAGTACAACGTTTGCATTTATGGCAACTATTATTGTAGTATCTGCTACGGTTTATTACCTAGTAAAGTGTAACCCTGAATTTATTAAAGGAAATAAGCGTGTCCTTATTGTTAAAAGAGGCAGCTATTCACCTAATGTTTTGGTTATGCCAAGTAAAAAAAACCGACATATATCGCTTTGCACTGAAAATGATGGCTATTTAACCCCGAAGTTAAAACACTGGATGAGAGGAACTAAGCTATCTGATGCGAGATATCAAGAACTCCAGACTATTACAGATTCCGTGGAGATTCTTTCTGATGAAGCTACTGACAAAAGAATTTATGAACCTCCGCCTTTACCACCCAATCATCCAACAAACAGAAGAGATAGCGGAAGACCATATTTTTATAGTAATATGTAGTAAAGTTATTTTTGAATAAACTGAAATTTCCGCATGAATAAAGCGTACTATTTTAGATTAGTTTTAATTGTAAATACAAGTTATTTAAAATTCCAAATCTTATTTTTTATTAAAACACTTTGGCAGAGAAGTTTTAGTATTGAAACATTTCGAAAGCCTCATAACACGCACAATGTGCTATATTTTTACTTCCCTCATAAAAGAAAAGTATTTTAATCGGGAAAAATCACTCTCCGAGATTTTTTCAGGTTTTCAGGTTTCAGAGCCCCAGTTCGCGGCGTAGCTAAAAAACTACTTAACCGATTGACTTTAAAAATTAGGGGTCAAATGGGGGTGACGTGGTAACATTTTGGTAAAAATCCAATATGGCAAAGCAAAACGGCGGCTTAGTGAAATGTTCAAAAAATTATTATTAAAGAACTGTTCATTCAATTTCTTTCAAATTTGGCAAAAACATCAAGTATTTTGTTGGAATCAACTGGTAACATTTTGGTACTGTCTGTTTGTCACTTCAAGGCATAGCTTAAAAAGTACTTACCCGATTGACTTTAAATTTTTGTCAAAAACTTAGGGTCATATAGGAATAACCTGGTAACATTTTGGTAAAAATCCAATATGGCGAAAAAGACTACTCAACCAATTAATCTCAAATTTTGCAGAAAACATCAAGTATTATATTGGAATCAACTGGTAACATTTTGGTACGAATCATGATGGCGAAACAAAATGGCGGTTTAATAAAATATTTAAAAATTCAGCCTCAAAAACTGCCTTATGGTTTGGTATAGGGATCAAGTGGTAAAATTTTGGTACTAATTCAAGATGGCCAAACAAAATGGCGGCCAAATAAAATGTTTGTTATCGTGAAAAAATCGCCGTCTCAGGTTTTACATATCATTACGTTTTAGCGTTTCTAGATGCCAAAAAATATGTTTTATCAATTCCATCGGTCTGTGTGTCTGTCTGTCAGTTCGCGGCATAGCTTAAAGACTATTTAACCCATTGACAAAATGGTGCCCTAGAGAAATGTTAAAAAAATAACTTATTCCATTTATTTCAAATTTTGCATAAACATTACGTATTAGGTTTATGTAAATGGTAAAATTTTGGCGCGAATCCAATATGGCTGAACAAAATGGCGGTATAATAAAATGTTTAAAAATTCAGCTTGAAAAAACTACTTAATGCATTGATTTCAAATTGTGTGCCATAACTAATTGTAGTATATGGCTCAACTAGTAAAACTGTCTTGTGTCTGTCAGTTCGTGATATATCTTAAATACTACTTACCCGATTGACTTCAAATTTGCACCAAAAATTAAGAATCATACGGTGATGAACTGGTAATATTTTGGTAAAAATCCAGTATGGCGGAACAATGTTAAAAAATTTTGTTAGAGTGGTGTATTATTTGAGAATCAGTAAAAAAAGTCATTTTTAAATTGATGACGTTTCGCAAATTTATTGTTGCATTCTCAGAACTCTAATTTTGTTATATAGTTTAATCTTTAAGTTTATTATTTATAATGTTCTATTTTAGTGTAAATTTTTGATAATTGATATGTTCGCTTTATTTAAATTATATATTGGTTTTATAGTTTAGTTAGATTACCCATATTTCAAGCGAAGATTTCATTATCAAACAACTATCAGTATTCTCAAACTAAAGTAGTTCACCACCCCGTTCTAAAGAAACGTTTTACTGCAAGTTCAAACGTTGTTACTTGGATGGCGATACCTATATCTATACAATATCATTCATCAATTAAAATTATAGTTATTTAAAACAGGAAAACCCAAATAACATCTAAAGATTTATTTCTTAATATTACAGATTAAATAAGAATTTAATTTTAGCAGTCTTGAAAACCTGTTTTGCCTCCTTAATGTAAGTTTTGGCCTTTGGATAATCTTGTCAGGATGCTGCATTTTCGACTTCAAACCTCTATTTTTGGGTCCAAACATTTCGTTTCTGGTGCTGTAAATAATAAAATACTGGCATTAATGCACCGAATTTTTTTTGCATGTAAGGTCGATATTTTGTATTAATACTCATATGTAGGAATTTATGTTTTTGAAGCACGGTTAGTTTGATAAATATTTCTATTTAAGAATAAGAATGTTTTTACGCCAATACATGCTTGTTACTTTATTTTAAATTTACCCTATGTTAATTGTATGCCATTTTAGCCCTGGATATCTAACACATAAGGGAAATATTAGTACAAATTCTTTCACTTAACTCTGGCCTATAAACACATAAAATTTCTGGATTTAAAATCAATATTCATACCTTTTTTTTTCTTGGATTAGGAAGCAGTTGCATATTGGTATAACTAAATCGGTTGTGTATAGTGTTTGAAAAACCAAATTACTTCCTTAAATATTTCCTTTTTCAATCATTTTCTCCTGACTGCATGAGTATTTAGACCTTTTTACGTCCTGAATTATTACTCGACCATTTTTTGTCTTCTGTGAATTGCCTAAAATATTTCGTTATGATTAAATCTCTTTTAATTGTAAAATAGCAAATTGATTTATATTGTATTGTTGCGAAAATCTAATTTAAATCAAGCCTAGGTAGCTTTTTGTTGTCAGGGTTTTTTTACTTCCCCATTTGAAATCAATTCCCCATAGCTTTGTTCTCTGTTTTAGTTGCAAGTTGATTTTTCGGGATAGTCTTTTCAACTATTATTCTAATTTTCTAAGTTTTGGAAGCTGGAAGATAGATGTTTGTTTACTATTCGTTTTGCCTAGTTCACAGTATAATTTACTGTGATACTGTTAATAAACGAACTGTTAGTTGGGATTTCTCCGCAGCTTCGTAATAATTTACTTGGGGTTTTGTATTTGTGAATTTTACAATATTTTGTAACCTCCAAGTAATCCAGGCTGCCATTTTCCTGCCACGTTCTGAAGAAGTCTTCCTGTCCGGGGCGAACTAAGCCCTATTGAATAGAGTCTTAGTACGGGGCTTTAAGACTCTCTTTGACGTGAACGAGCAACGTTCCGCCCTATAACTACTAAGGTTTATTTCATATTAGTGTATTTTTTTTGTACAAGCATTTTAAAAAAATCAACTTTTAGTAAATAGATTTTATTGTTTTTATTTAATGTGTTTTATTTAGCTCACATTTTCTTTCCGTTTTTAGGATATTTTTTTTTATTATTATTAAATAGCTTTCTTTATTTTAAATTACAATTTTCTTTTTATGAAAGCATCAGGAACAAGTGTGTGCCGAACACATCTAGGGCTTTCCAATTTAGGCCATAATAAATTGGCGGCACTCACCTTTTTTACTTTTAATTTTTTTTCCACGCCCACTCTCCGGGAAAAACGAGCTTAGGTCATTGATATTGCACGCTCTGTTGACCAAGAGCTTGTCTCTTGATACTTTTGCTTTTTTTTAATTACCTTTTTTTTATTTCAGTAAATTAATAAAAATATTTCCTATTTTATTATTTAAAAAAAATAAGAGCGTAGCAATCTTGCACCCTACGGTTATAAACCAGAGCAAGGGTTGCAATTTGGCGCCCGAACGTGTTGGGGCATTTGAACTGCTTTTTTATTTTCAGCCTTTGAACTGCTTTTTTTTTCATTTTAAGTCTTTGAACTTCTTTTTTTTAAGTCTTTGAACTGTTTTTTTAAACCTTTGAACTTTTTTGAACTGAATAATTTTTCTGTAGGTTAAATAGTTGTTTTCCCTGTAAGCTAAATAAATACCTTATTTTTATTGTTTACTAACTCTATTAATTATTTGATATTATTTTTTGACTATTTGTTGATACTATTTGATTATTTCTTTGATACTATTTGATTATTTCTTTGACATTATTTGTATATTTCTTTGATATATACGTATTTGGTTTATCTTTTTATATCTGATTAGTTATTTGCCTTTTGTATGCGATTGTTGTTATTATTGATTCTGATTTTGATCTATACCTATTTGTGCTTAGTAACTTGAATTTAAATGCTTTTGATAGCTTTCTTTTACGTGATATTTATTGTTTTGATCTTGTGTTGAATTTTTATATAGTCACGATGGATTATAATATGCAGATCGACTACCTTAAAAAAGATATGTTAGTCTATGAACTACTGTCGGTTCGTAGTATCCCAGCCGATGATAATAAAACAGTAGACGAACAACGTTCTGCTTTACGACCCGTTCTCAGTCTTGAGAAAAAGGGCAAACCTCTAAATTATCCGGCATGTAAGTTAGATTTTAATGAAGAGCGCGATTACGTAACAAAGACTTTAAAAGAATTACAAGATTTAATCACCACAATTTCGGGTGAAAATGCTAAAAATACTTTTGATAGGATCCAAACGCGATTGGTCCATCTCTTAAATCGTGTAGATCGAATTCCTGTAGCTAAATTAAATGAGGAATCGATAAAAGCTCGAGCGTCCTTAATGGGTGAGATTCTTAATACGCTTGATAATTTAGAGCAAAAATCAAAAAGTGATCATAATTTGAGTAAATTAATTAGTAAAATTCTATTATCTGACTCTGACTCGGATTCGTCTGAGTGCTCTGGTACAAGTACCAATACAAATAAAAATAAATTGGCAGGATCATCGCGTACGCAATCTACACCAAAGTATAAGCCTTTAGCTTCTAGTAGTCACCCCTCAGGTACAAAAACTCAAAGAGTTGAAAAGTGGGGTCTTAAATTTACAGGTGACACTAAACATTTATCTGTTTATAATTTCTCAGAACGTGTCTTTGAATTGCGTATTGCTCGTGGTATTTCTGAAAAAGAATTGTTTGAGTCAGCTATTGATTTATTTTCAGGCCGCGCATTAAATTGGTTCTGGGTTAATCGCATTCGTTTTACAGATTGGAAAAGTTTATCTGATTTACTTTGTAAGCATTTTGAACCTCCTGATTATCGATCTTGGTTGTTTAAAGACATTTTAGATAGAACTCAGGACCAATCTGAAAGTATAGTTGATTATTAATTCTTTAAATGAACTCGAGAAAGAGTATCTTAAACTTGAGGCAAAGAAATATCGTGCTGATCATTATGTTCCTCCTTCTAGAAAACGTCATAACCTGGTTGAACCAGATTTTGCCTTCATAACCTCAGATGCTTCATCTTCATCTAATCCGATAGCATTTGTTGCATCAGATTCTTCTACCTCAACAGTCACAGCACTTCGTTACACAAATAGAGCTCCTATCGTCAAGGTCATTCAACAACCTCCACCCATTCCTCCAGCCAATCGATCTTCCGTCATTTGCTGGAATTGCAAAGCATCTGGCCATGTGAATCGCCAATGCTCTCAGCCTCGAAAAATTCATTGCTATCGCTGTGGAAAAGCTGATGTCACCATCAGATCTTGTTCTAAATGTTCAGTTTCGGGAAACGATTCCCGGGAGAGTAGATAGGTCGTAAGATGTCTCCCATTTCTAATATTCCATAGACCAACGACAACTTTCTAAATCAGCATATTCTCGATTTTATCATTTCTCACGCCCATGGAGATAAACGTCCATATTTGGAAATTTCGGTTTTAGGTCATCCTATCTTAGGGGATTCGGGTGCTTCTCGCACTATTGTTGGACAATCTGGCTATAATATTTTACAAAATTTGGGTTTAAAACTGGTTAGACAACAAACTAGATGCACCGTAGCTAATGGTAATAGTTGTATCAGTAGTGGGTTTGTTCAAGCTACAGTAACCTTGCCAGATAAAACTCGCATGGTCAATATTTTGGTTATTCCTGAACTTTCGCACCAAATTATTTTGGGTATTGATTTTTGGAAGACCATGAAGATCGTTCCAGATTTAAGGAAAGATGTTTGGCACTTTGCCGGTGATTCAGGTTCTCTGAAAATATGTTCAGTTGTTGATGGCAATATATTGTCCCCAGACGACAAGGCTGCTCTGGACGCATTGGTCAAGGAGAAAATCTCGTTGATGGGTTCCGATCTCAGCTTCTGTAAAGTAGCTGAGCATGTTATTGAACTCGAGCCCGGTACCAGGCCTATCAAACAACGGTACTACCCTGTTTCTCCCTTTAAGCCGAGAATCATTGACCAAGAAGTGGACGAAATATTAAAACTTGGTGTCATAGAACCTTCGAAGAATCCGTGGTCAAGCCCAGTGTCTTTAGTCAGGAAAAAGGACGACAGCTACAGATTCTGCAACGACTACCGCCGTCTCAATGAGAAAACAAAAAAAGACTCCTACCCAATTCCTTATATTTCAGCCATTTTAGATCGTCTCCGAGATGCCCGTTTTACCAGTTCCATAGACATTAAATCTGCCTTTTAACAAGTCCTTGTTAGTGAATCTTCCCGAGAACTTACGCTTTCACTGTCCCTGGCAGAAATCTCTATCAGTTTCGCCGCATGCCTTTCGGGCTAACTAATGCGCCAACCACCTGTGTGTGGACAGAGTTTTGGGAGTAGATTTGGAAAATAAGGTCATGGTCTGTCTGGACGACATTGTGATAATTTCTAAGTCTTTTGAAGAACATTTGAAAATCTTCGGTCTTGTTTTTGACAGATTAAGGGAAGCTGGTTTAGTAGTATCTCAGGAAAAGTGCCATTTCTGTAAACCTGAGCTTAAATATCGAGGTTACATCGTAGATCCTCGAGGATTAAGACCGGATCCAGAAAAAGTGCAGGCTATAGTTAACATACCCCCTCCTCGTAACATTACAGAGATCCGTAGGTTTGTTGGGAGCGCGTCTTGGTACAGACGATTTGTACCCAATTTTTCGACTGTATTACCCCCATTACGCGGGTAACTAAGAAAAATGTTAACTGGGATTGGACAGATGATTGTCAACAGTCTTTTAACACCATCAAAGAAGCCCTCGTTACAACTCCAGTTCTTACTTCCAGATTTTGATAGAACTTTTACTTTGCAGACAGATGCTTCATTCTATGGCTTAGGTGCTGTTTTAACTCAACAGTTTGATGATGGCGAAAAGGTCATTGCATATTTATCCCGTTCTCTCACTAAACAAGACATGAAATTAACTGTTAGGGAAAAAGAGTGTCTTGTAGTTATTTGGAGTGTTGAGAAACTTGGAAGGTGTTCATTTTAAAGTCATTACAGATCATCATTCGCTGTTGTGGCTACATAATCTTAAAGATCCTCAAGGTCGTCTTGCTCGTTGGGCTCTCCGCGTTCAACTATATGACTTTCAACTTATTCACCGCAAGGGTAAAGAACATATAGTACCTGATTTTCTTTCACGTTCTGTACCAGTTAGTAATGATGCAATCGCTAGTGTCATTGAGGTCAAGCTGTCTATAGATTTTTCTACAACATCAGACAAATGGTATCGTGGAAGGTAGAAGAAGATAAGGTTGGAAGATCACCCAGAAAAGTAGCCCTGCTGGCGAGGGGAAAACGGCAATTTATATAAGTGTGTTAAGTCGGCAAATCCTAACTTTCCAGATTATTCCAGCTGCTGGAAAATTGTCATTCCCAAAGATAGGCAAAAAGAAGTGTTACATCTTTGCCATGATAATCCGGCTGCGGGTCATGTCAAAATTTTTAAAGCCTTTTGGAAGGGCGCCGAACGTTATCACTGGCCAAAAAGGGCCGATGTGACTAAATATGTTCGTTCCTGTAAAATTTATGCTCAGAATAAAGTAGAGCAAAAACTCCCTGCAGGTTTAAAGGGTAATCATCTTGAAATCAAAGACCCTTGGCAATCCATCAGCCTTGACTATATTGTGCCATTGCCTCGTTCAAAACAATGCAATACTCATATTTTAGTAGTGACAGACTATTTCGGCAAGTTTGTCCTTGCAGATCTGCTACGGCCAAATCTTTGGTAAAATTTGTTGAAGATCGTATTTTCTTCGTTTATGGAGCCTCTCATTTTCTGACTTGCGACAACGGCACTCACATGAAATCTAAAGAATTTCAATCTCTTTGTGACAAATATAACGCTAAAATATTTTACATCGCCTCTTATTATCCTAGAGCAGATCACACCGACAGAGTTAATCGTGTTATAAAAACTATGCTTCGTTCTTATGTACAACAAAATAACCACCGAACTTGGGAAGATAATTTATCTTCAATTGCTTGCTACTACCTCGCGTCACGAAATAACAGGTTTTACTCCATTTTTAGTTAATTTTGGTAGGGAACACAAACTTTTCGGTCAATATTTTTCAGATAGTATTACTAGACCCGATACAGAGAATCAGAACTACGTTAGAAAACGAGTTGAATCTTTTAAACAACTATATCTAACAATCCCCAAAAGAATTAAATCCTCTAGACTCAAAGGTAAACCCCATTATAATTTACGTAGACATCCTGTTAGTTATACTTCTGGCCAACAAGTTTGGCGTAAAAATAAGAATTTGTCCGACGTTGCCAATTATTTTAGCGCTAAACTATCTCCCGAATTTGGAGGTCCTTTTATTATAAAAAAAAAACTGGCACTTGTACATATGAGCTCGCAGACGAATTTTGTTTAAGATCTTAAACCAGTGCTAATCGAATCTGAATCTGACTGTCCATCCAACTACTTTAAAAGATCAAAACAAAATTTATTACCATCTGTTTCGTAGTACTTATTATTATCTTTAGTACTTTGCTTATGTTTATTTTTAAGTATAGGGTTAGTGACATTGTAGCTTGTTCTATATTGTAAGACTCGATCAGTAACTATGACCTGTCCTATGACCTCTTTTAAATTTTCACCAATTTTGACTATTTTCCCAGACTTGACATATTATTCCCGATTGTAACTTCTCAGCATGGCGTGTCTGTTCTTAACGCCAGGCCTATTCCTATTCCTATTCATGGCAGTAAGCTGTACTACTGCTATTTAGTTTATTTTTGATTTTTGGCCAAACTTACTTCTTTTGGTAGAAGGATATGTTTGTCGTTATTGGGTTACTTAACTACCTTTATTATTGAATTTTTGAATAGTTCTACCTTACCTTGTTATCTTTAATATTTTGTTGGATTATCTATTTCCTTCTAGGCCGTTTTGGCTTTAATGGCCATCCCCAATATATACATGGATTTCTTTGGGCCTAATTGGTATTTTGCTTGTTACCTTTATTAAGTTCATTTCTTTCTCTATTCCGGCCCTGCGGTCTGTGCCTTAAGAATTTGGTCGCGGCGAGTATCTGCCGGTGGTAAAAGTCCACCAAGTGTCCACACTTAAAAAGCTCCGGCTTTCCGTCAATCTGATCTTTTGATAGTGATTAACCTACCATTATCGCCGCGGTTTGGTCGGTTTTCTTAGTAAATTACTATCAAAATTTTCGTATTGTTTGATTTTGCTAAGTTATGGCCGCGGTTTGGTCGGTTTTGTTAGTGAATTGCCGTATTGCTTGGGATTTGATTTGTTTGTGCTTACTCAAGTGTGCACTTCGTGATTGTAACTTATTTTGATCATATTGTGATTACCTTGGTTTCGTTGGCTTTCTTAAGTGATTCTCATCCTTACTTTGACATTAATTTAGTACCTTTATAGTCTTAACTTAATTGGTTTTCTCCGCTGATTTATTTATTTGTGCTTGCACAGCATGAGTGTGACTTGTTGTTTGAGGCGCCCCTGCGCTTGATTTATTTTTTATTTCTGTTTGAATTAGAGTTCTGAAAAGAAGTTTTTTTTTCCTTTTCTTTTTTTCTTGTATTCACATTGAGTTTTTCCTCTCTCGGCCATTTGAAGCTTTTCTAACTTGACAGCTTATATAATAAAGTAATTGATTTGTACATTCTCCTCACTAAGCTTCAAAGAGCGGTACGACCAGAGGCTGGGAAAATATAATTTATTAGTTTACCTCCAAATATTTTGCCTTGATTTTTTTTATATTACTTTTTTTGTTCTGATCGTCGGTCAACTTTTTTTAAGGGGAGTTGTAACACTCTAATTTTGTTATATAGTTTAATCTTTAAGTTTAATATTTATAATGTACTATTTTAGTGTTAATTTTTAATAATTGATATGCTCACTTTATTTAAATTATATATTGGTTTTATAGTTTAGTTAGATTACCCATATGTCAAGCGAAGATTTCATTTGTTATACGGGAATATATTATAATAATTATCGGTATGTATAGCGCCACCTATTATCCACAACTATCAGTATTCTTAAACTAAAGTAGTTCACCATCCCGTTCTAAAGAAACGTTTTACTGCAAGTTCAAACGTTGTTACTAGGATGGCGATACCTATATCCATACAATATCATTCCTCAATTAAAATTACAGTTATTTAAAACACGAAAACCCAAATAACATCTAAAGATATTTATTTGTTAATATTACAGAGTAAATAAGAATTTAATTTTAGCTGTCTTGAAAATACGTTTTGCCTCCTTTATGCAAGTTTTGGCCTTTGGATAAACTTGTCAGGATGCTGCATTTTTGACTGCAAACCTCTATTTTTGGGTCCAAACATTTCTTTTCTGGTGCTGTAAATAATAAAATACTGGCATTGATGCACCGAATTTTTTTGCATATAAGGTCGATATTTTGTATTAATACTCATATGTAGGAATTTATGTTTATGAAGCACGGTTACTTTGATAAATATTTTTATTTTAGATTTATATAAGAATGTTTATTTTGTAGACCAATACATGCTTGTTACTTTATTTTAAATTTACCCTATGTCAATTGTATTCCCTTTTAGCCCTGGATATCTACCACATAAGGGCAATATTAGTACAAATTCTTTCACTTAACTTTGGCCTATAAACACATAAAATTTCTGGATTTAAAATCAATATTCACACCTTTTTTTTTTTGATTAGGTAGCAGTTGCATATTGGTATAACTAAATCGGTTGTGTGTAGTGTTTGAAAAACCAAATTACTTCCTTAAATATTTTCTTTTGCAATCATTTTTTCCTGATTGCATGAGTGTTTATACCCTTTTATGTCCTGAATTATTACTCGACCATTTTTTGTCTTCTGTGTATTGCCTAAAATATTTCGTTATTATTAAATCTCTTTTAATGGTAAAGTAACAAATTGATTTATATTGTATTGTTGTGAAAATCTTTGAAATCAATTCCCCATAGCTTTGTTCTCTGTTTTAGTTGCAAGTTGATTTTTCGGGATAGCCTTTTCAACTATTATTCTAATTATCTAAGTTTTAGAAGCTGGAAGATAGATGTTTGTTTACTATTCGTTTTACCTCTCTATGCCCTCATTCAGTAGGCGCATGCTAAGATCCCAACTGTTGCGAAGTTTATTCTCAAGTGGTTGCCGTTTGAATTATAAACCAATCAGTGATCGTTTTTCTTGCCCTGCAATCCTATTTTAAATCATTCCGAGTTCCTCTTGACAACACTGATGTCACCTGGGGCAATCTAACCAATCATGGTTCGGCATCCGACTTGAGTAAATTCTAGAAGGTACAACGGAGCTGGTTTCAGAAAGGAACTACTTTTTCACTTCACTTTTCTGGTCTCCTGTAACATCGAAAGGTCTTTAGCGCGAACTGGGGAAAATAAAATCCAAGTTTTTCTTGGAAATCCGTTAGTGGGATTTTTCCTCAGCTTCCTAATAATTTACTTGGGGTTTTGTATTTCTCTCTCTGAGAGAGGATTTTTGGAGCTGAAGTAGGACCAGGCTGCCATTTTCCTGCCACGTTCTGAAGAAGTCTTCCTGTCCGGTGCGAGTTAAACCCTATTGAATAGGGTACGGGGCTTTAAGACTCACTTTGACGTGAACGAGCAACGTTCCGCCCTATAACTACTAAGGTCCTGTCTACTGATATACCTTCCACCGGTTGCAGTGATGTATCACGCTGGGACAAGTGGTGAACTTTTTATTTCATATTAGTGTATTTTTTTTGTACAGGCATTTTAAAAAACCAACTTTTAGTAAATAGATTTTATTGTTTTTATTAAAGGTATTTTATTTAGCTCACATTTTCTCTCCTTTTTCAGGATATTTTTTTTATTATTATTAAATACCTTTCTTTATTTTAAATTACAATTTTCTTTTTATGAAACTATCAGGAGCAAGTGTGTGCCGAACACATCTAGGGGCTTTCCAATTTAGGCCGTAATAAATTGGTGGCGCTTACCTTTTTACTTTTAATTTTTTTTCCCACGCCCACTCTCCGGGATAAACGAGCTTAGGGCATTGATATTGCACGCTTTGTTGACCACGAGCTTGTCTCTTGATACTTTTGCTTTTTTTTAATTACCTTTGCGAGTTTTTTTTATTTCAGTAAATTAATAAAAATATTTCCTATTTTATTATTTTAAAAAAATAAGAGCGTAGCAATCTTGCACCCTACGGTTATAAACCAGAGCAAGGGTTGCAATATATAGATTTTATATCCTGCATGAAACCCATATTATCAGTCTTTACTCCGTTGGTTCGCATATATTTCCCAAATATTAGGTTTCTGAATAATTTTCGTTAACCAACTGGAAATATCTGAGGACCAACGTAAAAACTGATAATATGGGTTTCATGCAGGATATAATATCCATGTGTCATGAGGATACAACCATAAATATGCGAAACGTCCACAATTTGAAAAAGGGGACTTTTTTAATGGATCCTAACCCCAAATAATACACCACTCTAACAAAGCAACAAGAGAATCGTTAATGAAAACCATTTAGAAACTTAATATCTGGGAAATATCTGCAGACCAACGGAGTGAATAGGATAGGTAAAAACTTTTAATATGGGTTTCAATTTAAGATGACAAAACAAAATGGTAACCTAATAAAATTTTTAAAAAATCAACGTAAAAAAATCTTGTTTAATTGACTTTAAATTTTGCAGAAAAATGAAATGTGCAAAAAATTAAATAAAAATGAAAAGACATGTAACATGTAACTAAATTGGGTCACACTTCACTATTCCTCACAAATGGAAAATCAATAAAAAATCATAACGAGGGAAGTTCCGGGTAAAGGAAGTTTACCGATTTTTTTAAAGTGAGGTTGATTTGATGTTAAGTTTTACATTATCAAAAAAATTATGAAACATTATTAAATGAGTTACACATATTACAGTCAATTTTCCATAGAATCAAATTAATTTCCTTATCCCTGAAAAAGCCTTAAAAACTTCTAGGAGCCAAGGATAAGCATGAATGAATTCTAGAATAGTAAAAGTATTACTTGCTATTTCGTAAACTTATGAAAACGTGATATAATTTTTTTTAAGAAGTAAGTTAAATCTTAAAAGACAGTGTGCTTTCAAGAACAAAAAAAAACTATTATGGTAGTTTTAAAAAATAGGATATTGCCTGTCAGTTTTCTCAAAAAAATAAATTTGATGGCGTTTAATAATGTTAAAATTAACTACAACCTTTACATTTCCAAGTTATGTATTCCGAAGAAAATGCTTTTTAAAAAAATATTATCAATTATATTAAGGCAAGCGTAATTTAAGTTAAAATTGCATGATATTAAATATCCTATATTGGTTCAATATTTTTTCTTATTTGATGATACGGATCATTATTGTTGTATCGTTTCAGTTTGGTTAAACGGTAGAGTTAGTCGTTTTAATAAATAAAGAGAAAACTGAAAAACCTATCTAAAAGCCAAAAACTTAAACCTTCTAAATAATAGTTTTAAATATATAGTTTGATAATCGAAATAAGGTAATAAAAATGATGTTCTTTTGTTAATTAATAAAATTAATTAACAAAAGCACTATTTGTCTAAATCAAATGTTTTGTTTTTAAAGCCCGCTATTCACTATTCGGTTCTATTCGTCTGTTAGTTTAGCCCGCTACTCATTATTCGGTTCGGTTCGTCGGTTCGACTCGTTGATTCGATTCGTCCATTCATATAAATGGACGAATCAACAAATGGGACGATTATTTCATCCACACTATTCATTAATTTTAATTTAATACATTCCCATGGATTTCATGCGTTTCAATTATTTGAACATACACAAAAAATAAAAGATTTGATTCGAACGAATGATTCTCCGAGGACAAACCCTACTTGATTATCCACCCAAAAGACGGAATCGCCACGCAACGAAACGAATCGATGAACCGAACCCCCCACGCTATGCGAACGAATGAACAACTGGACGAATGGACGAATTGTGAGTAGCTGGCTTATACAGTGTGTCCCAGATTCGCTTCTCTATATAGGGATCTCGGCTCCTATTATACCTACAGCAAAGGTTAAATGAGGAAAGTTTTAGAGGAAACTTATTGCATTCGATATCTGGCATCTGATTTATGATCGATCAATAAATTTGGGAAATATCGGCGAAAAACCGAAAATAGCGGATTTCGTTTTTCGCCAGTATATCCAGAACGGTAAATTTGACAGCTGTCAAAATGTGACATTATTCAGACACATTTTTAAGACAAATAAGATGGCGTATACGACACGTCTTCATTGTTTTTTGTTAACCCGCAACCGGCCCCAACTTTCATTTTTCTTATGACCGCCATATTGGATTTTTCGATTTTTGGAAAAAGCCTAAAATTTCCAGTCTAGTGATATCTCACAAGTGCATTAAAGATTTTAGTGTCATCAAAATATCACACTTCGTAAATTAGGTTTCAATGTTTTTAAAGAAGGCCATGATTTATTTGTCACAAGATTACATTAATAAGTAAGTAATATATTGAACGCATTGGATTTTCAATACAACATGAACGTAAATAACGACTTAAAAAATCTAAATGAGCTTTAACTACTTTGTAAGTGGGTAACATTAATTTACAAATCTGCAAAATGACGCCCATTTGCATCGAGACATTTTTGACAATTGGTCACTGTTTTTCGTACAACCCTGGTAAGTGTATTTCGGTTAATATTTTTAAATGTGTCCAGAAATCTTTGTCTCAGGATTTCTTTACGGGGGGATCAAATTCATAGATTTCATTCTTCGTGTGACCCCAAAGGTAGAAATCCAAGGGCGACAGGTTAGGGGATCTAGGAGGCCAAGATATTGGACCATTTAAAGAAATTATTCTTCCGTCAAACTGCTCTCTTAAGAAGTTGAATGGTATTGTGAGCCGGACATCCGTCTTGTTGAAACCAAGTTGTTCTTAATTCATCTTCCATTAGAATAGCTCGTAAGGCTGGTACAACCTGGTTTCGCAAAAGCTCTAGGTACCTCTACCCGTTTAGGTTGTAGTCAAACAAAAATGGTCCAATAAGTCGATTTCCTGAAATGATTAATAATTTATAAAAAGTAGATATTTTCTTTCCAAAAATAATTATCGAAACATCCCGTAATGAATGAGCTTGTATACAGTTGAAACCTATTCAGCTCCATTATGAAAAAGAAAAACATATTTGTTTAGCGGGAAGTAATACCCGTAATAAATTATTTTGTTGGTATTGCATATTAATTTCGGAAATACTAAATCAATTTATTTCAGTGGTATAATAATCTTAAAGAAGTACACCGTGCCTTAATAAAACATAAAATATCAAAAAAACAAACCTCTTGCGCTTTAAAATTTAAATTATTCGGAAATACAGCTGAACATTTGATTAATATGGTATTTTTTCATAACGCAAGAACTAGGCTTCCCGGATAGTAATAAATCATTAAATTCAGACAATCAAAATAATTTTAGAGACTTAGCTAAATCTGCAGAAAATTTAGATAAAGTGTTAATAAATTAATAGAACCCAATTCTAATAGAATACAAAATGATTGAATAAAAATGTAATACAATATCAAAAAAGTAAGTTGACTGACTAGAGTAGAACGATTTACTTTTTTTTATTAGATTATACTCTTTTAGTATCATTAAAGAACTAAACTAAACGAAAAAAATATTATCATTTGCCAATGATCCCACACCAAACGTTACTTCAAAATCTAATCTGTAGACGTCTCTCTGCCACTGCAAAATCCTCACTGCCGTGAGGATTTTGCACAGCCCAATGATGACGGTTGTGCCTATTAAAGACTCCACAATTCGTGAACCTGCTCTCATCGGACCACAAGACATGATTTACAAAATCAGGATTTTCATTATATCTCCTAGTATACCACTCACAGAACTGTAGTCATCTTGGAAAATCAGTTTCCTTAAGTCCTTGTACTATGATGGGTTTGTGTAAATGGTACTTATTCTTTTTGAAAACTCTCTGTACTGTTGATTTTGGCACATTAGTTTCCTGTTCTACAGTTCTTACCCATGCACTAGGGTTTTCGTTGATAGCTTGTAAAATGTTTATGTCTCGATTTTCATTGTTATTATTGTATCCGCTTCTAGGTTGTTCGAAGGCACCATGGTTAATTAAATTAACTACTGAATCGAGTTTTATGAGGCTGCCGTCGTTCGGGGTACATCTCCAAATACCTTGCTGAGGTAACGTCGGCGTTTCTGTATGATTAAATGTACAGAGCTAACATGTCAACCTTTTCTTCATTTGAATACGGAATGAAATTCTATAGGTTTTGACAATTTATGTGTCAGATTTATGATTTTATTGGGATAGAAGCGTACTTACTACTTATTAAAACACAGCTTTGATACTTTCAACTATTTAACTTAACGTCAAAGTCAAAATCCAATTTTGTTACAGATAAATCATAGCCTCCTTATAAAAGAATTGAGCGCTAAAATTACTTTAAATCATGGCCTCCTTAGAAAAAACTGAAACCTAACTTTACGAAGTGTAATATTTCGATGGCACTAAAATCTTTAATACACTTGTGAAACAACTAGACTGGAAATTTTAGGCTCTTTCCAAAAATCGAAAATGCGATATGGCGGCCATAAGAAAAATGAAAGTTGAGGCGGGTTGCGGGTTAACAAAAAACAATGAAGACGTGTCGTATTCGCCATCTTATTTGTCTTAAAAATGTGTCCGAATAATGTCACATTTTGGCAGCTGTCAAATTTACCGTTCTGGATATACTGGCCAAAAACGAAATCCGCCATTTTCGGTTTTTCCCCGATATTTCCAAAAACAATTGATCGATCGTAAATCTGAAGCCGGATATCGAATGCAATAAGTTTTCTCTAAAACTTTCCCCATTTAACCTTTGCTGTAGGTATAATAGGAGCAGAGATCCCTGTATAGAGAAGCGAATCTGAGACACACTGTATACTTATATTCGAATTGACGAATATTTCAACTGCACTATTCATCAATTTTTATTTCATGTCTTTCAATGTTTGAAGATACATAAAAACAAAAGATTAGTTTCGGAAGAATGGTTCGCCGAGATCAAAGCCTACTTGATTATTCGCTCAAAAGACGGTAGCGCCGCACAACACTACGAACAGGTGAATTGGACCATCCACACTATGCGGACGAATGAACGAATGGACGAATTAACAAATAGTGGGTGTTTATGTTCAGACATTGAACATAACATAACACATGAAATCCTTGTGAACGTATTAAATAAAAATTGATGAATAATATGGATGAAATATTCATCCATTCGTTGATTCGCCTATTCGTTCATTCATATAAATGGAGGAATCATGAACCGACGAATCAAACCGAATAATGAGTAGCTGCCTTAACTGTAAAGATTAGATTTTGTTGCTACGCATGATGTAATGTAAACGGCGTTCCAGAAAGTTTCAGTTAATTTCAATCGGTATCGTATCTTCCTTTAGTAGCATCCCGTGGCTGATGCAAGCAGTTTGGTATCATTCACGTTAAGTAAATGAAATATATTTATTTTAATTTCAGAAAAAGCATTTACATTTTTCATATAGATCTATTCTATTTGTAACAGCCATATAACATCACAGCATATTACCAAAAGCACATTCATCTCAGAAAATAGATTACAGAAGTTAAATAGTTTACCACTATGCCACATGTGAACTCTGTAAAGGCTGCAGTTCATGACAGGGAATCAGTATGAAAACTGCTTAAAACATCTCTGGGATGTCACCTAAAATCTGTAAAATTCAAACAAAATGTCTCTGATATGAGAATTGTACCATCTTGTAAACGGGAACCTGTTAAAATGGCGATAAGGGGACTTTATGTATTGCAAAGCCGGATAATCTTCGTCTCTTGATAGGATAGGTCCTATATCGTGCCTGGAAACCAATCATTACAGTACACCTCGCTTCGGTGTGCATAAGTCGGGTTTAAATATCTGACTCGGCTTATAGCTATCTGATTCAATGTCTTAATCTCCGGCAGTCAAGATCCCTAAGGTTGCCTCGCGAAATCGCAGGCTAGAATTGGGAAAATAATTCCACTTTTTTTACATATTTATAAGAGTATTTATTTACAATTGTTTGCAATGCTTTGCAAAAAAATTAACATCTTCGAAAGTAACTGAACATCTTATAGGGCAGTACTGCAATTTGGTCAGGATTGGCGTACAATTCTGTTGAAAGTGGAGACATATACATTATGACTGGCTTGTAGTCTACAACTTGTGTTCATGCCGTGAACATGCTCTAGCAGGTAATATACTAATTTGTCTGTCGTGAAAATCTGACCGACTGATCGTTCCTACATAGATTCAAAAATACTGTCGCATAAAACGTCGCAGAACTTTCATTACATTATCTTGAAGAACGCTTTACCCTTTTCGTCATTTAAATTCATATTTATTTATTTTTTACTTAATTACTTTTCTTAAATATTAGCAATCTGTTATTTCAGATCTTCCTGGGTACAAGCCTGTCTGATGAGGGTAGAGGCCCAGAAATCATGATCGCAGGAGGGTACCCTGTGACATAATCGAAAGCAATTCTTCTTGTAGGCCGTTTTGCACCTGCAGAAATTATATATTTCTGCTATTATACATAAATATTATTGTTATCGAACAATTACATTCCAAAATAAAATATCTTATTTCAGAGCAAATACAGGATCTATTAGAAAAAAAAAACAATAAAAATTGGTATAATTTTAATTATATCAATCATCAATTAAACGTCCGATTTTAAATCTGAGAGCATTCGCTTGTAGAAAAAAGCAAATTATTAGAATTTAATATATAAAGTTCTTGTCTAGTTTTAATACTTCTCGCGTTATTTAATATTTCAGTTTTCTCTCTCTACACGGACTCTATATACACGGATTATAAATAAACTCTATAGACGCCATATTTTTTCTAATTTAACCGATCTTTTATTGTTTCAAAAATAGCAACAGTGGTATGGTATGACCTAATAAGTATATATGTGATTATTATAAAGAGAGTATTATTTAATACGGCGAAACAAAGAGATCATTTTTTGCCGCAAGTTTATCATGATGGCTATCTAACTATTGAGCCCGTTGCAACGATGTTAAATATATATATATATATATATATATATATATATATATATATATATATATATATATATATATATATATATATATATATATATATATATATATATATATATATATATCAACTATACCGGGTTTTTGAAACATATGCAATTAAATAAAAAATATACATTATTAATAAAGCTTACAGACATAAGAAGCAAATGAAGAAATTAATTTCCCATGGATGAGTGACCATATTTATTAGATGTATTTTTTCAATTATTCAATTGAAGACTAAACGTAGTAAATTAAATGATTTATATATACAAATAAATAATTAACATCCCGGACTGCTTAGAATCGCCTTTGAAAAGATACTTATTACCGAATTAAGAAAAGGTAAGAAAATAGCATCTATATTTCTCCATACAAAACTGGTTTAAAACGTTTATTTTTGTTTTGGTATTTTTATTTTTTACCAATATTCTTTAAAATCTCATTTATCTACATTGAGGCTAACATAAGTCAATTTGTAGGTATTTTATTTATTTAATTTTTTTATTTTTATTTTAGTGTCGATCACGGCAAACGAGAATTTAAAGTTGAAGTTGAAAACAGGGTCTATGCTTAGAACGATTAACAATCAAAGGGAGAAAAACCGCTTAGCTAAGTAAATGATTAACTTGACACTTTGTAGAAATGTGCTGGCATTCATAAAAATATAACACAAATCCTAGAATTTACAAAAAGCTTTTACATTACATTTGTATTGTTCTGTTTAGTTTGTCATCAGTATATCTTCGACAGTCGCAGTCGGGTCTAATAAATAACTATATTTTTTAAAATAATTTATTGGATTGTTTTTTTTTTCGTCTTATTGGAACTATACTATAGCTATATATAGCTTCGTTTTTGCATTAGATTTGATTGTTATGGTAAATTGGAATATGCTGAAGAAGTTTTATTAAACACACGCGCAGGCATCTCACATTACTAAAAATTCATTACAAGTATGCGAGGCCACGAGGGTGAGATTTTTGGAGTCACATCTTTATACGTAAAAAGAAAAATCTCATACTTATATTATACCTAAACTTCTTAAAGAGTGTTTAGACAGTGATATGATCTGGTGTCAAAAATTAGTTAACTAACGAATTACAATAAACACGATCCTGCGTCACGCGCCAAGCGAGGAACGAAAGAATACCCCAGATCCATAAATAAATGACTGACAATGTTAGGATGCCATTAAAACAAATAAAACCAAGAAGTCTGTTCTATTTTGTACATCCAATTCGGGCCCCCTCCCGAAGTGCATCAAAATAAACATGAGTACTAGAAAACTCTCTCTTCAGAAGGTAATGTCTTTTGTTGAAAGCGTTGATGAATGTGGAATAGTAAATATGGTAAGTAGTTTTTTTTGTATCTTTTTTATTTCATTTTGATATCAAATAATGTTTAAACTAAGAAAATGCAAGATTTTTTTAAGTGACTGTGAAAATTTTGCTCAATAATAAAACAGGTCAAAAAATAGGGTTCCCTACACATAATTATAAATATACTTTTATACGGCATTTTTATTTATCAGATAAGAACCAGCTAATTTAATTATTTTTGCATACTTAGTGCTATATACTACATATTTTTTTATGCAGCTCTAGTTTTGCTGAAATAACTAAAAGCTTTATACAAAGGTTTTAGTTAGATAAATAGCTTTTAGTTTGATTTCGTACTCAACTATAAATGTAGAAGCTAAATGTTAAATTTAGAGACACTCGATTTTAAAATGGGGTACGGAATTATATTTATTATCTTGATTATTTTTACATATAACTTTTGTGCCAAAAAATTTTAATCAATTTTAATATTGTTTTGAAATTTGTCATTAGTCAAACCTCCTAAGTTTTATTAAAATGGACATTAGCTAAAACAATTGATTAAATATAGAGCATCATATTTAAAATTAAATTGGGTCTGTTATGTTGTAGACCTATATTATATTTAAAATTAAATTTTGTCTATTAGTGTATGTGTATGTAGACCTATATCGAGACCTACATACACTTACGTAATTGTATTTTTATGACGATTTATGTGTCTAATATATGAATAATTATGCATATTATGCCAAACATATCCTAACCTATATTAAGCTTGAAGAAGATGTAAATAAAGCACAGCATCAAAATGTAGCTTATGCCGGGTTACCACGGACTAATGTTCGCCTGCCTTTTTTCTATTTTTTTTTTAAATATCAATTTGAAATTTTGTGACCATGTGACACTGTTTCTCAACTTTTAACCGATGCTTGATAAAATCCTTTATTTCCGGTTTAACCGAAAGTGGCACCATATGTGAATTTTTAAATGAAAACCCCCCAAGTTTTTATTTACATTCCGATAAAGTTTAAATAAATTTAAATATCTGTTGCATATAGCTTAGCCAAGAATAATTGCATCTAAAACAAAAACTACCTAAATTTTTCTATTATAAAATAACTTTTTAGTGTCAATTATTAAAAGAAATAAATTTTTAATTTTTTTTATTGTTTGGATGCATTTATTTTAAAAACCAAAATACCAACAATATATATTTTTATTAAATTCAATTTTGAAAATGAACCATAAATAATAAACAATAAAAAATTTGCATTTTTTATTTTACCACAGTACCTACCTATACTCAGGATGATAATAAACATTAAATCATTAGGAACGCAAAACTATTTGTTTATTTATTTACTAGTAACTGATAATTTTACATTAATGTGAACAAATCCAAGCAATATGTGTAAACGTCTATTGCTCTCTCATTTTAAAGTATATTTTAAGCTTGAACATAATATAATTAATAATCCGCTTATAAGCGGAAGTGGCGCCACTGTAGTTTTCTAAATGGAGCACCCAGGATTTTTAGTTTCAGGTTGATAATGTTTAAAATACAAAAAAATGACGAAACAATAGTAAACTGCTTATATTGGTCCGCAACAAATACATATCTAATTGAGTTATTAATGTATCATATTTAAATATTTTAAAACCAATCATTAATGAGTTCAATTTTTCCCAAAAAATTAACGATGCTTTTTTGGTTTAAACAATACAATAATCCAAACATTAATAAGAAATATTTTATTAGTTTTAAATAGTTATTTTATATCAAGAAATGCTATGCAGTTTTTGTTTTCAATGTTTAGTTATGCTACTAACCAAACCTAAATTGGCAGCCTAAAATTATATTATTTTGGCCATTATTACATGGCAAAAAAATATAAAAATAGCATTAAGAAAATTTTAAGCTTTATCGTAATACAAATTCGGTATTTTCATTAAAAAAATCAGAGATAACGCGACTTCTGTTTAAATTAAAATCAATGATCAAAGTTATCTCTCTGATCCAAAATTAAATTTAAACTAAATTAATCTTAAATAAACCATTAACATCCCGGATAGGAAACCCTTCGAGCCAAGGGTGTGCCTGTGGCCACTTAGCTGCTTGATCCGCCATTGTCAATTCTGCAGCAGTGTCGCTTACAAGTGCCCTGTCCCTCAACCTGGTATGAATTATAGCTTTTTGTTCTACAGTTAATGTTGTCATTATCGTTTTTTTTTGTCTAGCAAATATTGATGACAATATAATATATTATTTGACAAGTTGGCAATAAAAAATCAAAGCCTGCATTTTGACATATGTTATCTTACAGTACAGGAGATTGAAGCAAATTTCTTTGTCCCAGTATTTTTGTCGGCGACGGCGACGATACACACATAAAAAATGCATAGGGCCGAATTGAGGTCATCCTTTTTGAAGTCTATTAAAAGATAAATAAAGATTATTTAAATGACATTCTTCCTGCTACGTGAAATATCGCTTAATTTTAAATTTAGTGTAACTAAATACAAAAACTAAAAATAAATATATATATATATATATATATATATATATATATATATATATATATATATATATGCGATACAGCCAATAATTAATGACATGTTTAAGTACTTTGTTTTGTAGCAAGCATATGAAATGGAGAAGAATATTGCCTATTATGTCTTGTATATCTATAGTTAAATAGAATATTTTTCTTTCTGAAAAATTGAGAAATAGTATATATAATAATCTATCCACGTGATTTCTAATTTCGTTAAACAAATTAAAATGTTAAATACAGTCATATGTGGTACTGAGAATGCATATTAATACATATTTCATTTTTAGGATGATTTAGATAAGGAGCAGTTATCTAGTAAGTATTATCATAATTAAACCAGTATAGGTAATTCCTAATAGAAAAGTAAATTTTCCCAATTGAAGCTCAATATATTTTTTTTATTTATAAATCTCCATATAACATATTGCAAATATGATTTATGAGTTGTTACAAGTATGGTGAATTTTCAAAAAAAAAACAAATATTTTTTTAAACTTTTTTGAGATTCACGAATACCAAAAATTCTGAAAAAAATATGACGTTTTTGTGCGTGTGGATGTGAGGTTGCACATAAGCAAAATTTCCTTTCACGATAGCTTAAGAGGTGTTCAACTAAATCTAGTGGCTTATTTACTAGTAGATGCTAGTGCAAGAAGAACACACTAAATATTAATTATATTTCCCCAAACCACCAAATTTTTAGCATAACTATTACATGAACAAAAACTGGCCACTTGCAATAATATTTCCGTAATCGCCTGATACAAGCAGCGTGCAGTGCCAACAGCAATTTTCCGTATAAATGTCTTTGGCATATTTTCGCCCAGTTGACAATTAGTCGTTTAGTTACTTATAAAGTTTCGGCAGATTGTCCTTAATTATATTTAAACCAAATCTAGTGTTTCAGTGGCTGCAAAAAGTTAAGCGCATAATTTATTAGTTTTTGAAAATATTGAAGCTAACTTCCACATTAAAGTTTCGAATAAATAAAACGTCGAATAGAGCCATTCAAAATGTCAATACTAGTTAAAAATATAAAAAGTAAAAAAAAAACAAATAAACCATCATAAAAAGTTTGAAAATATTAATATATTTATCCTTTCTTTCTGTTAAGGAAATGCTTAGGAATGAATAGAAAATACTTTACGCTTTAGATATCCCTATAGAAAGAAATCATGGATCGTTATATCCGGCGACCTTGCGGGCATGCAATGTCGCCAAACCTTGAAACTGGGCGATTCGGAAACATAGATGACTCTTCTTGATGTATGAGTTGCGCTATCCTGTTCGAACCAGACTTCTCCTTGACCCATTCTTTGGAGCTCCGCGGAGATACGAATGTTTCCAACATCCCAACATAACGAGCTGAATTCACACTAACGGTGTGGCCGTTTTCTGCGAAGAAGAAAGACGACACCGAATGCAGAAACTCCACACTACACCTTTACCTTCTGGTCATGACGTGGTTTTTCAAGCACTTCTCTTGGATTGTGTTCTGCCCAGTAGCGAAAATTTTGTATCCACTGAGGTGAAAGTGAGCTTCGTCAGTCATGATCAGTTTTTCAAGAATTTCTTTACTGTTGTTCAATATTCCCAAAAAATGCCGGCAGAAATTGACCCGATATACTTTACCAATAGGGTCTGCTTTTGGACTATCTGTATCTCGTACAAAGGGAATTTCCAATCTTGATATAAGATTCGTAGCAAACTTCGCTCTGTAATGTGCAGTGCAGCTGATTGCCGAATTGCGTAACGTTGTGGCCTCTGGTCAACAGCTGCCCTGACTATTTCAATATTTTCTTATGTACAAACTGTACGGGTATGACCGACAAATTTGTAGATTACACTCAATCTTTCGTTCAAATTTCTTACCCATCTCAAAATCGAATTCCTTGTCGGAACTTTAACAAGCACTGGCAGATTAAATTCACGTCGAAAGTGTCTGCCTTTGCACAATAGGCTGAGTCAGGATAAACGATTTTACAGCAAAAATCCTCTAGTTATTTGGCCAATTTAACATAATCACACAAATGTTTAAAAACAAACTTCAGTTTTATCAGTATTTGACGTTTGTTAAATAAACACTATTTTCATGGCAATCTTTGCATAACCGTTCAATCCTATTGCGGAAACTTGTATGTGTGCCCTTTTCTTTTTTTTATTTAAAAGAAAGGATACAGGAGATAATTTTCGGTTTAAGTACCTTTACAGATTGGTTTTACCCATTTAAGCTGATGTTCTCTCTAAGGAATCATTCCTTTTGTCTAAGAAAGTTAATTAACTACAACTGATTATGAACTACTAAATGACTATAAGCGAAACTAAATAGAATCATATTTTATTTTTCCTAATAAAAGGAAATATTAATAACAAGGGAATCTCCTGGTAAAGGAAAAAACCAATTATTTTATATTGTTTCTTCAAAAATTTAATAGGCCGCCCTTTTGTTCCACCATGGATTCTATGTCACACTTCAGTTTAGGGCAAAATTTAAAATTGAAGTAGTATTTTATATTGTTTATATCAAAACTCTCTTAGGCCGTCATTTGTTGCACAATGCAGAATTTGTAGAGTGCGGTCAATCTATCTTAATAGCAGTTAAAATGCTGATAACAGTTTTACTTTTTAACTTATCGTAATGAACCAAACATCAAATTGTAAGTTTATATAAAGAGTGTTTTTCTAGTTATTAGAGAAACAAAAGGCTATTAAGTTTACAAGAATCGCCATAAGTAATATTTTCTAAATGGGATTCCCTGTATCTCATATGGTCACAAAATGGGATTTTTCTGGCTGGTTATAAATATACCAGGTTATAGAGAGCAGCGTTTTTCCCAAATTTCTCGGGTATTTTTAAAAATAAATGTATCAAACCTGGTATGTTTATAATCAGCAAGAAGAAGTCTTATGAAATTGATAGTCTTCTGTTTTACTAGTAACTAGATTGTTTTTTAAATAACCATACCAGTTTCTCTCTATATCAGACTTATTTTTTGTGCATTATTTAAAGTTAATTAAATAGAAAATTTTTTTTTACGTTGATAATCTTTTTTTTTTCATTCATTTTTATGTCAGACCTAATTCTTGTGCAAAAAATTGAAATCAATTGAATAAGTAGCTTTTTCAGACTTTTTTCTAATATTCTATTAGGCCTCCATTTTCTGTCACTCTGAAACCACTCACATCCCAATGGTGTTTTTTTTTTCACGAAAACGTCTCTCACGAGGGAGTATCAAATTAGAAAAACTAATACTTGATTTCTCGTGCAGTAAAAATCCCTGAAGATGCCTCGTGTGATCGCAGACGAAATTTCGGAAAGAATTTGCAATCTGCGATCTAAATCCAAAAACCATAATTCCTTATATTTTTATTTTAGTTTGAAGTGAGAATATATTGCGGTGCGCCTTTCGGCATGACATGGACACTTTCATGTAAAATATCCCTAAGACTGTAATTTTTGGAATATTAGCTTCAGTAATATACAGGGTGGCATTTTTTCCACGGCCATGCAGGGGTTTGGCGAAACTATAAAACATAAGAAAAAATCGACCACGCACGCTCGAACTCGATTTCGAATACAAATTGTTGCCCGGCAACAAGATTTCTAAGAGTGTTAGTAATATCGGGTTCTTACTAGTAACTTCTAACGCATTTAGTAAAATACCGACAAAATATTAAATAGCGGCATTTTACTGAACGTTTTAATTAAAACCGGTTCTTACTGAATACTAAATGGTAAGAATACGATCTAGTATATTCTGGAATACTTACAGCGCTCTGATTAGTTAAGAGAAAGACGGTTTCAGTAAAATGGGCTGAATTTTTTATATGTTGTAGTTCTTGATCACCTGAGCAAACGATACGATGGACGCAATCTAATCCTACGACTAGTTTTTAATATATAGGGTGTTAAAGTTTGCCCAAACCCTATATATACAACATGGTGAAAACAGTATGACACCAAATTAGTATTTTCAACATATTTAACGTATACTACTTCTCAAAATAAGAAAAAAGTTTTATATGAAAATAGGTCTGCTTTATTTTCGTATTATATTGTAAAGGGTTTTCGCTCTATATCTCGGAACTGAAAGGTTTTTGTTCCTATATTCATATAAGACTTTTTTCTTATTTTGGAACGTACTATTATACGTTAAATATGTAGAAAAAACTAATTGGTTTCATCCTATCTTTCCTATGTATTTTATATGAGGTTTAGGTAAACTTTAACACCCTGTATATTTAAAACTATTCGTAGGATTAGATTGTGCCCATGGTATCTTTTGCTCAGGAAGTTAAAAACTACAACATATAAAACATTCACTCAACTTCACCGAAACCGATTTTCCATAAGGTGTGTGCGTGGTCCTTTATCCTTTGGTATTGGTTGAAACAGTTGTATTATGCCCTTTAAATAGTAGGCCGATTTTTTATGAAAACCGTAAACTTGACAACGTCGCCAATATCACTATCTAATGCAGCACGTACCCTGCAGTTTCTTACTGTAGTTAACAACGTTTAAGATATTTTTGAGTATATTTTCCAACTTTCGCTCTGTATGATATTTTATTCGTGTTTTTTCTCTTTTTGTATCATTTCTACATTTACTAATTTTTATATAATAGTTTTTATAGTAAGCAAAGGCTAAAGTCATTTGTTATGGACGTTGATTAAAAATAGAGTAAACACTGTATGTATTTTCTAGTTTTTTTATATGTTACAACATAGTGCGTTAGAAAAGTTTGTTAGCAACATATTTCTTTTGACTTGTTTTAGAATTTTATCAATATTACTGTTTCTTACTGATAAAAAACTTAGCTGGAAATATATCCTTTTTTAGATCGCATTTTTACTATTACATGCTTAGTCAGAACGGGTTTTATCTAAAAAACTCAAATACCGAAATTATATTTTTTTTCGCCATTTTACTGTTACCAACAGCCATAACTAGATATAACTAGTAAGAATCCGATATTACTAACACTATTAGAAATTTCGCGTTTTTATTAGTTAGATCGCGATATGACGGCTTTTTACGGTTACATATATATTTTATAGTTTTTTACATAAAATTCAGTAACGTAACAACTTTTTCATGGGACTCCCTGTATATTTTTCAACATTTCAACTAGAAATTAAGTTACCTTTAAATGGATACCATACACTTCAATTCAATATTTCATTTTTTCATAACAATTATTTGTTATAAAAAAACTAATAAAAATGTAAATCGATTATTTGTTATTATTAAATAAATAAATAATCGATAACAAAATTAATAAAGAGTACCTAATTAAAATCCGAAACCAAATAAAAAAAGTTCAGTGTATTTTAATAGCATTTACGTTAACGCATTACGTGAATAATAAAATTTCATTATGGGCGAATAGTTACTACATAACGAACTATGGGCATAGAGTTATTACATAACGAGCATGTAGAGTGACATATAACAAACAGCTGAGGTGTTTCAGCGAGTTGTGTACAATATTTTTCACAAAGACAAGAAAAAATTCAGCAAAAAACACTTATTTATTACATATCTTCTAAAAACATTTGGCATTTTAGAAGCTTTCCTTCTCGAGTCCGAATAGAGACTGAAGTATAGATCTACAGCTTCTCTGGAAGTGTCCCCATATCATTGTGTATTTCATATGCACTGGGATACAAGCCAATATTGTAATTAGTGTAATTTTCTGATCTATCAAGTTATTCTAAAAAATCTCAAACGGTCGCTACATTATGACCCAGAGATGTAAAAAGTCAATAAAAAGCAAGTTAAAAATATATAATTTTTTCGTTAAAATTAAATTTGGGTTTTTAGATCATTTAAAATAACTCTATAGAGTAAAAAGGATAGTATTTAAATAACTATTAAGGCTATTTGCATGGAAATACATAACATGCTGAAAAGCGATCTCTTTTTTCGTTTGTGAGATAACTCACTTTAAACTTGAATGGAAAATTTATGGGGTAGATGATGTACCAGGTTCATTTCTGCATTTAATTTGAATTCAGTCGATTAATGCATCCTCAAGAAGTCTCTTTTTAATCTATATCCCTTAAAAATATCGAACATATAAGAACAATAATCTATTTCCATCGAGACATTGACCCCAAACTCTTTTTTGTGCAAATAGATTTTACCGTTATCAAGTTTTCGTGCGCCAATATTTTGTTTAACCACATCCATTCAGACATTATATTATATTTCTAAAAATATGTTTTTTATATTTTTTTTATTTTTATATAAGTCAAAGCATTTCATCAACACATCAAAAATGCTTCTAAAAAAATCTCTTTGTTGAAAAATAGGACAAATTTTGACATCTGAGCACAGAATTAACTCGTATACCGATTTCAAAAGATTTAAGAAGAAAAACAAAATGAGCAAATACTTTGATTTCATAAAATGTTAGGAGTCACTGGCGTAGATAATTAAAAAAAAATTCGTGGTGCTAAAATAAAAATTTATTTAGGAGTAAAAACATACAAAATGCCAGAAACTAAAAATGTCTCATTATTTAAACAACATAAATTTAAAAATTGTTTAATTGTGTTTTTTTTTTTCGAGAAAAATAAATACAATTATTTTGAAAATTCGTCTCTCTAAACTATACCTCTATAAGTTAAATGCACATTATTTTTCCTCTTTCACGGCTGGTTAGAGAGATAAACGAATTTTAGTAATCGCAATTAGATAAGCTATGACATTTAACTCACTATAATATTTAAACTAAAATTTCTAAGAGAATCAAGTTTTTCTTTGGGTTTTTGATTTCTGTTAATTTTGTCAAAGGTGCAAATTTGGTTATTTTAAATTCCTCGTATTCTCACCAAAGCAAATATAAAACTTAGAATAAATAAACGCGTTTTTTTTGTTCAAGTTTTTGTTGCCTTTAAAATAATATTTAAATTAAATTATAGTTATATATTAAATAAATAAATATTTATGAAAAATATATTATTAATATTTTATTTTCAGTGCTAAAATCTACATTCGATGCATTTGATGTTGACAAGAAAGGCTTTATTTCTATAGAAATGATAGGAACCATCTTAGATATGTTAGGAACTCAACTTGTTGGAGATGAATTAGAGGTAAAAAGTAGAAAAGTAACAGAAGGAATATCCGAGCACATGTTCAGATTTTTATAGATGTGAGGAAACTAAAGCATTTTGATAGAACTAACATTAATTGTTCTTAGAGTGTAATTGAAGAAATTGATGAAGACGGCAACGGAGAAGTAAACTTTGAAGAATTCGCAAATTTAGCAGCTAGATTTTTAATAGAAGAAGAAGAAGATACTGACGCTATACAAATGGAGCTGAAAGGAGCATTCAGAATGTACGATAGAGATGGTAATTAATTATTGAATGCAACTTTATTTAAGAACATTTTAAAAAGTGATAACAATTGAAAAATCACATCAGATTAAACTTTTTTGCATGGAATAATTACTTTTAACCATACTTTTAACTTCTTGTCTGATAATACTACCTTAATTAAATTTATAAAATAGAATTAAATTATACAATACATCCAAATAATATAAATTGTTAACGTTATGGTAGTAAAAAAAACTGTGGTGGAACACAGTTTCACAAAACGAATTTAAAAAGTCTAAATAGAAAGGTAAAGAAATATTAATAGAAAAATGCGTTATTCTCAAACCATTTTGGCGTATTCTGAAAATTTGAATTACGGTCGTGAAGATTTAGGTATTTACAATATAAAATTGTATAGTTCTTAAAATTTTTCTTGGTTCTAAAAATCCAATAATATAATGCCAAAAAAATTCAACAAAGGCTTTCCTATTTTTGTAACTTTTTGAGCGGCCCCGAATGTTTAAGATGTTTGAGAAATATTAAACTTTTCATAATATAATATATTTTATAAACACCCTTGTTTCGATTCGCACTCACCCAATGTCTTCCCAGCCCCAAAACAGTTTACTAATAAATACATTCATAGTAGTCAGTGAGATTGGTGGAAATACTACGAATTTTAAGACACCTATTAAAATCCGTAAAGACCCTTGAGGACTTACATGGGAATAAAGATACTGGCATACTTACACATTTAGAGATAAAACGTTACCCTCTTTTTCTTCCCTATCTTTGCCCTCTCGAGTAATAAAACTGAAATAACAGATGATCCAAGTTATTTCCCTGCTGTATTTTCGATAGGTTTGCCATTTTGTATTAAATAAATTCAACTTTAATTTACATGACCATATCTTTTTAACAAAATGATGTGCTTGCAAGCGGTTTTTTTGCTTAATATATTATTTTAATTAATTATTATTTTTTGTAAATTTTTGTTTTATGTAGAATAAATTTTATTTATTCTACATTAAACACTCCTGTTCAAAATACTAACTTTTTCATTATTTTGATTTGCTTAAGGACAACCTAAAAAAAATTTAATAATATCGCATACTACTTTCAAATTTAAATAAAAAAAATAAATATTTAAAACGGCAATCTTGAAGAGGACAAAAGTTGCCATGAATATATTAAATTTATTTGGATGCACTTCAAATAAAGTTGTTAAAAAATAAAGAAGCATTCCCAAAAATATTGTCTTCTGCTTCTAAAATTTCAAAAATTAAGTAAAATTCAAAGTTTTTAACAATACGTAGGTCCGCCGACATTTAAAGTTTTTTCTGCTTCTTACCATTTCTGAGCATCCCAATCGTAAATAAGCGTTGAACCTGCAGCACCCTGTATATAAAGTTTAAATAATTATATATTCTATAACTATATTAATTATATAAATAACTAGTGCTAAAGAAGAAATATACGTAATTATTAATAACTTTATTAGAATAGTTCCTTGAACGTTCAATTAAAAACAAGTATACCTATGTTATCATAATTCAGTTTAAAGAAGCTAAATTACTACACCCATGGGGTAATGTTAGTAAGTATTGTAACACATTTTTAAAATTGGCTTTTTAACGAAGCCTAAACAGTAAAATATTAACAAAAGAGCAATTAACATAGAGGCGAAAGTGTTGGAAAAAATAAAAAGATAATTCAAATATCAAGAATCTGATACCTTTTTTAATATCCTTTTTATTAACTAAATGCACTTAAAATGAAAATTATTTTAGATTTCCAAATTCGAGTGCTTGACAATGTTCGTGTAAAACATTCTAGTTCGGTTCTACTATACCACAAAAACAACTCTTGAAACTCAGATCCTACGAAAATGTTATAGATACATACAAACCTACAAAATGTATAATTGGAAATAAGGTATAAGGAATCAGGTCTTAAAGAAGAGAGAAATAAAAGGGTACTTTAATCCTTGTCATCAAGTATTTTGTTGTTTCTTTTTACTTGGTAAATAAAATCTGAAGAAAGGACATTATAATCTAGGTTGTGTACTAATTTTTGTGGACGCCCTTTTTTTTCAAATTACAAATATGTATTATACACTTTTTTGGATCATTCAATGTACATAACTTTAAGGAAATGGATTTATAACTATTGAAGTATTGCGGGAGATCCTACAAGAGCTGGATGAAAAGTTAACTGATGATGATTTGGACAATATGATTGACGAAATAGACACTGATGGCTCGGGAACAGTTGACTGGGAAGGTAAAAAATCACCTAATTTTTATTTCCAACTTTTTTGTATGTTTAATTTGAAAGTACTTTTCAGAATAGTATTTAGTAGGCTTTTCATCGGTGTGCCCAAGATCAGTCATTTAGAGGATACACGGCTGAACGTGAAATAATTGCTTATATTTAGAACATCCTATATACTATAAAAGCATATGTATACTGGGTGGAGCATCGAAAACGCTGTTTCGTTTTACGAGACATTTACGGGCAGCTCATAATTTTTTTTGAAAAATGCTCGTACCCGTCGATTTGTTATTTAAATTATCATAAAGTTACGTTTATACTTGCAGTCACTTAGTCGAGGCACCCCTGAAATCTTAAATGGAAAGGTGGGTCGAGTGATACCTTCATAATGATATAAATTATCATGCACTTTAGTTCTGTAGTTTTAGAGATATATTGATTTAAATCTTAAAGTAGACTTTAATACATTAGATTAGTGGAGATCAATTAAAGCATGAAATTTTCCAGCAAAAGGTGTAAAAATAACTGGTGAGAATACTGATGTTATTATTTCATTTTTAACTCTTGCATCACTTACACAAGCATATGGAGTTCTTTAAGGTTTTAAAAACTTGAGTCTTAAAAAACTGCATAATAATAAATAATAAGAATCTACCTAAGAGTCGCCCAAGTAAATGTTGGAAATGGCCGCCTTCACTTTCCACGCCCTAGTACAGATTTTGCTCAAAACGTTGCCGCACGTTACAATATTTCAGGAGTAATTTAAAGATACTCATTACAATTCCTTGTTGCAAATCTTTTAATACAGTCGATTGAGTCTGATTGATTTTAGTATTTAAGTGACCTCATAGAAAGAAATACAAAGGTTTATAAGTCTGGCGATCTTGGGGGCATTCAATAGTACCCTTCTTCTTTATTGTCGAACAAATAATGCATTATGTGGCGGGGCGCCGGCCGTCCTATTGGAACATCTACCTATCCCCAATGCATCGGCGATCATTCTGATTTTCAGTTATTGCTGTTAGCGCTAGATTTACGGTGTCTTCTAATAATTGTAAATACATTTCACCTGTCAAATTGCCAGACAAGAAAACAGGGGCAACTAAATTATCCCCAAAAATACGAGCCCAAACATTTAGTTTTTGTCGCTGTAGAGTGTGTACCTCATGATAAATTCTGGGATTAGAATCGGACCAATATCGGCAGTTATGATGATTTACCATGCAGTTTAAGAAAAAAGAGCGTTCATCAGAAAAACAAGTGTTGAATAGAAGGTTTTCAACGTTTATAATCATAACTCATAACTTTAAAAAAATTGTAAGCGCCGATCAAAATCGTCTTCATTACATTCTTGCACGAGGCTTATTTTGTGCGGATGGAAACTATGGGCTTTAAGAATCTTTTGGATACTACGTCGACTAACACCACACACAGTTTTTAATTTTAGGGTTCTTAACGTAGGATCTATATAAATTTGCCCTAAAACCATCGCTTTCAATCCTTCGTTCCTTATGGGGTTTTGAATTTTTTATTGGCCACAGATACACTTGCCCGAAACTCAGCCAACAGTTCCAGAACATATTTTCGATGCACGTTGCTGTTCTAATGTCGCTCATTAAATATTTGTGCTGTTCTATATGTGGCTCATTAAACATTTGTGTTATTCTATTAACACACTGATTATTTCCGAAAAATATTTCTATCGTTTTAATCATGTCTGCTCTGCTGTGTACCATGGTTTATTTAAAAAGCGTTAAAAAGAATTTTTGCAACAAGATTTAGTTATATCAATCGCTAACTATGTACTAAATTCGTATTTAAAATCAGTAAGAGGTAATCCTTCTCTTATTTTTTCTCAAGAACGAATTTAACATAATAGCAACTGTGCTACAAAACTGCTTAAATCGCTATTTCTAACGGTAAAATGATAAAATAGGTTGTTTGTAAATAACTTACTATTTATATGAAATAGCAAAAATGCATCTTAAAGATAATCAAACCAATCCTGTTTTATTTATTTTTAGGCATTTGGCATCCTTAAATAATCGTAATAGATAAAAATGCATAAACTATGAAAATAAAACTCTTAAGTGTATTTTTATGATACACAAATTCCATGCTTTAATTGATCTCAACTAGCGTGAGGTAGGTGTATTAAAGTCTACTTTAAGCTTCAAAATAATAAATCTCTAAAACTACTGAACTAATGTACATACTATTTTATATAATTATGAAGCGAATTGAAAAACCCTTAAAATGAGGTTTAACTCGACCCCCCTTTCTATTTAAGAATTTAGGGGTCGTGCCACCTCCGCCTAGGGGAATGCAGGTTTGAACGTGATTTTATGATCAACAAAATCGACAGGTGCAAGCCTTTTAAAAAAAAATAATGAGCTGCCCGTAAATATCTCTGTTTCGTTTTCGATGCGCCACCCTGTATATATTTAAAACCGTCTTAGTGAGCTCTTTAATTTCATAGCTAACACACAACTCTATTTTGATTTCATATAAGCAAAGCTAGCTAAGGAGACTTGCTTCACATGCTTCACTTATGAAAATCGGACTACTAGGTGTCATCCTGTAGGTGCATATGACTGTTAAATACAATATCATCCCCCAGTTTACAATAAATGTATTTTCTCAGTAATATTATTTTGGTTCACGATAATTTAATTGGCCTAGGGTTAAACATATGCAACTACACCTGGAAATCTTTATAGGACACTTTTATGCAGGCTTAGCGGGAGGAGTGTCGGAAAAGATTACCCCAGATACGGAGTTTTTGACGACAGCTGGGTTTTTCCGAAAATCCAACCGTACGATGTACGATCGAAGAGGTCTGATCATTTGTACGATAAATTAGTAGTTGTTTCAGGTAATATCGTCAAATGTTTTTTTTTCTTTTTTGCCAATTATCATTGGCATCCCAGCTTTTATGCAATGAATACCCTTTTGTTCTTTAAAACGCCTAGCCTGTCTGATATTTTTTGTGTGAAAAGGGTTAGAAAAAGTCCTCTACCTATTATGAAACTTGTACAAAAATTCAGTAAGAGCACATGAGAAAAAAAGTGGCCAAATGAAAAAAAATACAGGAGGAAATGACTGAGGATAGAATATATATTCAAAACCACTGTTAGGAAAATTGAATATTTTATGTTGAGAAAAAAATGCCAACGTTGTATAAAATATTGGATGAGGTGCGCAAAGACTTAAAAGCTATAAGAAGCCTATCTAAATATCTATGTTTGGACGGAACTTGGATAAACAAGGGTCACACGGTTGATAAAATATGACAAAATAAAAACAAGATTGACTCAAATTTTCTGAGAAAAAGGTCCCACTGAAATTAAATGGCTTTCTTGCAATGGAAAGTGAATAATAATCGTACAATATTGTCAGAAAAAACGGTTTTGCAAAAAGCGGGTTACTAGCATTTCAACCAAAGAAAGCTGGTGCTTATCATAAATACATGAATGCAAAGGTTTTCGAGTATTATTCTGTGCAGATACTGAACCTTATTCTTCTGCAGTCTGGCCAACGCTAGGAGGCTTGAAAAACTATTATGTTTCAGAAATGTGTGGTTCAATAAATGGTGCTAAAGCGAATTTTAATACTTCCACTTCTATCGTACCGTGAATACTCTGAATATAAACAAATTGACTTTGATTTAAACGTATTTTCTTGTAGAGAAATAAGTTCATTGAATTTTTGATTTGTGAACTAAATCCAATAGAATTGGTTCTGGCTGAAGTTAAAATTGTGTGGCGAGGCAAAACACCAGTTTTTAAATGAAGGGCGTTAGAAGTATATTTCATGAAACCTTAAGGCAAGTCAATTCCCAAGTGGTTTCAATGCGTAGATCATGTAAAAACAAATAATATGGAAACTTTATGGTATGCTAGAAGAGAATATAGAGCCGGTTATTATTTTCTGGATCCCTATAACGACAGTACGGCCGTTGCCTCAGCGCGACAGTACTTAGAATAATATTGCTGAAAAAAAGATCAATTGTAATGATTTTGGTTTTTAAAAAATTCGTTTTCTAGTTGTCTATTTTGTTTCGAAATTACAAATTCCTACTAATACTAATAAAATCTATTGTAAACAAATTAGGTTTAAATGATTTTTACCTTCCTACATTTGGGGTGTGTTAGTCATAAACCAAGAAATCGATTTAAGGTTTATTAACAGTTTGTAGGCGATTGCAGATAATATGTTCCTGAATAGTACAAAAATATCTATTGGGGTATTAAAAAAATTTAACGTGCATTATTCTAACGAATATAATATTATCCTTACAAGAAAATGATCACAATCACCTTTTACTTCCTTAATAGATACAGAAGTTTTATAACGGTAAACAATATTTTGTGATTTTGACTAATTTGAGGATTCGACCTGCAAAGTGTTTTGAGGTATTAAACTTAATCATCTTACACATTTATTTTAAACATATTATGATTTGCAACAGCTGTGGGTATTTCTGTAATAGATTAAAGCATTACTAAACTATCTAAGCCAAACTAAATTTGTCAGAAATGTCAAATGCTGGTGTTCACGATGATCCCAGAAATAAGTTATGGTTAGCTATTTAATAACTCTGATATGATATTTTGCTATAAAATTTCATTTTACATTTAATGGCAATTTTTTTTGGGTTCATTTTCTTATACTTTTATTTTTGTGTCTTTTATATTTATATTATTATGTACTTCAACAATATTTCTTTCATTAAACAGATTTTTGACAAAAGTTCTTTACAAAATAAAAAAGTCCTACATATAATAGAGAAAATGAAATACACTGACCACATATTAGTAAGATTGGTTTCCAGTCGCCAAATATGAATATTGTATGGTGTATAATGGTTTTCATTTCTTTTGTTTCAGAATTCAAAGCCGTGATGATTGGTTAAGCTGATGAGTGCCTGCATTTGTACTTTACATTTTTGGTCATTTAACAATATCATTTACGCACCATATTGTTGTTTTGTGAATATCGTTAATCATTAATTTTAATATATCGTTTTTTATTTTACAAAATTAGGAAAATGAAATGTGATTTGTGTTAAGTATTCTTGTTACCTGTGGTAGTTCTAGTTTAGCCTAAATAAAATGTTATATTATATACCCTATCTTTTTATTTAATCCTGATTTGTAACTAAAATATCTGAGAGCAGTTTGGAAATATACCGGGTTACTGTAAGAACTAAGTAGTTAAATGATACTTTTTATTGTTTGTTCCTATATATTTGACTATCTGATATTTAGTTAAATATTCTACTAAATATTTTAAGGGTGACTCTATATTTTTGACGAACTATAATTCGTGGTAACAGTGACATAAACATATTTTCAATATCACCTTTTTCGAATAAGGAAATGAAATGTGTATATTATTTTATTTCTGAAAAAATATTTAAAATTTCTAAATAGATAATTTTATTATTGCCGGTTAAGTAGTGTTCGTAAGGCCGCACACTATGATAAAAAATATACCCCAATCCAAGCACAGTATTACTGTTAGGGAGCAGCCCTATGCTAAATTAAATATAATTAAAGTGCTCCATGACTCTTACACACATTTGTAAACTTTTTAACACAATATCATCTGAGCCCTCACATTGGCCTTAGAAGAAGTCTTTAACATTAAGGGAGAAAAACTGTCATATTTATTATTTGCTGGCGATATCGTCCTATTTGCAGATGAAAAAGAAAACCTATGGAAAATATTAACTCATTTTACGCTCCATAACTTGCACAAGATTTATAACTTAACGAAATTTCTGATTTATCCCAACATACTGGCACCATCCCCTAAATATATGCCATATTATAACTTTCAATCTATCTTTTATAGAAACCAGTTTTCTTTTTCAAACACACATATCGCCTCTATGCTTTATATTCGCAAGCTTAGTTCTTTCCGTTGAGCTTTGTATTTGTCAAAACTGACGGGTGAATCCTTAAATCCTAAAATAGGTTTTTCAATACTCAATCAATAACTATTTAAAAATGCCTTGTTACAAAAATCGAGAAGAAATATTATTTGGCGCAAAACGTATTTTTACAAACACGAAAATTTATTTGACTCCTTTTCCCTCCTTATGGGTGACATTTTGAAAAATCCATAAATTGATTTTTTCGGTAATTATTTTCAAAAGCGATATAAGACGAAAGAATGGCCTTAAACTCTGGTTTAGTTAAACAGATGCTGAATGGCAGAGTTAAAAGATATTTTACCTCATTTGACCCTTTTCAAGTTGTAATATCTAAAAATCCAGAGGTCGATTTTTAGACAATTATTTTTAAAAATCACTGAAGGGTAAAATTTTGAAAAGGCCAGAAAAATAAATGTTTATTTTTAAAACCCATTAACAAAAAGGACCGCCCTAAATTTGTATGAGATATTGTTAATTAACAATGGAATTTCAAAAAATCTAGAAACTGGTTTTTAGATAACTATTTTTTAAAGCCTTTGACGAAGCAAAATATAAAACACATTTTATCCCTTTTCACTCCGTGAGGCTATTAGAATCCAGAAAATAGTTGTTACTTAGTCACCACCTTGTCATTTTAAGAATATTTTAATATATTTTTCTAATTTCTTATAGTTAAAGAAATATTGTAAAAAAGTAAGAACACATTTTGCCCATTTTGACTTTTTCACGGGCCAAGTTTTGTAAAATCCAAAATTTATATATTATATATTTTATATAATATATAATTATATATATATATATATTATTTATAATTATTATTTATATATATTATTATTTATTTTAATAACTGAAAAAATTGTCTTAAAATTCCAATTAGTTGAAGAGATGTTAAAAAAAAAGAAAAACCACAAATATTTAGACCTCCTTTGGTGTCTCAGAACACAAAGTCTTCTTTAACCTTTAAACTAATAGGAAATCTACTTATTTAAAAGATATTTAGCAGACCCTGTAGCTATTTTATAATTATCTATAGCAAGTAAGGTTTGTCTCCGATTTGTGAAGATACTAATAAAGTTAAACGTTGCGTCTCTACAAGCAACCCCTTTGTATAATCGTGTGTTCTTTTATAAACACTTATGTAAAACATTTTTTCGTACGCAGTATCGATAAATAGAGTAGTACTAGTTCCCATGATGCACTTAATAAACAGCACGAGGAATAACTAACATATTTGTGAATAATATACCAGGAGCCAGAAATAAGTAACTCACCTCTAAGTTTTTTCATTGTTATGATAATAAAATTAAATTTTGAGTGGTAAAATAAGTTTTAATTTTGCATTTTCTACCAATGACAGCGTTGTCATATCCTGTTTTTTTCCAAATTTCTGCACTAACGTTTAATTTTTAGATGAAATACTCTATATATGGGTGCATATTATGATTCTTTAAAACATTCCAAATATAGTAATGTCATTCTGACATACAAAGGTATTTGAGTAATGCCATTTGGCAAAAACGATTAATGTCTAAGAGACCTGGGAAAACAAATGTTTTTTTCTTATCCATTAAACACCTATTATACCCGTTTAAATATTACTTAAACACATTGTCTAGAAATACTTTCTTTTTAACGGGAAGAAGGTTGCTCATTGGTTATCCAAACAGATATTTTTTGTGTGAGTAATTTGATGCCACACAACAATGTAGAGTTTAAAAAAATCAGCAAATAAGGTCACACTATGCCTTTAGGTTTACACAATTCCTATATAGACTTCTAAGATATATATTAAGACTCTTTTTTAGCAAATGGTTGAACTTAAAAAGTAATTTGAAATCAAAATAAGCAAACACATATAATAGTGTCCCATTTAAAAACTCAAAGTTAATAGTAGAAATTGGGAAACAAAGAAAATTTGGCAACGCTGTTATATTAAAAAAATCAAAATTATATTCTATATAACTAATCAAAATTTAATTCTAACATGTTGGCAAACAAAAAAGTTATAAGGTTGAGCCACTTGTTTGTAGCTCCCGCTCAAGCACAATTTTCATTATACTTCCTTCGTAAAAGAAAAGTACTGTGATCGCGAAAAAATCACCCTCTTAGCTTTTTACAAATCTTCACGTTTTAGGGCTCCGTAGATGCCATAAAAAAATGTTTTCTCAGTTTTGGTTTCTCGCGGTCAAATTTTGAACAAACAATAGGTGTTACATGAAAATAAACTAGTTACATTTTAGTACTGAAAAAACTACTACAAATTTGTGCACGCATTAAGTGTGATAAAGAAATAAACTAGTTAAATTGTGGTCCGAATGGAAAATGGTAGAACAAAATGGCGGCCAAATGAAATGTTTAAAAAATCAACGTAAAAAAATTCTAATTCAATTGACTTCTAATTTTGCACAAAAATTAAATTTGATAGAGTAACAAATTGGTACGAATTCAACAAAGGAACAAAATGACGGTCTTAAAAAAATCAGTATAAAAATTAATAATTCAATTTACATTAAATTATGCCCAAACATCACGTGTGGCATAGTTAAAATCTGGTAATATATTGGAACGAATCTAATATAGTGGAACAAAATGACGCATAATGAAAATGTTTGAAAAGACAGTATGTATTATGGGTTACTAAATGACTATGTACTGAAGTAAAATGGGTCTCACTTCATTATTCTTTATAAAAGGAAATATTCACCACGAGGGATGTTCCCAGTAAAAGAAATTTACCGATTTTTTAGTAAAAAGTTGCAGAATATGCTATTTAAAGATGTATATGGTTTCAAGATAACTTTTATTCGAGTTATATATTCTAAAATACGATAAAGCATGAGTTATGTCACGTTCCATCCCCAAGAACTGCTGAGCCAGCGGATCCTATGTCAACGAGGCTGTTATAATATTACGCTTCAGAGGAGCCGAGTTCAGTCAGAAGAAGCCATTTTGAATACATATATTTTGTACTTACAATATTTTAGAAAAATAAAACTTTTTAAAAAGGGAAACCGTCGGTCGTGTTAGTTAACTGGAACGGATTTTCGGAAATCGATACATATCGACTGTATTGATTTTTCCGTTTCTACGGATTAACCGGAAAAGAACAATTTGTTGTGACGTTGTCGGAGGTGCTTGAAGCAGAGTGAAATTTTCCGAATATCGAAAATTTCCAATCTATCACAGAACTGTGGATTACCATCGAACAGCTGACCAACGGAGAATAGGACCAATATCGCCTGTCTTCGCAAGGACAAAGATTTGGGGAAGGACCTCAATCGCCCAACCAAAGCTTGCCTTATAGAAATGACCAGAGTTGCCCTTCAAATACTTCTGTAAGTGTAATTGATTTACTCTTGATGTCTATTGAAAATATTGTCGCGGAATTACAAGGTTTAAAAATTTCGACACCTTCAACTGACTCTGTTTCTAATACAAATTTAGAGGCATTAGATTTAAATACAAACACAAACTTAAATAATTTTAGTGAAAATTTAGAATCTACAAATTTAGATATCAATAATCAATCAATAAATAATTTAATTACAAGCAATATGGCTCAATTTAAGCCAGAGTACCTAAATTGTGTCCCTGTTTTTGATGGAAATCCGAATGATTTAAATAGGTATCTTTCAACTTGCCAATCACTTATCGATAGTTTTTATGATACAAATAATGCACAAAATTTTCAAAACATTTATTTACTTAACTCTATAATAGGGAAACTTACTGGCCATGCAAAATTAGTTGCAAATATTCAAAATGTTGGTACGTGGGAAAGTCTGAAGGACACCCTGCTTCGTAATTTTGCGGATCATAGAGATGAATCTTGTTTAAATAGAGACTTGGTTATGATGAAACAATTACCGAATGAAAAGCCTAATGATTTCTATGATAGAGTATTACACATTTTAAATCTGTTATGTTCATATATAGATTCACATGAAAATACTATATCTGCGAAACATTTAAAACGCGAGCTATATAATGATCTTGCTCTTAAAACTTTCTTATCAGGGCTAAAAGAACCGCTTGGTACAACCATAAGGTGTATGCGGCCAGAAAACTTAATGCAAGCATTGCAATTTGTAACCCAAGAATACAATATACACTATTTTCAGAATCAAACCAAATCTAGTCCAGCAATCCCAAAAAATAGTAATTTTAGGCCCATGCAACATAATTTTAATAGTTTTCAACCCAATTTCGCAATAAACCAAAATCGGCCTTTTAATTCGCAAACACCACACAACGCTTTTAGACCCAGCTTTCCAACACAACCTATAAATGTGCGCCCAAACCCAAATAGGCCACAACCAAAATATTTTTCGAACTCTCAAGTTTTCGGCAAACCTGGCAACAGAACAAACGTTTTTAAACCAAACCAACAGAAACAATTACAAACACCCACGCCTATGTCGGGGATAGAGACGTCGGTCTTTAAACCCTTGCCTAGCACATCAAATTATAACCCTCCAAAACTAGTTTTTGAAGAGGTCTATAACGCCGAAACTCAAGATCTATACCAACCAGAGCAACTCTCATATGACGATAGCCAATATTGCCAATATAATCAAAATGATCAATATCAGTATCAATATTATGACCAAAATAATTCTTATTCTTATGTAAATAATGAATATAAGGAAGCAAATGTCCAATCTGACATATATAATACCGCGCCTCTTGAACAATATTCTTATGAAGAAACAACCGAAAATAAGGAAATTTTTCGGAACCCGACGCAACAAGACAAAAAAGACTTAACTGAAGTAATTTCATTTAATATGTCTAATTCTAGCGAACTCTCCTATATCGTATTTCCCGAAACAAATTTAAAAATACTAATAGACTCAGGTTCGACTAGATCATTTATCGACCCAAATATTGCCAAAAAATTATATCCCAATTGTATAATTAATGACCCATTTTTGGTTTCAACAGTATTCCAAAAATCGGCTCATCAATACAGCGCTTTTATACCTTCATCAAAAATATTTAATTTACCCGTAAACAAGAATATGAAATTTTATCTCTTTAAATTCCACAATGTGTTCGACGGTCTCCTAGGACTCGACAATCTTAAACTTTTGCAATGCCTTGACTATCATAAGGGATTCCTAGAAACACCTTATGCGCGCGTTAAATTGCAATTTCATAAAACACAAAATCAAATACATTGTATAACAATTCCGCCTCGTGTCGAGCAAGTTATAAAAATCAAGACTTCCATAAAAAATGGTGACATAATAATACCTCATCAAAAATTACATAACTGCGAGATACCGGAGTGTTTATCAGTTGCGAAAAAAGGCATTGCGATAACAACAGTGTTAAATAACACTTGCGAGCCCGTAACGTTAGATCTCTCAGAGACGATTACCGTGGAAAAGTTTAACTCAAATGAATTACGTGAGATCGAGTTAAATAAGTTTGATGACTGTCCCAAATCGAAATTAGATTTTTCTAAATTTCGCATAGACCATTTAAATGATGAAGAAAGAATTAAAATTTTATATTAATTCATGAATACTCGGACATATTTTATAATGAAAAAGACCCGTTAACTTTCACTAGCAAAATAAAACATCGAATTAGAACGTCAGATGAGATACCGGTGTATACAAAATCATACCGCTACCCCTTTATACACAAAAAAGAGGTGGAAAACCAAATAAAAAAGATGCTAGACCAAAAAATTATACAACCTAGTAGTTCTCCGTGGAGCTCACCCATCTGGGTGGTCCCTAAGAAGGCAGATGCCTCGGGGGTGGCTAAATATAGGGTAGTTTTAGATTATAGGGGTGTAAATTTTAAGACCCTTGATGATCGTTATCCTCTCCCTAATATTACAGACTTATTAGACAAATTAGGCAAATGCCAATATTTTACAACCTTAGATTTGGCTAGTGGATTTCATCAAATTCAGGTACACGACAGTGACATTGAAAAAACGGCGTTTAGCACCGAGAATGGGCACTATGAATTTTTGCGAATGCCATTCGGGCTGAAAAACGCCCCCGCAACGTTTCAGCGGGTAATGGACAACATTCTTCGCGGAATTCAGAACGAAAAATGCTTAGTATACCTAGATGACATAATAGTCTTTTCTACATCACTTCAAGAACATTTAGAACGATTAAGAAGTGTTTTTCAGCGTCTGCGTGAGTCTAATTTTAAAATCCAATTAGATAAATCGGAATTCTTGCGAAAAGAAGTAGCGTATCTTGGCCATGTAGTCACAGCAAATGGCGTTAAACCAAACCCGGACAAGATAGAAGCTATCAAAAAATTTCCGATTCCTAAAACAACGAAACAGATTAAGGGTTTCTTAGGATTGTTAGGGTATTATAGGCAATTCATTAAGAACTTCGCGGGAATAACAAAGCCACTTACTAAGTGTTTAAAAAAAGGTGCCACTATAGAACATAATAAAGAATTCTTAGAATGTGTCGATATGTGTAAAAATTTGCTAGTAAATGAACCTATACTACAGTACCCAGACTTCTCAAAACCCTTTAACTTAACCACAGATGCAAGTAACGTGGGTATTGGGAGTGTCCTCTCACAGGGTGTAATTGGACAAGACCTGCCTGTAGCGTACGCATCAAGGACACTAAATGATTCCGAAAGGAATTATTCGACAATCGAAAAAGAGCTCCTGGCAATTGTCTGGGCCACCAAGTATTTTCGTCCGTACATATTTGGTAGAAAAATAAATTTAATAACTGACCATAAGCCACTTCAATGGCTTTTCTCCTTAAAGGATCCTAGCTCTAAATTACTAAGATGGCGAATTAAACTAGACGAGTACGATTACAACATAATATACAAAAAGGGTAAATTAAACACAAACGCCGATGCTCTTTCTCGAATTGAACTGCATACAAAAGAGACAACGGAAGACTTCCCACTAAAACAATATATCGAAGAATTTAACCGAGAATTACAAGAAAACCTAAGGGAAGAAGAAAATCTAGACCAAATGTCTACCGTAGCACAAGCTGATGATAATGACCTCGCACAATGATATGAGAGCACATAAATCAGCTGACGACAAAACACCTGATGAAAATATGACAGTACACACCAACGAAAGCGAAGATCCTATAGTAGGAATCCCCATCTGCGATATTCCCGTAAATTATGGTTCTAACCAAATAATTATTTCTTCAGTACTGCATTCCCCAGCAAAACCAAAAACTACCATTTTATTTGAGAAAAAACGTCGTATCAATATTTAATATCCCAAAATAACTTTGACGAGGACATATTAACTTTTGTTAAAGAATTAATAATTCCCGATAAGCAATACCACTTATATTTCGAAAAACCGGAAATATACGAGCCATTTTGTGAGGTCATTCGAAAAACATTTAAATGGCCATCTTTAAAATTTAAAAGATGTCTAAATAAATTGATAGACGTCACTGACAAGCAAAGCATTCCCGAAATAATACAAAACTATCACGAATCAAAAACCAATCATCGCGGCATTGATGAAACATTAAACCGAATTAAAGATAAATACTATTGGCCGCACTTGAAAAACTCTGTTCAAACATACATTAACAACTGCGAAATTTGCCAAAAAAGTAAATACGAACGTCACCCAATTAATATGCAAATGAATGTCACACCCACAGCTACCAAACCATTTGAAATCATACACTTAGACACATATACACTTGAAAAAACCAAATTTTTAACTATAATAGATAGTTTCTCAAAATACGCCCAAGCATATGCACTCAAATCTCTCGCCGCCACTGAAGTGGTAGACAAACTACTGTTGTTTTTCTCTCATCACAGTATACCTAAACAAATCATAGTCGATAATGGTACCGAATTTAAAAATACTATGGTGACAGAACTTTTAAATCTACACAAAATTAAAATACATTTTTGTTCCCCTAATCACGCCCAGTCGAATGGTTTAGTCGAACGATTCCATTCCACTATAGAGGAGCATATACGCTTACTTAATAACCAAAATTTTAATAAAACACCAATAACACAAAAAATGATATACGCAGTTCTAGCGTACAATCATTCAATCCATTCAGCTATAAATTTAAAACCAATCGATGTAATTAATGGTCATATCTCCCCAAATGACCCGTTTAATATTAACTTAGACCAAATATTATTAAGTGATTACATTAACACCCACAAAGAAAAATCACAATTAATGTATTCAAATATAAACCAAAAATTAATCGATCATAAAGAAAAACTTATCTCAAAAATCAACGAAAACTGCGATAACCCTGAATTATATAGCCCAGACCAAAAAGTCTATATTAAGAAACACATAAGACAAAAACTCTGTGACAAATTTGCAGATCCTACAAAAGTCGAAGCAGTGAATCAAAATCGTAAAAACCATATCAACTCAGTCTCATTCTAAAATTCATATGGATAATTTAAAACGCCCACTTAGACAAACGTACAACTTTGACTAAAAAATAAATATTATATTTCAGCCTTGTCGGGGCCGTTATCGGAGACGGAGATAAAGTCACGATCAGACAGCTAGACGACAATCCAGGAATTTTGCCGTTAAAACTAGGACAAGCAAAACTTAAAGAATACACCTTCACACTTATACATTATTATGATTTAAATCCCATTATAGTACAAATTAACAAATTACATTATAAATCACAAAACATAACCAACTCCTTAATTACTCACAAAGAATATTATGCTGAGTCGACTAATTATTTAAAAATATTAAAAATTACACAAGACAGGGTAGAAAACAAATTAAAAGAAATTATTCCTCATTCTTAACGAAATAAAAGAGGCTTAGTAAATATAGTAGGCTCTGTTTTCAAAGTAGTGACAGGAAATTTAGATGCAGCCGATGGCGAACATTATGAAAAACTAATAAAAGAGTTAGAAGAAAATCAAAGTAAATTGGCTGAAAACATTCGAGACCAAAACTCAATTTCCTCAAGCGTCATCGACAAATTTAACACTACTATTCAACAAATAGGCCAAAATGAAAATCTTATCGAAAATAGAATAAATCAAATTAGCATAATCGTGCAAAAAATTACATATAGGGAAAACATGCACTTTATTAAAGATATTCTAAACCAGATTATCAATTTGTATGAAATCATAGATCTAATCCTACAGGATATTGAAAACTCGATAGCATTTTCTAAATTAAAAATTATTCATCCAAGTATAATAAAATTAACCGATCTGTCAAAAGAAATTACGAAAGTTGGAAAAATAGTAGGTTTCAATAGATTACCTTTACCCACTGATCTAGAAAATATTTTCCACTATGAAAAACTAATTGAAATTAACTGTTTTATACTAAATAACAAAATAACGTACCTATTAAAGGTACCAATAGTTGCTCCTTACAATTTTGAATATTATCATTTATATTCTGTACCAGTGGCGCACCAGACTCTGTTTAAGGTTGTCATACCGCATGATAAATATTTAATTAAAAATCAATTACACTACTCTCATCGAGGAACACCATGCCAAGAAATACAGCCCAATCTGTTTATCTGCGAAAATGAAGAATTGAAAGAAATAGACCAATGGAGCCCCTGTGAAGTTCAGCTGTTACAGCCCAGTACAAGCACCTCCACATGTAAACAAGTTGACGTCACTATAACACGACCAGTCGCAAACCAACTAGATACTTCTAATAAATGGTTACTCATTGTTCCTAGAAGTACAGCCATCGACATAAAATGTTCCCAGGAAGAAGAACATCAGAAGTTACATGGAAGTTACCTAGTTACTCTGCCGACCGGTTGCCGAGCCAAATTTGATGGAATATCATTAATCAACAACGAGAGTCCAACCAAATTCGAGAAACAGCCAATAATCTTTCCTGATTTTGAAAAAACGCAGCCATACCTACCACTACTGAACTTAAGCATTCACTTGCAAAAAATTAAGCTAGATGAATTACATGCACTAAAGAACAAGATTTCAAAAAACCAACCACGAATTATTTTTGACAAAATCTCAAAATTACCCAGCTTATGGACAATTATAATTTACATTATTTTAATTATACTATGCGGCTATGCATTGCGCAAAGTGATGGTTCAAAGAAAGTTCTTCAAGAAGACAACCACCCAGCCAGAAACTAGCCGCCCACCAATTGAACTACCCCATACCAGGTGTAGTTAAGTCTGAGGAGGGAGGAGTTATGTCACGTTCCATCCCCAAGAACTGCTGAGCCAGCGGATCCTATGTCAACGAGGCTGTTATAATATTACGCTTCAGCGGAGCCGAGTTAGTCAGTCAGAAGAAGCCATTTTGAATACATATATTTTGTACTTACAATATTTTAGAAAAATAAAACTTTTTAAAAAGGGAAACCGTCGGTCGTGTTAGTTAACTCATGAGAAAAAAATATAGTAAAAAATCCTTTCTTACTTTAAATTTATCAACTGATGCAAAATGTGATATTTATTTTCGTTGTTTTCGCGGCAATTTATTTTTGTTGATCAATTTTATTGTTTGATTACAAATTTTGGCTTTATTTTCATTTTCTTCTATTGCTTTTTGAATTTGGTCCTTTTCTCCAAACAATTAATTCACAACAATTTAACATAGTAGTTTTTGGAATAAAACATTTTGCTTTGTAAAGTCAAGAGAGGTCATTTATTTGCAAAAACCTGTATTATTAGTATTTTATTTGGTGGTGTGGTATTCTCACTATCATACCTAAATTTTAAGAAGAAGGCAAGGAAAACCCTAAAAACTTTCAAGCAATTGATTTTATCAAAAAATACTATTAATTCTCGGGTAACAAAGTAATATCATTTTCATATCTTATAAGTATGAATACAGACTTTTTACAATACATGTAAAGATGAATGCCTTATTTCATTATTTCTTCTTTCATATATAACAAGTACGTGATTATAGCCTGTGCTAAAGGGCTCTGACCTTAAAAAGTTAATAACCACATTCGAAATTTATGATTATCGACCATTTTCCATGAGATTATTTAAATCTACTTTGGAAAAAGGACATATGTTTATTTAAATTTTGACATTATTCAGAAGCGTGATTGTTTTAAAGTAAAATGTTAATCTAGCATACCTAGTTTAAATTCTAATTGCAAAATGTAGAATTTTGATCGTAAGAAATGATTCACGTTTGTCATGCATACCGCAGTTTATTTACATAAATACTCAACACTTCATAACTGCTCCTGGCCAAGAGAATTACTCTGGTATTTGATCCGAGACGAAAATACAAAACAGAAACGTTTACACCACATTATCAAGTAGACTTTACAGTGGTTTAAAATTTAATTTAATTCCGAGTGAGTTTAATCCAATCGAATGTATCGCTGGCAATAATCCAGCAACGAAATCGGGTATAAAATTTTCGTCGGCGAACCTACGTGAAAGCTGGCTCTGTGTAATATCTGGTAAATTGGTCGCATTGTTAATAGGTGGGAGCAGGACCGGGCTGAGTGTAAATTAAAACGATACTTTTAAATTTTTGTTAATATATATGTAAAAGTGTTATATAGATATAAAAGATTAACATTATTTTTTTCCCATACAAATCTGGTTTTTTCCGTCTTAACTTCGGCCAAGAATATAGAGTAATCGTGTAGGTCAAAAACATACCTTCATAAGACTTCTGCCTTTAATATATCAAGTGATGTCTTAATTACCCTGATTTAACAGTAATTGCATAAAAAAAATGAAATTTTTAGTATTACAGACAATAAGAAACACATCTTGACCTGATACCAAATTTGAATCTCTATTGGTCTAACTATATATATTTTTTGTTCTTGAGTCGTTAAGAAGCTAACGTATTTCTAGTTTTTTTTTAAATTTTAAATGATAGCCTATAGTGTCTAGAGTAAATTAAAAGTGATAGAGTAGATTAAAAGTGGACACTCGTAACATTCCTCACTTTTATTCTCCTTCATCCTATCCTATTTATTTTAAGTTTACCGTCGTTTGAGGAAATTTATGATTGTGTGCCTTTACAAATTACTAAAAAACAGTTTATTGCCAGTAAAACATAAATAGTTTATATACCCTTTTTTTATAGTTCTAAAATGACGTTTAAAACTAACAATTTATTTCTCTTATAGAAAGGAATTGTCAAGCTTTAAATGTCAAATGCGACATATGTAGACAGTATTGCCATGTCGCAAACAGATTTTCAAACAGTTTGTTTATTTTTGTTAGGTTAGGATTAGTTAGGTTTGCTGTAAAAAAAGCGCGCGGTAGCCTGGCCAATAAAATTTTGGATCTATATTAAAGTAAGGATTTTTTTTAACAAAACCTGTATTGTTAGGTGAATCTGCCCCGTTAATGTCAGGTTAGCCCAGGTGCGTCAATAAAACCTTTATTAAAGCTTGTGGTATATATGCCTTCAGAAAATCAGGTGGGGTTAGCAACACTGCGCAAAACTTTCTTCTTTTGTCTAAATCTTGATTTTGTCTAAATAATCACAATAAAGAGTTTTTGCACGGAAAATTAGTGAAATTTGTGAACTTTTTCAATTTTTTTTCAAGAAAAAAGTGGGAAATGTCACGAGTTCTTACTTTGAATCTAGTCTATACACCATAGGCTATCATTTAAAATTAAAAAAAAAAAGAGAAATGCGTGGGTTCTTTAACGACACAAGACCCTATATTTTTAATTATTTAAGTAAAATTTTCTTTTTATAGGTATGTTACATCCGTTTGAAATAGCAGCATTGTTTTTACAACAAAAGTATAATTTTTCAAAAGCAACTATCAAAAAATTACTTTTTATATTTAATTGAACCTGCAAAATATCAATAAACTAATATTGAAAAATTAGGTACCTATAATATTTGTTTAATCCATCTTAGTTTGCAGATTCCTTATAATCGTCACTAATGGACATAATATTTTTTTGTTTTATTCAAGATTCCCTAAATACTCTTCTTAGCAACTGCTTCAAAAGTATATATTTCTGTCAGATGTTTTTTTATACTAGCTAAATATATCAGACCAGTATAAAGGTGCATACTATCTTCAACTGATCTTAACAAATTACATTTGCGTTTTAGATGGTCTATACCTTAACAAATGAGTTATAACAACAAAACTAAAGTTGCCTGCACTAAAGTTTTGTAACCTACCTTGGTTTTTTAAACTGCGCTTGAACATGTATTTCGAGTTCGGAATCGATTTGCTACATTAATAGTTCAAGAACGAAATAAACTGTTTTTTATCGATAACTAATTTTTAAAGAAACGGACAAAGGTTTTTCTTAAAAGTTTTCTATTTGCAAAATTAAGTTTTTTACAAAATGTCCAAATGTCAAAGCGTAATTATTGGAAAGTTTTTTAAAACCCTTTAGAATATCGAAATTTAATACTAAATAAGTAACACTCTTTATGATAAAAGTAACAAATCTTAACCTTTTTCATTATTACTAAATTATTATCAAACACAAATTATTTGCTGACACTGATTTGCTTTCCGTTACACAGATATTAGTTTGATCTTAAAATGTTTGAATGTACAGACTAGGAAAAACAATGGTGGACATACATTTTTTGGGTATTCTACTATTTACTAAATGAAAAATAAAATAAAATACAACTCTATGAAATGCATGGAAATAAGATGAAGCACTAGTAGATGTTCTCCAAAGAAATATGGTTTGCTCATTTACGTTGCAGTTAACAAAAAAAAAAAACAAGAAAGTGAAATATATAACAGTTTCGTCCAATCAACTCGAACAAACAGGTAGAGTTAAGGCCAACAGAAAGGAGTGTAAACCAGTTCTTTACACATATTTGCCACAAAAATATTCAAAACAAAAAATTTTTTTGTAAAATGATGAAATTTTCAAATACCTATTCAAATAAAAAAAAATGTTATAAAATGATGAAATTTTGAGAAATGTTGCCACGACAGAACGGAAGGATATAACAAGTTTTAATTTACAGTAAAATTTATACCTAGTCAATAAAAATAAACAATTCTACAAATTATTAATTAAATTATTAAAAAAGAATTACATTAAAGGTGTTTGGGAATAAAATAACAGTTGCTAATAAAAAAAGAAAAAGTGAATCCTTTAGGAGTGTCGTATTTTAACAAAATAAGTTTACAAGCTAATAATCAACTACGAATATATGTATGTGCATAAAGAAATAACTAGGTGTATTTTTTAATTTGTATCTTAGACCCATTGTACTTCAAATACGCAATTCATCAAATGGAAAATGAAAAACCTCCCATGTGCCTCTGTGGCAGCAGTGGCGGAGTAAACATTTAAGAGGCCACAGGCACACCCTTGGCTTGGAAGCCCCTTCTATCAGGAATGGTAATGGTAAAAAATATTTGTTAGTTGCGTGGGGAGAGAAACGTCCTGCAAAAATAAACCGAAGAGCAAAACAAAAATCCTATGCCTGTGCGATAATCCGCCAATTATAAAGGCTTCCCTAAATTGAAAGGACCCCTAAACCAGTTACTACTGGCACTGGCCTTGGTCCGCTCTACAGACCTTTTTCGCGCAACCGGCAACACGAACCAATCTTGATGCATACTATGATAAAATTACGATAAGATCAATTGATGCTGCGAAATTATGAAACCACATAATGGATTGTATATTTGAACTATAACATGTCTTTGCTTAAATATAGCGATGCTAATTGTCTACATTTTGAGATAAGAATCATCAAAATACATGCAGTAAAAAATTTCTTTTGGAGACCGAGATTTCCAAAAAAAAAGGGATTCTCTCATCTCCAAATATGCAGAGTCAAACAATAAACTCTTTTGTCCTTCAAGTACTATCGAACATCTTTCAACTAACGCGTTCTGGCAGTTTGAAACAATTTTCTTCCTTAGAAAAGATTTTACAGTCCAAAATGCCAAGAAAATTGATACGTTGGGAAAATCAAACAAAAAATGTATGCATTTCATAACTTGTTTTATAAAATAAAGCTTTCCGATTTAAAAAAAAATTTAATTCAATCGACGAAAAATTATTTTAATTCAATTATGTCCGGGGAATGAAATAACTGAAAGTTTATGCCAAACTAAAGGCGGAAACTCAAAAAGTTATTCATAAAAAATGAGTCTTTATCAAGATCTTCTATAAAATAAAACATATCCATTTTTAAAAATTTAGTTTACAAAAATTAAAATTATTATTAACTTGGTCTCTAAATGCAAAAAGAGCTCTTCGGAAAAACCAGAAACTAAAAGTTAGTCTCTGATATGAAAAAATCTCAGGACAGAGTCGCCACTCGATTTCTGCTCGCCTTTTACTCTGCAAGGAAGTGCTTTAGTCTTTTACTCTCAAAGGGCTATTTCTTTTAACACTGGTAAAATTATTAATAGTATAAATGAGATTGCATCCGATCAAAAAATTTCCCGGTATTATGGCTTTATATTTTTAAACTTTGCTTTTAAAATTTTAATTTTTTCTTTTGGACTGGCTGAATTATTAAACTTTCGAACAAAAAATAGTGATCTCTCCTTAGTTGGACGAATCAAATTTTTGTGTAACTAATGTTTTCAAAAACACTGTGTTATTAAATTTTAAGTATTAATTTTAAGTAGCTTCAAAAAATACTATCACATAAAATTTTACTAGACTAGTTGGCACATCACCTCGCAAGGAGTTGAGGCATATTAAATATATATTCAGTTTTTTAGTACTTAAACATTTCGAAGCAGCGTAGGTTCCGAGTGGAATAAGTTAGTTTTAAGGACTTTTATAAAGCTGTTTTGAATTTTAGTCTTTAATTTTCAATTCTTATTTTTTTTACGACCTATATATTTTAATTCCGAAAATCAACAATAAAATTATATCCCAGTGAAAGTAATTTTTTTAAATTTTATTCAAAATAATTAAATTTACTAAAAACAAAAATCCACAAAAAATTTTTTTTTGATTATTTATAGACAAAGAAAAATATACGATAAGCCTTTTTACAAGCATACTCTTCCAAGTTTTATTTCCTACCTGTGTTGAGAATTGTTTGTTGTCCAAAGAACATAACATTTAACTTTTAATTATGAATATAAAAAACTAGCATTTCCAAAACTAGACAAAAAATAACAAAGTTCACTCTTTTAGCATTTTTGTTAAACTCTTAAATAATGATAGTATTGCCAAACATTAACTAGTCCCCGATTGAAGTCAATAAATAAGGTTCCACAAATAAATGTAATAAAGCACATTTTGCTGCAATATTAAGAACTTCAAAAAAACTATATATTCTGTGAAAGACTATACTAGCTTTCATAAAAGTAAATCGGGCCAATTGTGCAGTTACTAGTGATTACTCTTAGCACAATTAAATGTAAGATATTCAACAATTAAATTTAAGATATTCACTCGGTACGACATTTCCGATTTTGTAACTTACTAAACTTTTCCCCATTAAACTATTTAAACAAAAATTAAAACTAGTTTAAATATTTTCTCTAAATCAGGTTACACTTGCTAAAAAACTATTGGCCATAGTTGGGCAAATTTGGAACCTTCTGAGTTTTTTTTTCCCAACACATTTTGGCATCATTTAATACCAGCGACTTTTTTCCTGATTTCGCTAAACTCGGCTTACTATAAAGGGGACACCAATATTCCAGGGTGTGTTCTGATACATGATGGTGGGGCCTCGGTGGGTCCATTGGATTCGCCATCTCCAATTATTCTTGATGAAAATTACCTTGCATATGAAAGAGTTAATAGCATAAATAAAAATACTAAATTACTATATATTAAATATCTTCTAGCAGGAAGAAAAACCTCAACACGGACTTAAATACCTTCGAAGACCTGAATCTCATCGATTTAGATGACAGTCAGCCGCTAGCCTACAGTATAAAATCAACTAAAGGATCAAATGAGAGAATCGATAACATCAAACCTCAGGATAAAACACATTAAAGCCTGTTACGATAAGAGCAGGATACTTCTGAACGATGTGGTGAATGCAGCCCACATTCCCATAATTCATCTAACGGAAAGAACAAGGTCTGCCGGGCCATCTAGTAATATTTTATTTAAGCTAAAATGATAGAAAAAGTATAAAGTAAGGATCTTTTTTACGCCATAATAGAACATGGCATCCCTGATAGGGAATACTGGCCAGGATTCTACAAGGAAATCATAACACAAATATAATTTAAACAGTATACTGCAATTATGTTAAAACACGTGCACCACGGGCAAAACCTCAAGGGTACAGAAAATTTTAATTTACGATAAAAGCTATACCCAAGAAAAGTACACATTATATAATAATGGTTACGATTTAATAAAACCAAATTAAAAATATACTAAGACACTATGTATGTCTGTCGGAAGGTCTTATTTACTAGATTCAACTAGATATCTATTGATAGATCAACAACTAGCTCCAACAGTAAAAAATCAAACCAAAGTAACCAAAAGGGGCAAACAAGTAACTTTTTTGATTTCCAAAAAAATAAAAATATAATGATAATCATAATAAATAAATGATATTCCTTTTCCCACGCAGCGGCAAAACTCACCTATAGTGAAAGTTATACTTAAGAAACTTCATGCAACGCAAAAAATCGGTAAATTTCTTTACCCGGAACTTCCCTCGTTATGATTTTTTCCATTTTTTAGGAATAGTGAAGTGTGACCCAATATAGTTTAGTGCATAGTCACAATATATATGTTTATTTATTTATTTATTTATTTATTTATTTATTTATTTATTTATTTAATTATTTATTAATTTATTTATTTATTTATTTTTAATTTATTTATTTATTTATTTATTTATTTATTTATTTATTTATTTATTTATTTATTTATTTATTTATTTATTTACTTATTTATTTATTTATTTATTTATTTATTTATTTATTTATTTATTTATTTATTTATTTATTTATTTATTTATTTATTTATTTATTTATTTATTTATTTATTTATTTATTTATTTATTTATTTATTTATTTATTTATTTATTTATTTATTTATTTATTTATTTATTTATTTATTTATTTATTTATTTATTTATTTATTTATTTATTTATTTATTTATTTATTTATTTCAACAAATGTATGCTACAGAACAAAAAAATAGTCCTAAATGATACGGTATCGATCGTTATTACTAATTTAACAACATAGTATATGATGGTAAATAATAAACTTCATACTATATATTTAAATTTATGATTTATGAACAAGATAAACAAAATAAACAAATAAGTCAAACTTTTAAAAAGACAAAATAAAAGGAACAAGCTAACCATACCCTCCAGATTTTACAGAGGTTGTTGGAGAACTGTTCTTAGAGCACTTAAGGAAATGTGAAAAATATCTACGTGAATAAAATGCACATTATAAACATTAACCAGAGTGTGCACAAAAGCTCTTTGACCGTAGTGGGTTCTGCGCGTTCTTTGTAAAAAAAGTTGTTGAGTCCTCAGTACTCTATTAGGGACTCTAAATTCTAATTGTCTTAACAGCTCAGAACAATCGATCAGACCATTTAAGAGCTTGTAAGGGAAGATTATATAATAGTTTTGACGTCTGAATTCTAGAGATTTATATCCGCATAATAAAAATCGCACCTCGTAATTTAAATTTGAATAAGGAAATATATGTTTATATAATAAATATTTAATAAATCTGCCCTGTACTCGTTCCAGTCTAGATGTATGACACTGATAATACGGACACCAAACTATACAACAGTACTCTAAGATACTACGGACTAAACAATTGCAGAGGGTGCAAATTGCCTTTGTATCATGCATTAACTTTGTATTTCGTTTAATAAAACCCAACAGTCTTGAGCATTTCGCCACAATCTGGTCAACGTGTAAATTAAAAGAAAGACTACCGTCGAACAGTACACCAAGGTCATTAAAGGATTCAACAGACTCTAACGGGACACCCTCTATTTGATAAATTAAGTTTATAGGATTTACACACTTATAAAAACTCATTTTTTTACACTTGTTAACATTTAAAGCAAGATAATTTTTTTACACCACAAAACTAAACGGTTTATATCAAGCTGAAGGACGTTGTAATCACTAGAATTACCAACGCTGTAAAACTTTAAATCGTCCGCATACAACAAACAGTATGACATTTTAAAACAAGACGATACATCGTTAAAAAATAACAAAAATAATATAGGTCCTATGTGGGATCCTTGGGGAACTCCCGAAAGCACCTCAAACTCTCTCGACACCACGCCTCCAATCTGAACGCACTGCCTTCTATATGTCAAGTAGTCCTCAATCCGGACCAAATAAATGGATCCTATTCCAATCTTCGACACTTTGGACAGTAGCAGTTTGTGACATACACTATCGAAGCCTTAGATACATCGGTATATATAACATCAACAATGTGTTACATATACTGTATTTTCATTTTTATTTGTTACATCATATTGGATTCTTACCAATATTTTACCATTTTTTTTTACCTATGCCAAACTTGACTTTTGGGCATAATAAAATAAATTCAATAAGTAGTTTTTACACTGACCAGTACAGCAGTACCAGTTTATTTTATTTTCACATCTAATTTTTCTCCAAAATCAATTGAACAAGATTTTTTTGCGTTGATTTTTTTAAAAATTGTATTGGGTCGTGATTTAGTTCCGCAATCTTAAATTGAAAGCCATATTATCAGTCTTTACCTACTCCGTTGGTCCACAGATACTTCCCAGATATTAAGTTTCTAACTGGTTTTCGTTAACGATCCTCTTGTTGTTATGGTAAAGTGATGTATTATTTGAGGTTAGGTTCCAGTAAAAAAACTTTTCTAAAATGTCGACGTTTCGCAACTTTATTGTTGCATCCTCAGGACACATAGATTTTATATCCTACATGAAACCCATATTATAAATCTTTACCTACTCCGTTGGTCTGCAGATATTTCCTAACCCCAAATAATACTCCACTCTAATAACAAGAAGACCGTTAACGAAAAGTAGAAACTTAATATCTGGGAAATATCTGCGAACCAACGGAGTAAGTAAAGGCTAATAATTTGGTTTTCATGCAGGATATAAAATCTATATAATAATATGTGTTCTGAGAATGCAACAATAAAGTTGCGAAACGTAGACAATTTAAAAAATTACTTTAGTCTTTTTAACCGGATCCTTAACCCCAAATGATACACCACTCTAACATAACAACAACAGGATCATTAACGAAAACCATAGAAACATAATATCTGGGAAATATGTGCGGATCAACGGAGTAGGTAGACTAATAATATGGGGTTCATGCAGGATATAGAAACTATATATATGTTTCCTGAAGATACAACAATAAAGTTGCGAAACGTAGATTATTTAAAAATAGACTTTTTTTATTGGACCCTAACCCCAAATACTACACCACTGTAGCATAACAACAAGAGGTTTGTTAACGAAAACCATTTAGAAATTTAATATCCAGAAAATATCTGCGGACCAACGGAGTAGGTAAAGACTGATTTTTTGAGTTTCATGCAGGATAGAGGATCTATATCTACTCAGCCATATTGGATTTTTACCATTTTTTTTTTCACGATTACAAACATTTTATTTGGCCGCAATTTTGTTCCGCCATCTTGCATTAGTCACATAGTTTTACTAATTGAGCCCTATACTATAATTGGTTATGGCACACAATTTGAAATCAAACCATTAAGAAGTTTTTTCAGGCTGATTTTTTAAATATTTTATTATGCCGCCATTTTGTTCCTCCATCCTGGATTCGTACCAAAGTATTACCAGTCGATTCCAATATAAGACTTAATGTGTTTGCAAAATTCGAGATAAATTGGATAAGTAGTTTTGTAATAATAATTTTTTTAACATTTCACTAAGCCGGTATTTTGTGTCGCCACATTGGATTTTTACCAAAATGTTACCAGGTCATCCCCATACGACCCTTAATTTTTGACGAAAATTTGAAGTCAATCGGGTAAGTAGTTTGTTAGCTACGCCGCGAATAGACAGACAGACAGACAGACAGACAGACGGACAGACCGACGGAATTGAGAAAATATGTTTTTCGTCATCTAGGGATCCTGAAACGATTACAATACTTCCCTTTTACGAGGGAAGTAAAAATAAAAGATTTTCGGAGTGAAATATTATAAACATAGATAATACTCAAAATAACAAATATTTGACTAACTGTTTTTCGTACTAAAGGTCTTTTATAATTTTTTCACCTAAATCACACCAAATTTTCTACATGGGATGTTTTCAACAATGCTAAACACGATTCTAAAGCTGAAATTGAAATATCATACCCCATCACCTTTACAACTTTCTACGCGGGTGTTTTCAAGGCCGCTGATCACGATTCTTAAATAAAATTCATTTCATTATGAACCCCAATTTACTCCTTCCCCCCCATAGGGGCGAAGGGTGTTGATATTTCAATTTCAACTTTAACAACCCTTATTACGGTAAATATGGGGATGAAGAAGATCCGATCTTCATCTACTTTTTTCTCCCACCACAACTAAAAATTTGCAAAAAAAATTAGGATCAACTTCGCAAAAGTTCAGGGTAAAAAGCTGTCTTGACGCGATTAATATCTGTTTTCGTGACATTAAAAGATAAATAATTTGCCAATCAGTCCAATCTTTAATTTGTATCAGTCCATGATCCACGTCCCTTTGTAGATCATCGGAGTTTTTACTAAACCACAGTGTAAAGTGACCTTTTATGTCAATAAAAGAAATGTCGTTAATATATATCAAGGAAAGTAGCCCTGATGCATACTGTAGCTTACTGGTGTTCCTCTGACTTTGACCCATTAAAATTTACCATCTGAAAACATCCGGTTAAATGTGACTAAAACTACGACCCTGCGCAACCTCTTTTCACATACGCCTCCTACGACCCTGCGCAACCTCTTTTTACATACGCCTCCAGAGAACCACTTGATGATTAACGCAATCAAAACCTTTAGAAAGATCGCAGATTACCGTTATTGCATATTCACCGTTATTACAGCCAAATATAATTTCTCCAAAAATGAAAAATAGCATCTTTGGTGCTTACTGAATCTTTAAAACCATTTTGGTAGCTAGTAAGCACTCTTTGCTTATGTAGAAATGCTTGGAAACATTTCTTCTTCAGAGCTTCTTTTATTTTGGATTAGGTGGGGAAATATAGAAATAAGCGTAACATTTGTTGATAAGTAATGTCCCCCTTGTAAAGTGGTAAAATTTTCGCTAATATCAGCTATATGGGAAACAAACCCGACTCAAAAAATTCATTAATAGCATATTAAAGAACCTCCAATATATGGGTGGTAATATGGTATTTCATCCCATCAGGTAGTGCGCGTATTTTTAATAAGTTTAAGTATATGTTATGTTTCATTTAATAAAGTGGAGAGAAAGAAGAACGATTCATGTGAGTAAGAAAACCTAAAAAGATATATTACTGTGCTAATTATTACTCTAATGCTCAGCTATGTCACAATAGAATTGCTTAATCTGATTCGGCTGCAAATCAGCCACAAATTCACTCTTCAACTTTACTATTCTTTCCCCTCGGATTACTAAAAATTTTCAAAGCCTTCCTTTGCTTTTTTTGAGATATAACTAATTTTAATTTTTTTCTGTGCAGAGATCGATATCGATTTAAATAATTAATAAAAATGCATTGTTATTAAAGTACTTTCTAATATAGTGTAAGGTATATTTTACGTTTTTTATGTTTTTCTTTTTAATTTGTCCATATTGACATTATTTCTTAAAAGTCTTATGTAAAAAGCAATGGAATTGTCTCCAAAGGATTTTCGGAATTATAAACCAGAATCAAATCTAGCTGGGATCAAAGTGACACAAAAGTAATAAAGACTATTGAGGAAAACACTCGTCTATGTAGTTTTCTCGACTTACTCAATCATCTACTTACACCTACTGGTATACTACACAACGCCGGTTCATGACCAGAAAGATCTTCGTCACCCTGAATGTTTGTGAATACATAGTTTAACAATGAAAGACAGATTGCTGTGATGCGAGTAGTCATTCAACATGCAACATTCATTTATAATTATTACATTAATTATAAGATTATATGATTCCAAAACTGCAGTCTAGGAATATTGAACCAAACATGAGTTGTTTAAAAAAATTAATATTTAATTTTCCTTAAGTCAACTAGTTAAGAGATGACTAGAGCAAGCGCCAACAAAGAATAACCCATAAAACCAAACCAGAGTCAGAAGTAGGGATTCCAAGAAAAAAATTTATAGCAATGCCAAACCTGATATTCTGTTTACCAAAAATACTAATAAACGAAATACAAATAAATGAAAGATTTTTGCGGCAAAATGGTTTAGTCTAAAACTAGCCAGTGTTTTGGGGAAGTATATGAAGTTTGGCAACAAGTGCTTATGATGAAAGGTATTTCTTCGTACTGTCAACTAGTTGAGAGATAAGTACAACTAGCGCTAACAAACAACGAAACCAAACCAGAATCGCTAACAGGAGCAAACAACTGACAATTATTTTTTCCATGAGAGCATCCAAGACTATTGCCGGTTTTGATATTCCTTGCACTATGATGCAACAAAAGCTACATGTGGCGAAACTCATTACCCAAGAACATAGATTATAAGAAGATTAAGGATATTTGCGGGGAATTGAATGCCTAGGTAATTTATTGAAAGATCGTTAAAGCACCACGCATAAACCTTATGGAAAATCGGTTTCGGTGAAATGGGCTGATTTTCTCCTATGTTGTAATTCTTGATCTCCCGAGCAAAATATACCCTGGGCACAATCTAATCCTATAGCTAGCTATAAAATACACATGGAAAACAGGATGACACCAAATTAGTATTTTCAACATATTTAGCGTATAGTGCTTAAAAGAGTCTTATATTGTAAATCGTATTCGTCCTATATCTCGGAACTAAAAGGTTGTAAATGTATATACATTTTTTTTCTTTTTTTAGGAAATACTATACGTTAAATATGTTGAAAAAACTAATTTGATGTCGTCCTGTTTTCCGCATTTATTTTATATCGAATCTGGACAAAGTTTAAACCCAAATCGTGCTCAGGTATTTTTTGCTCAGGAGGTCAAGAACTACAACATAAAAAATTCGGCCAATTTCACCGAAACTGGATTTCCACAAGGTGTGTGCGTGGTCCTTTTATAAAATATGGTTTTTCAAATACATTTTTGGATTACAAATACCCTTATCATTTTTATTGGGTCACCAAGTACATTTTTATTGTTTGGTTTATCTTTATTGTTTCAAGATTTTTAGTGGTATTTGAAAATTATTTATAAACAGGTTGGACCTGAAACAAAACGCTTTGCTACAAAAAAGAAAATACTTTATCTCATGAGACTTTTTTTTAACCTGTCATAACTCATATAAACTATGAGATAAGGTGGAATATATTCTTACCTAGATCAACATGTACCTCAAGGTACGCATAGCAAAAATACCATGAATAATTCAAAAATTTTATGAAATTTTTGTTTTATTAGAATATAATTTCGACAGATTAAAAATTATTCAGACACTATTTTCAGGAAAAAGTGCATTACATTTACATAATGGTGGCTTGAGAGCATTCAGAAAATAAATCTAGAAGAAAAGAAGGGCCGAATAAAAAAATAATATTTTTTTCCGCATAACCCCTGATGCTTATTTTTAGTGGAACAATGTTTAGAGTCCTTACGAACTAAATGGTATTCTGACGTTCAATACGTTCAAACTTCAATACCGAAATCATAAAAAGTATTAGGCATCACCGAATACATACATAACACCTATTACGAAATCATCCTTTTATAGAATCGTCTGAGGACTACTTACAATGTTTCTCGTTTGATCACAGGAGGCATCTTCACGTACATGATTCCCTATCAGTTTGCCAATGCCGTAAACTATTCTTTCTATTACTTATTACTTTTATTTACAAATGTCGAAATAGGGAATTACTCATTTAGACTTCTTACTCTTAACCAATATTTTTTCTTAAACTTCTAATTGACATATTGTTTAAGAGGAACAATATTTATAATCCGTAAGTTTAATTTTTCAATTAGTTAATAAAACTCAGTAAAACAATCAAACATTAAAAACAGTTTAAAAGCTCATAAAATTAAAGGTGCCGATTCAAATTTATTACGCCATTACACGTAACGATTTGTTGACTAAAAGATAATTAAAAAGTCATTTTTGATCGGCAGAACTTCTTGCCAGCTTACCATTCATTAGCCTGTTGGGTATGCATTATAACAAAAAAAAAAGTTCAAGGTACAGCAATTAGTGCGCTTGCCAATTTATAAACCGAGGTATAATTGATGTAATACGTTTTCGAAAATTAATTTTCTTTTCTGTTTCGTTAATATAATAGGGAATTAGCAGCATAAAAAATAAAGGGAACAGGAAGCTTATGCAAACGACACCAATATTTGTAGTTCAAATGAAATTAAAATTTTAATCTTACTTGACGACAAATATGAAGTAGTTTTTAACAAAATTATCGCTGAAACATTTCTTTATCTTATCTAGCTAACATGAATCTGCCGGACAGACAACCGATAAATGCTAAACTATATAAAAAAAAATCGATTAATTTCCTTTACCCGGAACTTTTATTACGAATAGTGAATTGGGACCCAATTTAGTTCAGTATATAGTCATTTAGTAACACATATATTATCTTTTCAAATATTTTTATTGGGCGCTATTTTATTCCATCATATTGAATTTCTACCAATATTTTACCTACGCCATACTCGATTTTTGGGCATAATTTAAAATAAAATCAATAAGTAGTTTTTACATTGACACACACCGCCATTTTGTAACGCCATGTTGAATTCACACCAGTTTATCCCTATATCAATTTGGTTATTACGTTGATTAAAAAAAATATTAGCCCGCCATTTTGTCTCGTTATCATTGAATTCGTACCACGGCTTTACGAGTTTATCTCTATATCACGTTTAATGCTTGCACAAAATTTGAATTTAATCTAAGTAAGTTTTTCAGGCTAATTTTTTAAATGTTTTATTAGGCCGCCATTTTGTTTTGCTATCTTATATTCACACCAAAATGTTACCAGTTCTTTCCTATGTAACATTTTTTGAACAAAACTTGGATATTTTCTTTTTTTTAGAAATATTTTTTTAACGTTTCAGTAGGCCATCTTGTTCTGGCATATCGGATTTTAACTAAAATATACCAGTTCACCAAATGATTCTTAATTTTTCACTAAAATTTGAAGTCAATCTGATAAGTAGTTTTTAAAGTATGCCGCGAACTGACAGACAGATAACAAACCGACAGATATACCGACGGAATTGATAAAACATATCATATTTTTCTGCATCTAGGGGCATGAAAAAATCAGGGAGGGTGATTTTTTTACGATTACAATACTTCCCTTTTACGAGGAACTATACAAATGATACCTTGTATAATACTGCTTTACTAAATTCATATACTGCTAATTACAAATATATCAGGTTTAATGCCTCATATTTCTTTGAAGACTGTTGAAAAAAGCATGCAATAAGGCTAGTTTATTTCTATTAAATCATATTTATGTATTAGAAGATTTCTATTTACTCAAAAGAGTAGCCTCCTATGTTTTTAAAGGTAATGAGTTTGAACACAATCAAACATTGTCAAAATTATTACTTATGAAAGGGTGTTGTCAACTATCTAAATGTTTATGAACAAAACTACTTGCTAATAAAATAAAAATTAAATTTTAAGGTGGCTTTAATACTGTAATAATAACTTGTGTAATATTTCATTAACTACGTGTAATTATTATCATCAAATGATTATTAAAATAACCCGCTTTTTATTTAAATTTAAAGACAATGCCATGACAACACCGTCAAATATTTGTAAATCCCATGGTATGCAATTTTGCATAAGTATAAGCGGTGTTGCTAGGTACAATACCACTGTTTTTGAGCGATTTTTGTGATTCTTTTGGGTTATTTTTGACTATTTAACTTCTAGCCTTTATTTTCTCGGGTAAGCCAAATTACTTATCTGCACTTTTTTCCCTAAGCTACATATTCATAAATTCCGAGGCTAAGTCGATGTATGTTAACACAAAAAACATCGATATAAATATCTCTTTTTACATATCTGACATTAAAAATATACTTTTCTTACAATAAATTATTTTAAAATACTAAGAGGTATTACGTTTTTCATTCAGAACTAAGTAAACAAAAATAAACAAGCTTAGGTGTACGTTGTTATGCATAGTGTAAAAAGAATAAGTTACGTATGTTATTAAATATGCCCGCTGTGATAATAGATTTAAATTTTGGTTGGCAGTTACACGATAGTTATACAAATAGGTTTAAAAATATTACCATTAGTAATATTCGGCACATGACTCATGAAGAATTTGTGGGATACGACAATGAGAATACATCATTTTTTCTTTGTCACACTTATTTGCAGTACATCGTGAGAATACCATTGAGTTAGATTTTAAAATAACTCAAAAAAAACTGTTCCAACTCGAAACACATAAACGGATACGGAACACATTTGGGTTTATAGTCGACCAAATACAAGGTATTCAATGTTTTTTGATGTCGATGAAAGTTTGTATAAAACTAGTGTCGGAAATGTTGGTTAAAATAACATTAAATAAGTGTAGTGATAGTTTTGTTAAATTTGAAGATGAAGATGGCAAAGAATATGATATTCCCAAAGCTGAAGAATGCAAGGATATAGTTGTTCGAATGTACGATTTACTGATTGAACTGAAACAAAAAATGATCAGGTGGGAATTGTTATCCTGTAGAAAATCCGTACTCTAGTGACCGTCATGAAGACTTAAATTCCATTCTACCTATCAGTTGACAATTGTACATCCTTGGTGGTATATAAAAATCAGACCCGCACGTGTATGGCATGTAGGGAATCCGGACATGAAAGGAAAGAATGCCCAAAGAGGATTGAAAGGGAATTAAGGAGACAAATGCACCAGTACAGATTAATAATAGCAATGCAAGATTATATGCGGAAGTGATTCATACTCACCTGGACCTAGCAATAGTTATGGAAGATGAGAAGAAGGCTAAGGAAAAGAACGCAAAGCCAAGATCTTTTCGACACGCAAAATACAGAGTCCAGTGAAAATCTTACCCTTGTTCACGTAATTCCGCCTTTGATTGAGGAAACCGAGCACCAAGAAAAGACTGAAATTGGGCTTACTGTAAATGAAAAAGCAGCTAGAAACAACAAGCGGTTCCGTTCAAAAACCGATGTAAGTTCCAGGGATCAAGAAAAAGATTGCTAAAGGTGAAAATTAAACTGACTGAACATAGTACACAGTTTGTGCATGTGGTGAGGTGAAAAGGTAAATGAGAAAAATACAGAAGGTAACGAAAGTTCGGAGACGTAAGACGCAACTTAGTCTTATATTTAACTTAGTTTTTCTAATAACAAAAGAAACCACCATTGGGTAATTAAAAACTATATGCAACGTTAACTGCAATAGTTAAAAAAAATTAAATAAAACAGAGTATTATAAGTGATTTTGTTAAAAGATGACACTGACGTTTGCTGCTTATAAGTTAATATAGATATTATAGGATGTTTAAACGGTTATGAAATAATTACGAACATTGGGCCCGTGGAATTATGTATCGGTGTGGCACGAATATTGACGAAGTTTCGTGTTTCCCTGATGGTCGAATAATCTCAGTCACAAATCTCATAATTGATAACTTTAGTCTTGTAAATATATATGCGCCTTCCGGTACATAAAATAAGACGGAAAGAACAAATTTCTTCCAAAATGATTTAGCCACGCATTTAAATTCCGATTTACCGATGGTAATATTAGGAGATTGCAATTGTGTATTAAATAAAAAGATGCAAAAAAATAATGTAAATATTTGTGGTAGGTTAGCTAATTAATTAAGAAGTTTAAAAATGTTAGATATATGAAAATTGCTTCATAAAATCCGCCTTGAATTCACATTTTTAGACATAGTGCAGCATCTAGAATAGGAGAGAGTTACATAAATAAAGAATTTGCAGGGATTGTGCATAAATGTGAAGTCAAAAAGGCAGCATTTTCAGATCATAATGCCTTAATTTTCTATTTGAAAAACCCAAATAATGAAATACCATCTCATAGAAAATATTGGTATGGATATTGGAAAATAAAAAAATCTTGTTTAACGGGAGATAAAATCCATCTTTCAAAAACGAAATAATTTTACTAAAAATTAATCTCTCTATCGTTCAGACCTGATTAAATAGTAGAAATAAATAAGGCCATTGAGCAACGGAATAACTTGGAATTTTATAATTACGCGCTATTTGAGGCTAGGAATAAACTTAATTAAGGCGAAGAGGCAATTTTAGAATTTAGAAAACCTAAAAATACCATTTTTCAGTTAAAGACAGGTTTTTTAGATATTCGTTTTCAAGATAAAAATAAAGATCAAATAAACGAGAGATATGCCCTCTATGATATTATGAAAATAAGAAATAATCGGAACTCAAATATAACTGCACAAAAAAAGAAAACGGAGAAGAAATTAAAAAACTAGTGAAATGCTGGTACACGCGAAATCAGTTTTTCATTTTCCTGTTATTATGTCTATGATCATTTATATATTTTTTGTAGCAAATCTTTAATGTTCATATCACTCCTTAAATATTTTGTATTCAACATATTTTTACATCTTTAAAAATAAAGCTTGCAGACCTCGTTCAAATGTGAACAGAAATTCTATGTATGCATATTGCCTCCCTTAAGTAATATATTTTTGTCATTTTAAAATAATTAGAATATATGAGTTCAGTTTATATGATATATCGAAAAAAAATGTAACACCATGTTGTTATCTTCTCTATAAGTCATTTTTCACAGAAACGCTGGAACACGGGAAGTGGTTTAAATGGTTGTTCGTCTTTTTGTGACATTTACAGCGCCCTTCGTGCAAGTAGGCACCCCAACATTTTTTTTAATGGCAAATTAGGTTATATGGGATCTCTGTGATATTATTTTCTAAAATTCAATCCGACACTAACAACAAATCAGGGGTCTGTTCATTTCGTTACAGTAAAATGGGTCCATATGTGATTTTTAATTAAATACTATTCGAGGGCCCATCCTTAGCACTCACCTGAATCGGCGAATATAACACATACTGAAAGTATGTGTTACTACTTTCCATGCACCGAGTCTGAGGTAAATACTATCAACCGCATTTTGAATACTTTCAGTTAGTAAATTAGTAACGTTCATTCTTATTATATCTTTTAGAGCCTCAACGCTTTTTGGTCTATTTTTTAAACACTCTCTTTTTCAAATACCTTCATAGAAAGAAATCCATTGGTGTAAGGTCTGGAGACCTTGGTGGCCATTCAATGGGACCCCGTCGATGTGCAAAAATTTCGTTCAAATATCTTCATACATTTAAATCGAAATCCGGTAGTGCTCCATCTTGTTGAAACCATATTCTTTTATGGGGAATATCTGAATCACCGTCGTCAGGAGCTATTACTGCTAATGCAGGTATTAAATCGAATGAGTCCTAAAATTCAATTATTTCTTACCCCAGCACACACATTGACTTTTTGGGAATGTTGTGTATGTCCCTCACGTATCCACTATGAGTTTTCATCAGACCAAAATCGATATTTATAGCTATTGGTCTTTCCATTTAAATAAAACGTAGCTTCATCGGAGAAGATAATATTTTGAAAAAATCATCATATCTTCTCATCATTTCTTTACAGAACTGTGATCTCTTATTGTAGTCATATTCAAGAAGTTTTTGTATAACATGCACTTTATACGGTTGATGCTTCTGGCCCTTTAGTAATCGCGGTACAGAAGCTCTACTGACATCGTTATTTAGTGCTAAGATAGTAGTTCAAGAAAGTGAACTTTCTTATATTAATAGGAGTATATTAAGAAAGCGGGTGGTCGGACCGTTTTAGGTAAATCCATGACTGTCCCATGCTGTTCAAATTTGTGTACTCAAGTACACAAACCTTATCTTAGCTCCGTATCTTGTCTCCATAATCCAACAATATCAAAATTGCTATACGCTGCCTTTCTGAAAGCACCATAATTCAAAAATGTCGAAGTTCCAAAATGCTAACCCTTTCATAAAATTTATTGATCAAACTAAAAGATTAACTGAATTTATTATTTTGAGCGTGTTTGTTTTTGCCAAATAACAAAAAAACTGTTCTAGAATTTCAAGAATTTGGGCATATTTTTATCTGCATTTTACAATGTAAAAATTTGTGATATTAGGAAGTTGCCTCTTAAAGTATGTCGCAATAATAAATATCACTATCGTCTAATCAATCCTGTCAAGATAATTCAATGAAATTATTTATATATATTCGTATATTTGTATTCACAAATATACGACAAAATGGCCTGATAAAAAGTAATATACATTTAATTAAATTCCAAACTTAATTAACCTCTTTAATATAATGATTTTTTTTAAGAATTCTTATCTTCTATTATTTCAAATATTACACCAAAAACCTCAAACAAATTTTAAATTTTCAAGCGCAAACAATATGATTTATGGCAAATTTACTCGCAAGGACGTGTGTTCAATAGGATTTGAACATCTCACTTAATTTATATATATATATATATATATATATATATATATATATATATATATATATATATATATATATATATATATATATATATATATCCTATTGTATATATATATATATATATATATATATATATATATATATGTATCTGTATATATATATATATATATATATATATATATATATATATATATATATAGGGCCAAACGTTGAGCGAAATGTATTCTGTTGAGCCCAAGACACCGAACTATTCGCAAAGAACTGGCAAGAATGAAAAATGAAAATATTTTTGCGGATGAATTAAAAATTAATCCGTATAACTCAGATGAACGAATCTTTGTGTGGAAGAGTCCGAATGAAAGATACAGTGAAGACAAAGCACATTTCAATCATGTAGTGAAGGCGTTGTTACAATATTTGTAGTAGTATGCTTAAGGCGAAAAGCACACTCTTCGTTTCACGAGCCACAATTACGTCAGCTACTTAACAGAACCAATAACTTATACCAATATTGAATCCATTGGTTCAAAATTACGGCATCAAAAGTATTGTCAGTGGAGGTTTTGGAAGCAAATGAAATTGCCAGAATGTAATGGCCATTAAAGTATCCTGATTTTAACCCTATAAAGCATGTTTGTGCGTGACTTCAATTTCCGTTTAAAGCATATTTAACATATGGTGAGGGCAACGAGAAATGGGACCGATAAGCTAAATAATTAGTTTTATCTATGCCAAAATGTACTTGAAACTGGGGGAGAAGGCTACTAATATAAAAATTGCCTTTGATTATTATAACTTGCATTTGTTATGAAGTTATTTTAATTTGTTAAAATGAATAAAAGTGTTTTCAGTTCGCTTTGGTTTATTCAGCCACCCGGTATAAAATATACATTTGTGATATTTAAAACATATACAATTATTAACCAAACAGAACTTTAGAATTAAACTACAATTTGCCGATAATATATCATTTGCTTAAAAAACACATCTTAATCTCGAAAACTTATTGGGACAAACGTTCAACGATAAGATTTACGTTATAAAATAAGTGGAAACGTCACTCCGGCAAATGAAGTTTTTAAATTTTACAAGCGTGTTGCGTTACACTTTGCATAATTGACAAGTTGTTTTTCAAGACCTGCATTCCAGAAGGAAATATTTCTTTATTCAGGTAATATTGAAAAAAGGTACAATTATCACGAAAACAGAAGATTAGAATTGAACTACAATTGGTCGATTATATGATATTTTCTTAAAAAAATGTCTTGCTTTAAACAAAAGATAAACAAAAAATCTCGAAAACGTACCGAGACAAACGTTTAACAAGTAAATTTACACTGTAAAATAAGTGAAAAAGACACGGCAAATTTTACACGCGTGTTGGGTTACACTTTGTATAATTGACCATTTTTTTTTTCCGATGGTCGCATTTCAAAAGTTACTATCCTAAAGGTTTCGGATTTATTTTACTGTTTACCGCGTTCATTTTATCCCGAAATAGTAGAGATATTTAATATATGAGCGGCAAGTTAGATTATTACAATGGCAATTAAGCTTTTTGCACTTATAAGTCCTCCAAAATTGGAAATGTTTTCTTATTCAAGTGACAAAATATACATTTATAACTAAAACAGAACGTAAGGATAAAACAACTTGACTATATGCCATTTTCTTAAAAAAAAACAACACACCTTGCTTTAAACAGAAGACAAACAAAAAATCTCGAAAACGTAGCGAGTCTAACGTTCAACAATTAGATTTACCCTGTAAAATAACTGCAAAAGTCATTCCGGTAAATTAAATTTTTAAATTTTACAAGCGTGTTGCATTAACTTTGTATAACTAACAAGTCGTTTTTTCAAAATTGGAAATATTTCCTCATTCAGGTGTTATTGAAAAAATATACAATTATCGCCAAAAGGGAACTTTATAATAATTAAACCACAACTTGCCGAATATATTGTCTCAAAAAGAACACATCTTGCTTTGAACAAAAGATAAACAAACAAATATCGAAAACGTGCCGAGACAAATGTTCAACAAACAGATATACCTTGTAAAATAAGTGAAAAGTTACTCCGGTAAATTAAGTTTTTAAATTTTACAAGCGTGTTGTGTTACACTTTGTATAATTGATAAGTTATTTTTCAAGGGTAGCATTCCAAAAGGAACATACCTGAAGATTTGGAAACCATTTTACTGTTTGCCGCGTTTAATTTTGACCCGAAATAGTAGTGATATTGAATATGTAAATGATAGGTTAGGTTATTACAATGAGAACTAAACCTTTTGCGCTTATAAGTACTTCAAAATTAAAAATATTTTCTTATTCACGTGGTAATGAAAAAATATACAGTTATCAGCAAAAAAGAACTTGAGAATTGAACTACAACTTACCGATGATATGCCATTTTCTTAAAAAAAAAACACATATAACAAACAATTTCGAAAACGTACCGAGACAAAGGTTTAACAACTAGATTTACCCTGGAAGGTACCTTAAAATAGACTATTTTGAGATACGCCACATTGAGAGATTAACTAGACAAGTTGGCAAGATTTTTGTTGTGTATATTTGATCGTTACATGAAATATTTATATGTGTTATAACAATTGTGTTATTGGTTCGTGCAATTTAATGCAAAACATAATATTAGTTCATAAGAGACCCATAATAAAATTGTGCTTTTTAAAACCATATAGATCGTTTTTGATAACGATATCTTATTGGTTGAAGAACAAAGTAAATTCCTAGGCAATATTAAAAATAAGGATCTTGTTGATTACGCTTTTTTATGGATACCTGACTAGCGAAAATATCAGCACATTAATTATTGCAATACATGGCATTCATGTCCACATTGTCCCTACTGCCATCAAGATATCAGAAAAAATGAACAAGTTGTAGTTATCGAACAAGACGTCGACCTTCTTGTTTTATTAACAGCACTTTCCTCTGAGGATAGAGACATTATATTTCTAAGAGGCCTTAAGTAATGTATAAAGACGAATTTACAGGGGACTTCATCTAGTATTTTAAGCAAATTAAAGGAATCTATTTTATTTATTTATGCTATAGGCGGCTATGACACAACTTCAGGATTTTTTGGAAGAAAAGTAAAGTAACAATACGTACAGATATTTAATAGGAAAAAAGAACAAAGAAGTTTTTAGTAACACAGAGTCAACTCCTGGAGAAGTTGAGAAAACCGGAGAAAGGTTTATATTGGAACTATTCAAACTTTAACCATCAGAAGGCAGCCTTACTGGGCAAAGATACGCTTGTTCTAATAAGTTAGTTGTTCAAGCAGACAGCACTGTAGTTTTATCCAAATTATCTCCCATATCAGCTGCTATGCAACAACATTCCTGGCGACCTTTCCTGCAAGTACAAATTTAGCGAAAACAATCTTTAAAACCTGACCTATGGGGCTGGAAGAAAATTAACAACACACATCTATATACACAACGGAGGCGCCCGCCCCAGCCTTAATTCTCTCATTAATAAATGCAAATAAATATAAAATTTTCTGGGCCAATAATGGTTTCTGAGAAAAACGTCAAAAAGCACCGCAGTGCGCGTTAAGGGTGGTTTTCAGAGGTGAAGCTCACACTTCAAACTTGGGAACTCTTTTAATTCTGAAAACTCTTCCTTTGGGGCGCACAATCTTCAAAGGGCAAAATTGTATACATTTTTTTCAGTATTCAGCTATTATATGTCTAATATAAATATACTAATTTGAGAATGTACAGTTTTGCAAATATTGCCAGGTAACTGTCAGTAGCAACAAAAAATTCCAGGCTGCCCATCATTTAGCCTCTGCCAAATATCAAAGCGAAAATAAAGAAATTCTGTTCATTCTTTCATTGCTGGTAAAAGTGGCTAACAGAGGTACATCAGTTTCGTCAAGAAACAACTAATGTGGAACAAACATATGGTACTAATTGCTAACTCTGTTTTTAGAATATTAGAATTTGAATAAAAAAGGGAAGATTATATTTACTGCTATGGGGACATCATGTGTGAACAAGTGTTTTTTATCTCAAAATGATATGATGCATGCAGACCGAGCATGCATTAAAAATTTAAAAACTCGATTTTGAGTGACATAGTTTAGAGAAACTGCGACAAATATTTTTTATTACAGAATGTAAAGGAAATAATTGTTTATTTGATACTACAAAAGTAGTTGAAAAGAAACAAATTTATTTATTAAAAAATATAAAAATTGTAAACTTGTCTTTAAATGAATTAAAAATAAAAACTATGTAGGTTAGGTCCCTTCATGTGACAATCTAAAAAACAGATTATAAGTTTTTATAAAATACTTTAATTTAACCACCTAATTGTTTTGCTTACGTATTGATTTTCGCTCTTCTGTTTCTTCAAAAAATTTTCTAGTACAAATCTGATTATCAAAATCCGCGCCTGTGGAAACCTGAACAATTAACAGCTGTTTAGAGGAAATTAAAAATTCACTCTGGAGTAACTGTCCGCCTGCTATTTTAAGAATTCTCCGTTTTATATAGTTCTCACGTAATTTCCAAACAAAATTTTGAATTTCATATCAGTTACGTTTTGGAAAAGTAACCGCCAGTATCGCCAGGATGTCGGTATGTGCTAAAAACTGTAACTTTTTTTCAATTCTAACTGGTGTTTTTTGTTTTGTTTTTAGGATGATTTGGATAAAGATCAAATTGCTCGTAAGTACATATATAATTCTTTTTATTTTTTTTTACATTTTCGTGTTAAACTGCTCATTGAAACTATGGGTTTTGCACATATTTTCATTATTATAATTGTTAAGTAAATACAGATAACCCATGTCATTCTGAAGATTCTAGACCCTTTTCATATAGCATATCCTACACCTGCTAATATCACCTGTTTTTAAAATATTGTTTTTACAAAACTGACACTTTGAGATTTCGCACATCCTATCTTAGCTTTCTCTAATCTATTACAGCTTTAACTCCTAGTACAAGTAAATAATTTAAAAAATCTTCTTAACCTATAAAAAAATTAGAAAAAAAGGTATTACTTTTTTAAATTGGAAAATGGTATCATAAAAAGGACGCTAAAAATTAAGGCATAAATACGCAATTCGTTTTGTTATAAACCAAATGGTTTAAAGTTTTTTTTTTATTAAAAGATGATAAACTTAACGGACCTGAGTAACCTTTTTTGCGACCTAAGCCACCTAACTTGTCTTAAGTATTTCTTAAGGTGTTACCTTTCATTTAAACTTGGCATTGTTATCAAAGTTTTCTTAGATATTTTTTAAAGACAGAGAAAATCAAGAACTGGTACCATTAGAAAGATTAATGGAAACTGAGATAAAGATGTGTGATCTATTTTGCCCTAACTGAAACCATTTTAAATATACAATACTTCAATTTTTTTAATTCTCAATTAATAAATGATATTTCCCTAAAACAATTGAAATAAAGAATAGGATAATATATAATTTTTTGATGAATCAAAAATTTGTACGTAAAAGGCCATTTCATTAAAAAATAAAATAAAGCTGTTACATTGCCTAATTTTTTCATATAATAGAAAACAATTCTAAGATATACCAAAAAGTTAAATATAAATGACAGGTTTTAGTACTTTTTGTTATTTTGCTTAATTGTTAAGGTTTCCTAAAAGTCTACTCTGAAGTATCGTGTAGGTATTCAATATTGCATAGTTTACTAAACTCTTAAAACTTTGATTTTTTTCGCCCGCATCATTTCCAGCACCAAGAACATCCCCAAACTAAATACCCCACGTCTTCGTTAATATCTTCTGGTGGTAAACTTATCTTTTATTTTTTGTTCTGTCAAAATTTGACAGCTCTCGCCTTGACAGGTTCTCAACGAAATGATCTAGTGAGACACGAATCGCAGATTGGGACTCAGCGAGGGGTCGTTACCTCTAGACCATACTTAAAAAAAAAATGTTTGGACCTTATAAATAAAACGAATAATTTTTTTATACTTTTATTAATTAGATTTTAATTACAGGAAAAGTAAACAAAAAAAATATTTTAAAAATTTGTCCTTGGTCATTTTTGTTTTTTGAATTTTTGAAAAAGAAATTATTGTTTCCCAAAAATTCAAGATCGTAACTGTTTTTCCAAACCGAGAGACTGAACCGAACTTTTAGAACTCGATTTTTTTCTAGATCGTTTTTTTTTTGTAAACTAAAAATATTGGCCTTGAAAAGACAAAACGGTACTAAAAAAATAAGGGTCGACGAACCTGATGATGGTCTGAATCTCGAGATCTGCTCTCGTTATTCCTCTGAAACTAACAAAATTGAATTAAACACAATAAAAAAACCCTCGACATCGATTAAGAATCGATCAAGGTCTGAAACAACTGGTATTTCGGACAAACAAAAAAGTTGGCTTAAATTTGATAATTTGGCAGATACTATGAATGTTAAATGTTGTTTGAAAACAAAATCCATTTGTATTGTACAGAAACAAGAGTAGTAGCTTCTCAACATGTTAAGATAATTAATACTATTATTGATTTCTGGCGAAATTAAAGTACCTAGTTAAGAAAATTATTTTTCTTTTTAGTCCTCAAAAAGGCATTTGATACTTTCGATGTTGAGAAAAAAGGTAGCATTGGCACCCAAATGGTCAGAACCATTTTCACCATGTTGGGTATTACGACCACTGAACAAATCCTGAATGAAATTATTGCTGAAGTGGATACCGACGGTAAGCCAAATAGCCAAAAAAAAAATTGGTTTATATTTAAAGGAATAGTCATAATATAATTTTTTTTGGTACTGTAGGGTCATTAAATACATATTTTTTTTAAGGATCTGGTGAACTGGAATTTGAGGAATTCGTAACTCTGGCTGCTAAATTCATGGTTGAAGAAGATGCTGAAGCTATGCAACAAGAACTCAAGGAAGCTTTTCGTCTTTATGATAAGGAAGGTAAGAAATTATCCATGTAATTACAAATATTCTTTTTCACTGCATTTTTTTATTAAGACTTTTAAATCTCATTATTATTTGCGAATAGTAAAAAAAATTTGTTACCTTTCCAGTTTCTCGAAATTTTTGGTTAATTGTTCTTACGGTAGATTTAGTTATTGGATTTCTGTCATTAAAAATTATACAAATATTTTGCAGGTTTCACATTCTATCCCCATAACCCAATATAATTAAAGTTTCAATTCTTTAGGTTTCAGTTAAACGATCCATTTTTGTAAATCAACAAAATCGACATTGTCAAACATATCAGATAACCATTTGTATACAGGTATTTTAACAAAAGATAATACGTTAAATTATGTATATTAGATCCTTATGTTCGCAAAAACTGTTAACTTTCGTAAAAAGAGCCCTTAATAAAAAGTATTTAGAATTTTACGCAGATTTAAAAAGAATATAATATAGGATGTTCCATACAAAAAAAAATTCTTTTGATAACAGAAAATTGGTAAACGTGTCAGCAATCAATTGTATAAAGAATAATGGGGATTCGACCAAAATTTCTACATTACATTTATTTTCTAATAAACCAAGCTTCCGAAGTAATTCATTTCTTCTTCCTTTAGGACTACTAAAAAGTAAAGACAATTTTGATTGAATTTTCGGAAGTATATGAATATAAAATTAGGTAAATTTTTCCTACTGAAATTTTGACATTACTAAAATAAACAATTTTAAAATATGCAAATGCAATCAAGTTAAACCAGTTAACTTTTATATGTATATATATATATATATATATATATATATATATATATATATATCACATTTGAAAAATGGTACTATGATTTAAGATGAAAATCTTATTTTATGATATTACACTTTTTTGCGAAATGTCAAAACCCCGCTTTACTGACTTTTAGTTTCGATAATATATAATTAATTTCCTCGATGACACATTTAACAAATTATCCGTCTGAGAAAACCATCAGAACTGTTTTAAAAATATATGTTTTATTAAGAGCTCAGCGAAAATCCGTAAACACTGCCAAACTTCATCAAACCTCTTATTGCAACGGATGGTTTCTCGCGCTGACAGATCACCACGCATAAATAAATAACTGCGACATAACACACATCTGAAATAAAGGTAAATGGGCGTTTATTTAAATGATTGTGTACGCTTCTATAAATATTTTTGGACAGAGCAATGGGAATTTGTAAATCAGCTGTCAAAAGCCACATTTTCAGTATGCGTGGCTGTATTATCTAAGCTATAATAGAATATGCTAACACCATATATTGATATACTTCAGATAGGGATATCAAAACTGTTGGGCTTAAAGTAACTTTATGTTGTATAAAAATTTTTATTTTACTATGTAGTTTTTGTAAACCCTTAATTTAATTTTACTTCAGTAATGACATTTTTGTGTCAGAATTGCTATATACTTACTCTTGGGCCGCCCACTCGAAGTGGATCAAAAAATGCTTTCTTTATTGATTTGTACTATTCCCGGAACTAACAAAATTAGGCAGAATATTTTCACTGCATTGCCAGATTCCTCAAACCCAACAACTGAAGTCTAATTATTCTAAGAGACATAATGCTTTCTGAAATTCCTATACAAACCATGTGTTTATTGTTAACACGATAAGGCTAGCAACGCTTGACTACTGTCTGTAAAAATTCTGATAATATTGCCCATGGTGTCTCTCTTGCAACTATAACAATGACTTGATATTACAAAGCTGTACATTCATAGTCGGCTGTTTCAATACCCATTGTGCGTAAAATGAACGACTTGGCAACACTGATCTGCAATATAAACCACTCAGTTTTAAAAAAAAAAATGAAAAGAAAAAACAAAGAACATTTGACGTATGCAAGCAAACTTGTTGAGGAGCTTTATCTTAAAAATATATGGAAACCTAAGACAGTTACTCACCCTAAATATATAATAATAAAGTTACAAAATGTATCTGTACCTAGAAGAAGCTTGAGGAACTTCATGTAATTAAAACCTATTAAAAAGATGGAGAACAACACATTAACATTCTAGCGATCACAAATTAACATAAAAACAGAACAAGTATATCAAAGGACGACGGAAAATATAATAAAGTAAGGAGCTGTGGCGAGCAGAGGCTGCATGAAATTCAGTCATTAGTATTTTTTATTTTTTTTTATTATCATGTTTATGAGGTATACAATTTATTATTGTTGTTTTTAGCAGAAACTAATCTATATCGGGCTGATTTGAAAAATGAATCCCTTTGTATGTATAAATTTTGTTTGCATTTTTAGTATCGGTTTTTGCGTCCCAAAAACCAGGAGGATGTGGCGGTTGAAAAAGTTCACAAAGCAAATATAAAGTGCTCATTAAAGTATATGATAATGCTACGCTAAGAAAGCTCTACAGTCACATAAAGTAAGAAAAGGGGAAATGCATATTCTTTGCATATATTCAAGTATGTTGATGCTATGACAGGTTATATTGAAAATCATCAATAGCATCTCTATTGAAAAGAAAATGCAAATTTGTATTTCTATGAGGTTGCTCGTTGATTAATTCTTCGTTCAAATTCAAATCGAATAGATATTCTTTATTAATCGGAATTCTGTAATATGTGAGGAAGATCTGGGTATGCGAAAAGACTATAAAATTTACAACACAGACTTGTCAAAGGTCAAAAATCCGTGATATTTTAAAAATCAAAAAATACCTACATTATTTTGCCAGAAGAATTAAGTGATACACGAGGTTATTACCTTAATTATCATAAAAATTTTATATCAAGGAACTTTTTGAAATTCTTAAATAAATTGTGTGGAGAAAAATTCATCTTACGTTTAATCCTAAAAAGTTAAATGAATCGTTTAATAAACAATATTTAAATTAGAATGCAGTAAACTTCCCGCCATATAAAACTCAATTACAATAACTTTTAGTAACAGACAATATATTACCACACATATAAAACTATCTACGACCTTAAGACCAAAAAATAGTGGTTGAGCGATAACAGAAAAGTCAAAATTTATTTAACGAGCATGAAAGCAACGTCGGTCTAACAAAATTACACCATTGAAGGTTCTGAAAGAGGTAAGGTAGTGCAAATCTTTACCTGTAAATATATATATTTTTTATTTCTAATCAATTGCATTTTTTGTTACAGTAAATGAAAAGGCGATTCAAGAATTGCGATTAATAAACAACTTTGATTTAAACGAAAATTCAACAACGATTAACGTGTTAATTGAAAACCACATAAAAACAGAATCCGCATTTACCTTTCCGTTCCTTGCATGCGACCACATAGTTTTGTTGGTGTTGCACTCCCATAAAACATAATAAGCACTTTATACTCGTTAACGGATACTTCCAACTGCCCCATCTGCCTGGCTATACAGGGTGCTTTAAGTTGATGCTTTTTTTAACAGGATGTAGAATTCGAGAAAATAAGCAAATTTTTCAAATAAAATTATATACTCAAGTGCTTCGTTTCCGATATAAGCGAGATACTGACACATTTCTGTTAGTATGTTAGTAAAAAATGTGCAATATCTAGAGCTGAAGGTAAATAATATGTTCGAAGTTGGTACCATTTTCTCCTACGCAATGCTGTATGCATTGTAACCATTGGGCCGAGGCGGGGCGTAGTAACGAAATTGGTTTCCCTCTTATTGTTGCTGTAGCTTGTTCTATGCGCCCAATCATTTTCTCCCTTGCGTTTAACGGCGTTTTAAAAACTAAACACTTCATGTCACCCCATAAAAAGAAATCATATGGAGTGAGGTCTGATTGTCGAGGTGGCCACGCAACTGGCCGATTTTGACCAATCCATATGTTGGGAAAAGTATAGCATAAGAATTCTTTCACATCCATTTTAAAATGAGGAGGTGCTCTATCTTGCAAAAGCCACATGTTTTGCTTGATATTTAATGGTTAGAGATCAGGCAGATGATTTTGCAAAAAGTGGAGCTAATATTCGACCGTTAAACGGTCTGCTCAGATATGGGTCACAATGAGTATTCCAGTCACAATGTCTGTTCATAGATTTACAAAAAATCTGTGTTGAAAATTTGTTCTATGAATAGTATGGGGATTATCAATAGCATAAACATGAGTATTGCGGTGAATATTGATCCCATTTCGAGTAAATAAGGCCTCGTCTACAGAAAGAATTATTCGAGTAAAATTTTGATCAGTTGCGTGGTTTTCTAGGAGCCATTCACAGGTAGTGGCGCTTGCACACGTTGAACGTGAAATGAATACATCTTTTCTCTTGCCCTCTGAACAAGACAACACCGTAAATTAGCATCATATTCACGAGTTCAATATTTTCATAAATATGAGCAATTTTCACGATTAATACAAATTGATAAAATCACGTTAAAAATGTATCAAACGAGAGACCGACAAGGAATTGACGGCCAGTTGACAAACTTTTTTTACCAGTCATTTTGTTGCTGATATTGTTCAGTTAATTTTTTGCAGTTGGTTAAGTTCTTAAATTATTTAGTTTTATTTTATTTATTTATTTATTGGTACTCCCACAAACACAATAAATTTGTAATTACATGTATGATAATAAGCTTCCCTTCCTTTTTTCAGTTACCTTAAATAAGCGAATTGAAAATGTGACTTCTTTTACTAAAAATAAAACTAATACATTTTTTTTAATTACATTGAATTGTAATAATGTCTATTTCAAGTGATTGCATCAAAACGGTTTATATTTTTTCACGCAAAAACAGTGCGTCGTACGAACAAAGTCAAGAGACCAAATTGCTTCAATGTAAATGAGTATTTCAAAAATACTCACAGTAAATTCGAAGATTCCGTAAAGCCATTTTCTGCTTAAGTCGCATACGGAATGTATTAGTGATCTTTATTAGGGAAACTACATTATTATTTTAGTAGGCTGCTTAAGAAAAGTCTATCATTTTGATCCCGAAGCTATTGCATACCAGGGTACTCGCCGCAACAACAGAAATCATACACTAAACCACTGATCTGATGATAAAACGATCAAAAAGAAAATATATAAAATACGATTAATATGTTTTGTTTATTATTGAACATACAGTAAAAAGTTACTGTTTTTTAAATCTATTGACAAATTTACCTCAATCATTAAGTGAGCATCTGTTTGCCATATATTTTTATAGATCTCTATTTTTTTCTCGTCATTTACCGAAATACATTTGTCTTTCTAGGAAACGGATATATTTCAACAAAAACTCTTAAAGAAATTCTTAAAGAATTAGATGATAAACTAACCAGCGATGAATTAGACATGATTATTGCTGAAATTGATACTGATGGTTCAGGAACTGTTGATTTTGATGGTAAGTAATTTTATAAGTCTCATAAGCGTTAATGTCCTTGGTCTTTTTTTACGTACTAATCATTACTATATTATTATGAATTAACTTATTTTATTGATGATATCTTTAGAAGTAACATGTAATTTTCTTTTGATATGTCAGTGCCAAATTATACTGACAAATAATAGCTCTTAACTTTTGACCACAACCTAAAGTTGACCGGATAAGTAGTCTCTTCGCTATAGACAGACAGGCAGACAGAATTGGGAAAACTTTACCGTCATCTAGGGACTCTGAAACATGAAGATCTGGAAAAATCTCGGAGGGTGATTATTTCAAGTTTACAATACTTCCCTCTCACAAGGCAAAAAAATTGCATCGTTTATTATTTTATTAAAAGAAGTTCTATTCCAGAAAATTGAATATTACCAGTTTATCTCTCTATCACACTCGGTTTCTATGCAAATTTTCAAGTCAATTGGATTCGTAGTTTTTTGACACTGATTTTTTTAAACATTTTAATATGCTCTTGCCCCCTCAGTTAGATTTAAAATTATACTGACAGATCAAAGCTTAGAAATGTTAAGAGTGGTAGAGAAAAATATAGATGTTGACATTGGTTTATATTGATGTCTCTCGATAATAGCAAACCTTAATTTACTTTAATTATTCAATAATTACTATTCCAGAATAACAGAATATGTTTCGTTAAGTAATTTTTGTTTTTATTTCGAAAAATTTTTTCTATTGTTATAACAAGTGTTATTGTGATGAATTCAAATATGTTCATAATAAAAAAGCGTACATAGTTTATATCTAGAAAAAAACAAAATAAGCTTTTCTAGAAAATAAATATTATTCAATATATAGGATTTTCGTTTCAGATAATCTATTAAAGAAGCCTTTTTTTCTTGGAATTAAGACTCTGTTCTGGGGAGAGAAGCTCTTCTAAATTTTATTAGATCACACTTTGTCTTTTATTTCATTTCTTGTTGTATTCGTATAATAAATGTTGAAAAATGTTTAAACATATCTATTCTTATAATTTTTTTTATTATTTTGGTAAATTGATAAAAACATATATGTAATCGAGTGAGTTTGTCATAAGCTAGTTACCTTTCAAATTACTAACTATACTTTTTCTACGACTATCTTTAAAGTACCTGGTGGTGCGTTGTTTAAGTTTAAAACATTAAAAATACTTATTACCGATTTGAACCCCAAATCTCAAATAATGTCGCTGTCACCGGTCAACACAAATAATAAAAAATGATTTCCTTCATCTGACGACCTTAACTTTTTAATGTATATAAACAATATGAGTCTAGGAATTTAGCATTTTCTTAAATAATTACAAGAGAACTAATTTAGTTGCACGCCTGTTCTGTTATTAGTAAGTTAGAATCTAACCTCTTTCCTTTCCCCTGCTAAGTCTGACTTAGATATCTTATCGGGAAATATGACGTTTTGTACTTGTCTGTTCCAACAAGTTAGCCCAGCTCAGAAACTTACTACAACTTAGCTAAATCGGTTGGTTAGTTCGTATGCAGCTATAATTATTTAGATACCAAAATGTGTATTATATTTATATATATATATATATATATATATATATATATATATATATATATATATATATATATATATATATATATATATATATATATATATATATATATATATATATATATATATATATATATATATATATATATATATATATATATATATATATATATATATATATATATATATATATATATATATATATATATATATATATATATATATATATATATATATATATATATATATATATATATATATATATATATATATATATATATATATATATATATATATATATATATATATATATATATATATATATATATATATATATATATATATATATATATATATATATGTATATATATATATATATATATATATATATATATATATATATATATATATATATATATATATATTTAGAACACTAACCTAGATTTTTCAGCAAGTTCAGTTGTACTGCACCAATTTACATGATTTTTTTTTAAATAATCGTCTGGTTGCCAGGACCTTTCAACACTATTTTTTATATTGTTTTATTGCGTATTTTTTTCTATAAAAACCAACATTATTAGATGTGAGATAGAAAAGTAAATTATATTTTTTTGGTGCTTTCAGAATTTATGGAAGTAATGACTGGAGGAGACGATTAAACAAAGTTTCGCTCAACTTATTGGGGAACAACCTGGCCAAAGTATTATTAAGTAATATCTTTTATAAAGAAATCTGAAAAAAGTTGTTAGAAATATTATTTTTTTTGTTGTATACTGTAAATAGATGTATTTTTGTCTAAATAAATATATGCCAATTTACTACAATAAAAGCATGTTAAGTCGTTTCATTACCAAATCGTATCTTTTAGTTTAATTGTCCACACCTACTTGAAGCTTGCCAAGTAAAATAAATAAATCTAAAAATTTTAACATTTTTATAATTAGCTGAGGTGTTATGGTCCTGATACACACGTTACAATATGTTGTTATGCGCCAGAGAAAAAAGTGACAGTTCTTGGGTTTAGCCGGGGTCAGAATGAAATCACTTTTCAACGTTGCATTACACGATCTTCATTATCGTTCAATATTTCTATATTGTACAGAGAAGATCTCTAAAGGAGACTGATGAAATAGCAGGCGAAATCTGGGATAAAGATTCTATTTTGACACGGTCTAACCCCAAGAGAAACATGATTTCATATTTGTCTCCAGACTTTTCTTACTATGTTTTTACGTAGAATTAGCGGCTAGATAGCATTAATTTCAGAAAAAAAATATTTTAAAATAATTAAGGGAAATAAAATTTGCCATCCAATTACATTTTACACTATGAGAAACTAAGCTTATACCTACATCAATTTAGTAAAAGACGTTAATTATATTTTTTTCATTATCAAATGACTGATTTAAGTAAATCTGTCAGTCAAGTCACAATTATAGTTGTATTTTTGTTATATATAAATTGACGGTATCTTATAATAAACAAAGTAGCGTCAATTAACTGAAAGGTAACTGATCGAATACACCAATTGGTCAAACGTGTTAATCAGAAGATAAATTTATTTTCCAGTATTTTTGATGTTACAGTAATACTCTTATTTTTATAAATTGTTGCAATATTAAACATTCGTTATTTTAGATTAGGTCTTAATAATAAATATAGTGTTTATTCTAAACAATGACTTAATAGAAATTTCTTTTATGAAGTCATTAACAGATATGTTCAAATTCAAAGTTATATTATCTAATATCTTGTTATAAAGAAAGGAAACAATAAAAATTGAAAGTATTTGCAGGACGTATTTAAACTAAAGAAAAATACTCAGACAGATTAAAATTAATAGGCAAACATTTTTCTGATGATGATCTGACTTTGGTGTAATCATGAACAATTTTAAATACATTGGTATAAATACAAAATATTTATTACAGCATAACATATACAATGTTTATCAGTCGTCAAAAACGGGTTTACAATACGTTTGCGTTACACAGTACACATTTTTGACCAACTTATACAAATAGACAACTTCAAAACAAAGTAGGCAGCTTAGTGGAGCGTTCTTAGAATCCGAATGGGAAAAATTGCTCTACTTTATAAAAAGCCTTTCTTAGTAAAATATTAAGTACGACTCGATGATTTAAATGTATTTATTTTCTGTGTAGTGTAGCGTTTCAGTTATATATAACAAAACTTTTGCCATTGCTTCTTCTACTTAGAAGTTCGTGAATATTCTGAATAAATTTATAGTTTACCAAATAGTTTCTAACGTACTCTAAGCAACGTAAAATGTAAATGCTGGGGACTGTTAATATGCAAAAATCAGCCATAACAGTCCCTAGGAACTAGAAACATTTATTTTTTTTAATAAATAATTTCCCGTTAGATTCCCTCAAACATTGGTTTTACCCAATTACACAGAATTTCCCTCACAAAGAATCCCCCCTTTTGTTTAAAAGGGGGGACCTTTTGTTTAGAAAAGTGAAATATAACAGAATTTATATATGCAACTACTAAATGACTAAATGTGAAATTAAATTAATAGGATCATACTTTACGATTTCCAATAAGAGAAAGGATTTATAACAGAGGCAGTTCCGAAAAAATTGAATATACGTAATGTTAATATTGTTTATTTAAGCATTTAAACAGGCCACCATTGCGTTTCGCCATGTTAAATGTGTACAAACATTCTATAAGTTTATCCCTACATCACATTTAATTTCTGTTCAAAATTTGAAGTAAAGTGAATAGGAAGCTGATTTTTTAAACATTTTTGGCCTCCATTTTGTTCCGTTATTTTGAATTCGTACCAAAATTTTACCAGTTCATCTTTACGTCACACTTAATTCTTGCGCAAAATTTAAATTCAATCGAATAAGCAGTTTTCCATACAGATTTCTTAAACGTTTTGTTAGGCCGACATCTTGAATGCGTGCCAAAAATTTAGCCCATTTCCATGTCACAGTTGATATTTGTGGAAAATTTGAGGTAAATTTACAAGTAGTTTTTAGTAATATTTTTTTTACATTTTATTAATCTGCCATTTTGTGCCGACATTTTGGATTTTTACCAAAATATTACCATCTCATCGGTTAGTTAGTTAATCGGATAAATAGTCTCTTCGCTACAGACAGACAGTTAGGCAGACAGACGGAATTGGGAAAACTTATTACCGGCACCTAAGGAACCCTGAAACATGAAGAGCTGAAGTTTACAGTACTCCTCTCTTACGAGGGAAAAAGTGTATCATTTATTATTTTCCTCCATTAAAAAGAAGTTCTATTCCAGAAAATTGAATATTACCAGTTTATCTCTCTATCATACTCGGTCTCTATGCAAATTTTCAAGCCAATTGGATATGTAATTTTTTGACACTGATTTTTTAAATATTTCAATATGCACTTGCCCCCACACCTTGCGATCCGCCAATGCTTAATACCAGTGGTATTTTACTGACTGCAAGATATGAAAAATATCTTTGTATGTAAATATCCGCTTCTGTGCTTTCTGAAGATACTATCGTAAAAAAATCTCATTTGCAAATTTATTTTCTGATATTCGGATATCCCCCAGAATCGTCCGCAAAGAATATGTATTATCTATATACAATTTTTTATTTTTATATCGTTAAAAAATATCAAAACCAAAATGGAATCTAAAGCTGCTGATTTTTAGACAACACCAAGTTTATTGTTTCTCAAAGAGGAGCTAAACATATCATTTTAAACGTTCTAATAACGATACTCTTACTGCAAAAATTATATTTAGTCAGTATTCATTATAACAGTTCTAGACTCACGCAATTAAACATTTTTTAACCCAACTGAGGATCAAAAAGAGGGTAATGTGTAATTGTCATGCATGTCTGTAAATGTGTGTGTGCCTGCAGCTTTAACCGATTTTCATAAGTGATGTCTTAAAAGATTCATCTGTATTTCACGAGGGTTCTCGACTCGGTTTTTCTAAAATTTCTACATAAAAAAATAATATAAGATGATACTAAATATATATACATATACTATTACAGTGTACAGGGTACATGTATAAGCAATTATTCTCGTTCAGCACTGTATCATTTAAATGGTTGATCTTAGTTGAAAGAACTAAATACCCCAAAAAATGCCTTTGTGGCCAGTTATCTTTTGATAGTTGTTTGTTCAATTCGTTATCATTTTTTTGAGGAGAAAAATATAAAAATAAAACGAAATTATAAAATTTTGGAGCAATAACGTATAAAAAACAAAAATTTTAGTACGCGTATTTGATTTACATTCGAAAACTAGACACTAAATTTCAAAATCTTTTAAAATTTTTCTTGTTATGTTTGTTCTAAGAATTAAATTAAGGGATAAACGAAAAAAAGAATTTTAAATTGTGTTTAGCCAGGTTTTAAGCCAATTTTTACATAATTTTTAATCGGTGTCTAAATTTTGTCTAAGGAATCCGATGGATCTGGGGCGTAGAAGTAATAAGTTAGAAGATATTGAGCATCATTATGTAATAGAAAATAATCTAATTTTAAATAATATTTATTTAAAATATTTTTACAAATAATATTTCTTAAAAACTCAATTTTGTTCAAGATTCTTATTCTTTTTTGAACCTCAGAATATCTGACATCCGTTATATGTAAAGTATATATATATATATATATATATATATATATATATATATATATATATATATATATATATATATATATATATATATATATATATATATATATATATATATATATATATATATATATATATATATATATATATATATATATATATATATATATATATATATATATATATATATATATATATATATATATATATATATATATATATATATATATATATATATATATATATATATATATATATATATATATATATATATATATATATATATATATATATATATATATATATATATATATATATATATATATATATATATATATATATATATATATATATATATATATATATATATATATATATATATATATATATATATATATATATATATATATATATATATATATATATATATATATATATATATATATATATATATATATATATATATATATATATATATATATATATATATATATATATATATATTTCCTGAGTATAATGATAAGGTTCGTATGGAGTATCTGCAATTTGTTAAATTTTAAGCATATTAAATTAAGGTAAAACATGCGGATTATCTTTTTAAACTGTGTTAATTTAGAGTCATATTATTTATATTGCCAGTAACTCTATATTTAATTTTCCTTTTAATAAAGATGCTTAATTTAAAATATTTATTTTAAAGTAGATTTTTGATGTGTCGTAGAAATTATTTGTTTATTTGATTTGTTTAGACTGACGACTTAAATTTATTTACGAATTGTTTCTTCTGATTAAAATAATATTGACATTTTCATTAATAATTCATTTTTTATTGCCAATCTGATATAAAAAATCATGTTGAATAAACATGTTTTCTTTAACGTGAAGCAATAAGTTTTACCGTTTATAATAGAAAATAGCTAAATATTCGAAATTAAAAAAAATATGTGGTAGGGGGGGATAATTAAATAACTTGTAAACCATGACACGGAACTGATGTAAGACCCCATTTATACTATTATAATTTTAGATATTATTATAGGCTTAAATATACATAGGGAATTACAAAATCACAGGGTAATAATTATACCTACATATGGGTTTCAAAATAATAGCCTCACAGAAAAAAAAGTTTTCAAAACTATGCCGTTGTAAAAAGTCTAATATTTCATGCTCCAGTTTATATCTAGGCTGCAAAGATATTACAAGTTTTAATTCGAACATCTGTTGAAAAAAAGAAAGTAAAGACAAGTTGTTAGGCTCTCTTTTCAGCGCATTTTTTACATAAGTTTTACAATAGTTACATATCTAGGTAGCTTCTTCCATTTTCCATCTTCTATCTTAGTTTTTGTAACTTCCTGCATGTCATCGCAAAAAATAAATGTAGGGCGGGTAGTAAAACACAAGACATGTTACAGACCAGTTTGATTATTAGATTTTAGTAAAACTGCAGTGTTAAATATATATGACAAATTGTATTGCTGCTATTGCTCTAGTTTTTGTAATTTTATCATTTTAGGAACTAAAAAAAAAACATAAAACTAATTAACAAATGTCTACCTTATCATTTAAATAACCTTATTTAAACCACAGTTATTCATATTTTATCAACCGATAATTACTACTATTACCAACTGCCTTCACTCATCAAATGATCGTATTGAAAAGTGATTACGATGAAATAAAAGGATCGAGTATTATAAATCTGACGTTATACGTAGTAAGATGTCTGAGTTGATAATAGGTCTTACACTGGCTTTCATTATCGTAGGTAAGTTTAACAAAGAAAAATGTGGAATAACTTTTAACTTTTAAAAAGCTGTCAAGTTTCTAAACTAGTGTATACAAGCTAGTTGCAAATATTACAAAAGAGTTTTAAATTATGTAATTAAACAACACATTTTTTTAGTATTTCTTTATTTAGAATAATTTGGTTTGGTAAGTAAGCTTTGACGAAAATGTCCAATAGTAGCTTTTAAATTATTTCTAATTGTTTCGCCAAATCGGAATCAGTCGCGTCTAACAGTGTAACCAGGCTATGTTTGGGAGAAGATTAAATACAATTTTTTAAATTTATGGTTATACTTGTTTAAAAATTGTTGAGAAAATGGCATATTTTAAAGTACTCTAGCAGTACCTTCTAAAATAACATATTAAAAAAAAAACGCTCAAATTTTAGTATGCGTGGTGCGTTGATTTATATTCCAACATTATACACTAAATTGCAAGATTTATTAAAACTATTCTAGTTATTTTAATCCTAAAAATTAAGTTGAGGAATAAACGAAAAAACTAATTTTAAGTTCTGTTTGGCCGAGCTTTTAAGCCATTTTTGACTTAATTTTTAATTAGTGTCTAAATTTTGTCTAAGGGAGTTTTTTTAGAAAAGTTTAAATCGGATGGATTTGGAGCATAGAAGTTATAAGTTACAAGACAGTGACCATAATTAAATATCAGAAAATAATCTAATTTAAAAATAAAATTTTAAATACACTTACTATAAATAATATTTACCCTAAAACATTTTTACAAATAATATTTCTTAAATAATCAATTTTGTTTAAGATGTTTATCAGAATATCTCCTCCGTTAATATAGATTAAAGTATACATATTGCCTGAGTAAAATCTTAAGGTTCATAGGCAATATTCTCTATTTGTTAAATTTAAAGCAAATTAAATTAAGGTAAAATGTACGGATTTTCTTTTTAAACTGTGTTTAATTTGGAGTCACATTTTATTGCCAGTAGTTCTATATTTAATTTTTATAAGTATATAATTTATATTTTATTAAAAGTGCTTAATTCAACATATTCAGTTTAAAGTAGATTTTTGGCGTGTCATAGAAATTATTTGTTTAGAATGTTTTACTTAAATATATTTAAGAAATTTTTCTTCTGATTAAGACATTTTCATTAGTACTTGGTTTTTTATTACCAATCTGATAAAAAATCATGCTGAATAAATATGTTGTCTTTAAGGTGTTTCAGTTTTAATGTTTAAAATAGCAAATAGCTAAATATTCAAAATTAAAAATAAAACACGTTTTAAAAACTTAACTCTTAACTTTCTTAAAGAAAGGACTAATGAGGCATAGTTACATATCCTAGCATGTATTCTACTAATGAATACGTAGTATAGGTATACATTTATCAATTTTATGTTACAATACTCTGGGTGTACTACTTAGCACAGCCGTGATTCTGAAACCTTGATTTCAAGTAATTAGTTATAGTTCAGTTTCCAGAGACTGATGTTTCCAATCTGTTCCATAGAGGCAGGATATTTAAACTTTTAAAAAATGATACCGAACTGATGCAAAACTCTATTTATACTATTATAATAATAATGCAAGGTGCCAAATCCAGATGCTAATATCATACCAAATTTTTAGGTATTATTGTAGATTTAAGAATACATGGGAAAATAAAAAATCTCATGGTAATAATTATACTTATTATACAGTTGGTTTCAAAATAATAGACTCACAGAGAAAAATATATATGAATATATAAAAGAAGTAAGCGTAATTTTTACACTAGTTGCAATAGTTTTATAGTAGTTACATCTATATGTAGCTTTTTGCACTTTCGATGTTAGTTTTTGTAACCTCCTGCAAGTCATCGCAAAAATAAATATAGGGCGGGGAGTAAAATATAAAATATGTTACAGGCCAGTTTGGTTCTAAAATAAATTAAATTTAGATTTTTTAAGCAAAACACTATCAGTGCAAAAAATTATAACAAATTATATTGCTATTATTGCTCTATTTTTTTGTAACTTTATCATTTTAGGAACTAAAAAAACATAAAACTAATTAATACATCTCTACATTATCATTGAAATAACCTTTTTTAAACCAGAAATATTCATACTTTATCAATCAATAATTACTACTATTACCAACTGGCTGCAATCATCAAATGATAGTATTAAACAGTGATTACGATGAAATAAAAGGATGCTGTATCAAATCAGATATTAAGCATAGGAATATGTCTAAGTTGATAATAGTTCTTGCACTGGCTTCTATTATTGTAGGTAAGTTTGACAAAGAAAAATGGGGTACAGCTTTTAACTTTTAAAAATCTCTCAAGTTTATAGACTAGCTTATATACCTAATGTTTGCAAAAGAGTTTTGAGTTGCCATTAAACAACAAACTACACCTATTATTATTATTATTTTTAACTAGAATAATTTGGTTTAATTTTGTATAACAAGCGTCCTAGAACACTGTCTTTTAATTTCTTGAATCTATTATAGTAAACCTAAATTGATGTCAGAGGCTTGTTATAACAGATTGGAAACGCCGGCCTATTCTACAAGAATTCCCACGTAGAAGTTTCACCCCCCACTATTACCTTTATTTTTAAAGATATCCCGAAAAAATGTTGTTTACTTAAAAGTCTAGTTTAAATATTTGGTAAAGGAGTTGCCATATTTAATTTAATCTAATTACAATGTATTTTTCCAGAAACTGCATTTTCAGGCTACTTCTTAAATAGAATGGTACTTTTTTATTTGTCATCTGTAATTCTGGGATTTTTTGTAGCCTAGAGATAATTTACATTGAAAATTTTTAAAACAGACGCCTCCTGGTAAGCGTAAGCAGATACCAAGAATCGAGTTTTCGTTCCCATGGTTTTACATTTAAAATACCTTTTTATTCAAATTTTAATAATTTATGAAGAATGCGCTAAAAACATTTCAAGAACATGTAGGCTATTTATCAGATTTATTTATTTATTTAATCAAATTCGCAAATTAAACTAAAACATTAAGAATGCATTATCGATAAGTAAACAATTAGTTCAAAAATTGTTCAAAAATATCTCTTCTTCTTTTCCGACGTAAATAGAAACGTTTTGAGAATTCTCGTTGAATGGAATTTCTAAAACTTGCTCTACAAATATTTTGACGAGCGTTTCTCACTCTTCGGTTATAATCTTCTTTAGTGGATAGTTTCGTACATCATACCTTGTTTTTCAAAGAAATAAACTGGCTGCCATTTCTCCCCAATATGTTCCATAATTCCTGATATATCCTATCATAATTATGATGCACCATCCTGCTGGAACTAAATTTCGTTAAGAGCAACAAAAGGAACTGTTTTCAGGAAAGTAACCAAAATACTACAGACAATTTGTTTTATGTACCGTTCGCCAAACAAATTTTTTTTAGGAATGAAAGTTCCAATTACCGGTAAATTTTAAATCCCACACAAAATGTTAAATCTTTCTTTTACCACCTCTGATGCGCACCATGTATTCATTTTATTGTGGGTAATAATGCTCTACATGCTGGTCAAAATGGAAGTAAACCCCGATTTAATCGCTCCAAATAATTTTATTAAAAAATTGTTGGGCTTCGGTAAACTATGTTGACACTCTTAAATCGGGTTTATTTTTGTTTTTATCCACCGTCCTAGCAGAACAATTGAAAAAATTTGTGGAAGATTTTCATCAGCACTCAAAAATTACTTTAAAATGTGATTAATGTACAAACTAAAGGCAATTATGATTTCAAACTTCGTTCCGACTGTTCAGTGTTCCTATTGCTATGCATGTTTTTAATTCGATTTGCGACGTTGCCATATTCATAATTAGAGAAATACCTATAAGTAAATCCCGAGAAACTTTTTTTTTAAATTTTTTTATAACAAAACGTATAATTAATAAAAATGCGGATTAGGTTAGGTTAGCATTGGTTAGGATTCCTGTAAAGAAAGCGTACCAACCGAACGAAAAAATCGTCTGTCAAGATAGTTTACCGGATCCGATTGTTGTTTTTCAGCAGCTTAATTAAAATAAATTTACAGAAATTAAGACGTCTTTCTGTACATTCACACCAGTATTCACTAAAGAGGATTAAATTTAGACCTGGTCTAACTTGACAGTTATAGGTTTAAACTGAGAAATATAACGACAGACCAAATAATTTTTGTAAATGTCACAATTATAAAATGACAGTGACATAAGCATAACGCAACTGGTCATCTGACAGTTTTTACTGTCATGGCAACTAGATCTGGTCTAACTGTTAAACAGGTGATACCTAAATGGTTTCATTCTATGCTTATTCAGAACTCTACTAATAATATTTTTATAGGGCATACTGCTGATTTTGTAGAATTCCCTGGAACATTATCGAAGAAACTCAAGAGTACGGCTAATTATTTTCTTATCGGTTTACTTTTTTATAGTGATTTACGGAATAAACTGTACTATTTTCTTATGTAATAAGGCTTTCTCGGGTAGCCTTTCGTCAAATAGCCTACATATTCTTTAAATGTTTTGTCCACATTTTCCATAAATTATCCAAATCTAAACAAAACCATACACCAGTTTGGCATGCTTTTCAGTTTGACAAAAAATAGTATTTCAAATATAAAATGTCAACGAAAATTCAATCTGGTATCTTCTTACGCTTACTACGGAGGCGCCTGCTATAATATTTTCAGTATTAACATAACAAGTACAAACAAAATTTTCTTAATCAAAGCAAGAGCACACATGGCCAATAAGCCGAAATCCAAATTTTGTGCACGAATGCTTTTATTTAAAGAAATTAATATTTTTTTCACGTTACCTGCGTATTAAATAAAATGCCTTCCTTGAATTTTAGTTACTTGAAATAATTAAATTAAATATGTTTTAATAATACTTTAAACTAACTATTTTGCTTGAATTATTGTTACTAAAATATAAGGAAGATTTATTTATTTATATAAAATTCATAGAAAGGCGAGTTTCAATATCATTCTAATATGAAAAATAAAGATAATGTAAACAATAATAAATTAATTCCAAAAAAAGATATGTTTTCTTAATTTTACGGTAAATACGTGCTTTGTGTTACACACTGGTAAAAAAACAAATTTAACCATATATAACATGGATACATTACTTTTATCCGGAATTTCCTTTGTTATGATTCTTTCCTTTTATTAGGAATAGTGGAAAGTGATCCAATTTAGTTTCGCACTTAGTCATTTAGGAACACTATACATATACATATTGTCTTTTCAAACATTTTTATTGGGCATCATTTTGTTCGTCAATATTGAATTCGTACCAATATTTTACCAGTCCATTTTACCATGCCGCTCTTGATTTTCTAGGCATAATTTAAAATAAAAGACCGCCATTTTGTTTCGTCATGTTGAATTCGTACCAATTTATCCCTATATCACATTTAATTTTTATGCTCAATTTGAAAACAATTGGATAAGAAGATTTATAAGAAGATTAATAAGTAGTTTTTTCGGGGTGATTTTTTAAATATTTTATTAAATAGTCATCTTAGATTCATACCAAAATGTTGCTAATTCATTCAAACTCTTGATTTTTTTGAAAAATTTGAGCGTAGTCGAGTTTGTTGGGGGACGCTAAAACGTGAAGAGATGTGAATTACCAAGAATTTGAAATCGATGTAATAAGTAGTTTTTTCAGCAAATTTTTAGTAATTTTGTTAAGCCGCCATTTTGTTTCGCCATCTTGGATTCATACCAAAATTTTACCAATTGATTCTTACGTAATTCTTAATTTTTGTGTAAAATTTCATATTAATAATTAGATAAGTAGTTTATTAGTAAGACTTTTTTAAACATTGTTACCATTTCATCCCCATATGACTCTTAAATTTGAACTAAATCAGTTAAGTAGTTTTTAGCTATGCCGCAAACAAACGGACAGACAGAACGCAAAGATCTGTAAAAACCATTACAATACTTCCCGTTTACAAGGGAAGTAAAAACAAGGTCTAGATATTGTAATAATTTGCCTTTTACGTTATTGAATTGTCCTACTTCTTTTTCTTCTGTGTGTTTTTTGTTGTAACAAAAATAGCTTAAAATAACAAATTATATGCGTTAGGTTTATCAGTACAGAAAACTATTTATTATGCCGAGGTTTCTCATAAAAAATTAAATGCCAAGGATTATTACCGTCCATTATATTAAGGTGCATACTTCTGTTAGGGGTTCCCTTGAAAGATTACGATAATTTCTAAACAAAAAAAAGTCGATTTTTGACTTCATCAATAATTTCCATACTTCCAACGAAATCTTGAAAGGAAAAAAACAACACTATCAAAAACCGTGCGGTATACGGAGAAAAGTCATGCGGCGAAAACTATACAAATGTTTTTCAGATCGACGATCGAGTGGTTCGTTCGAGAGTTTTAAACCAAAATGTGAATTTGAATTTTCGGCCGATGTTTTCAAAACTAGAAGATTGAATCAGATTGATATTTTTATTCTTCTCAAGGAGCGAAAACTCAAAATTTTTTTAAATTTATTAAAAACTAATTTACTAATATAACTAATTTTTTTCGGTAGTGGGTATAAATGTCAAAAATTTTTTTTGATGAACCGACCTCTTTTCCAGTCTTTTTGGATTTAATTTTTAGTCGAACTTGAAGGTTCGTTTAGGGGGGTTTTCGGCTTACTCAATTCAGTTTACAAGCTTTCGAAAGGCAGCTTTTTTCTTTTTTTTTGTGATTTTTTCGGCCTATTCGATATATCTTTCGATTTTAGACATTTTATTATATACATTTAAATAAAAAGCAAACTGAACGAATCAATGGTAGTCAAAAACCACTAGGACACGCCATCCAGTAAAAGAGCAAAAATAAAAAAGTAAAAATGACAGAGAAGAATTAAGTAGGTGCTACATTTTTATTCCTTTCGAGGAGCGGTAACTCGAAATTTATAAAAGAGCATAACTAAATTTTTTCGTAAAAAAACGGACGCTTTTCCAGTCGTTTTGAACTTAATTTTTAGTGGAACTTGAAGGTTCGTCTAGAGGGATTTTTGACTTACTAAATTCAGTTTGCAAACTTTCGAAAGACAGACTTTTTCTTCTTTTATGATTTTTTTTCCGGCCTATCAAATAAACTTTTTGACTTTAAATATCTTCGATCAAAAACGGCAATCAAAAACCACTAGGTCAGGTCATCCAGAAAAAAAGGGCGAAAATAAAAAGGTAAAAATGGCAAAGATAGAATAAGGAGTGATGCTGCATTCCGAAGAGGTGTGTATAACCTTTATGTAAATTTAAAAATTTACACAAAAACAAAAAAAGGTTATTTTTACGGATCTCAAAAACCTATTTTTGCGATCAACACTCATACTTGCTGATATTAGTTAGAAAATAGATACTTTTATTTTTCTTTCATAAAATTAATCCCTTCCTAATTAGTTCAACGTGAGACACGTTCCAAGACGTGTCTAACGGCCGATGACGAAACTTATAGGTACGATTTAGGCGATACATCTCATTGAGAATTCTTGTTATAGGACACAACACGATGTTAAATTGCACGGCGTTCAAATTCACTTGGATGGAAAACTGGCTGCCCATCAGGGATGATAAACCAGGTAAACTGATTTTGCCCTATTTATACCGAAAATATATATAGTACGAGTATCAAACGTGAACAAATTTATTATAAAATGTGATTTAATTTAGATTTTCAATGCACTATAGGAAAAACATTTTATAAAAATACTTATAGTTGTATTTCGTATTTTACGTGAACTTATTGGAATCACTAGTAAAAATAATCCACCTGTCATAATTATCGATAACCCTGCGACAGCTCTGGAATGGTCTTCGACTAGAAAACGACGTCTAGAAAATGATATCCCATGCCATTGACGGCCAGTTGAACACATTATTCCTATCAATGACCCTTGAAATGATAGGGTGAAAATTTTCTTAGTAGCTATCATAAGACTCGGTCTATTATTATGTGTCAAACGATTAACTGTGAGAGTTCCCATTACCAAGCTCTAACTCGAAAAGCTCAAAACAATATGAGAAAAGGTTTATTCTTAAAAACTGCCGAACGAATAGCGTTCCGTATATGATACTTTTCAGACGGTATATCACTATTGGGTCTATCGATCTCTTGTATTTTCGCCTGTTAAACTTATTTGGAAAACAAAATTGGAAAGACAGTTCATTTTGGATATCTTAATAATACATTTTACCTACCTAAAAAAATCCTTTTGGCCTAGAGTTTAGAGGAGTCCAAAAAACCGTATCCTAAAAATTTTTGAGTTTCAAAAGTATTTAGGAACCGCAATATGTTCCGAAAAGTTGAAAGAATATTTTTACCGAAATTTTATGTGATTAAATTCGTTTTTTTTAAGACAAAAAGTCTTATGGAAACGTGAATATTTTGCATTATCCTATGCTCGAAAGTCTTTAACAGCTGCTCTTTCAGATTCGTATACGTTAGTGGTTTTAGCTAAAACCCATTTCAGGTCAAACGCTTAAGTATTTTAGAGATACGATTTTTTTACAGAAGGACTAGTTGCAACTCTTATGTAAGATGTGGCTTTGTTTTCTAAAACTCTTTGATGGTCCTATAGCTTATTCAACTGGTTTCGGTTCTCGTATTTAAAATTTTCTGCTTGATTTTCGAAAGATTTTTATATCGAGCAATCGATAAAAATACCTTTTTTCCTTAGTCCCTAGTCTTAGTTTTTTTTGGTTAATTACCAGAATATGATATGTCTTGAATATTACTGTCTGTGACAAAGTAACATTTTCTTGGCGCATTCTTGGGGACATCTTTGGAATTTGCTTATAATTTGCGAAACGTGTCTAGGTTGGGCCAGAAAAAAGTCGAGACGTAAAATTTTAAATTTTTTACAAATGCTATGAATGCTCGTTTAAAGCTTTTAGATTGGTCTTATATATGAAGCTGTTCGCAATCGAACAGCATTTTTATTTTAAATACAATTTTCAGAATACAGGGAAAAACCAATAGCTCTTTTACATCACAGCTTTTGTTAGGCGTCAGGTAATATATAGAAATGTATTAATTATTATCAAATTCTAGTAAAAGAGTCCTAGGAAATGATGTAAGAAATAGCCAAATGTTGGACAAGAAACATAAAAGAAAGCCACGAATTTAGATATAAAATCGAAGGTTTAAATTTTGATTTTGAGTACGTCTCGCAAATGAAGGTCAGATATTCAATAAATGAACTTAAAAATAAACCATCGAAGGATTATTATTATTATTAAACATCACAAATAAGATTATTTCCACAGTAACATATCTTACAAATGTATACCTACAAGATGGAATATAACACAACGTCTTAAAAATCTCCATAGGTATACCTATTCGTTAAAAGGGTCCAACTAATGAATTAAATAATTTTTGACTAACATCAATCACTCACATTTTCTCTAAAATTATCGAAAATATTCTAAAAATGATAATTACAAAAAACTCTTCAATTTCTAACAGTTTGCGTTTCGAAGTTCGAACTCGAATACGATTGCAATACCTAAATTAATTGAAATTATAAATGTTTGTTTTAGGAATTGGGAATAGATCGAATACTACGATCTTACAAAGGCCTTTGATTATGTTTCTCCTCAAATACTATCTGAAAAAAAATTACTATAAATTTAATCCTAATAGTATAAAGCTAATTTATTTAAATAAAAGCCATAGAAAAAAACTAATTGATTTTAATGGTAATATATCAAAATTGAACGATGTATCATATGGCGTACCACAGACATCGATGCTGGTGCGTTTGCTCTTCCTGAGCTTCATAAATGATGGAGAGCTTTGACTCTAGTACTCATCTTGTGCTTTTCGCAGAACTGCTTTACAGAAAGCTAAATCCAGTCAGGAAATCTCAAGTGTTATAAGGGTTGTTGTTGAAGGTCACAGACTGGTTTGTTAGTAATCAACATAACCTAAACGGGTCAACAACTCAGATAGTATACTTTTCCATGAGAGGCTTGTCTCAAATGGCAATGCCAGACTAGTCAATAAACAACGCGAAAAAAGGGCAATTTCTGATTTTATTCAGAGAGCAGGAAATAAGGTCAGGGCTCCTTAGCAGGTTACAAGGGATTGTTTGGGGATTTCAAAACAAATAAAACCAAACGAAATCAGTGCAGATCCTTTAAACTTATTTTTTTCTAACATTGCAGAAGCTGTTCCTCAGAAATTGCCTCAAAATGGTGCGGATTATCAAAGGTATCTTTTACAGTGAAATTTAAATCTTCCTGCTGGTGGCTTCTCCTTCAGAGAAGTTACATTAAATGAATTTCAAAATGCTATAAATCAGCTAAAACCTAAAACTAGTCGAGATATTTTTGGATTTAACACCATTCTATTAAAGAAATTAAAGGATACTTTGATTATGCCGCTTACCTATTTAATTAATTCTTGTATTCGTAAAGGTCTCTATCCTAAGGTTTTTAGAATATCAAAAGTCATTCCAGTGTTTCAAAAGGGTGATCATGATGTGAGTAACTATAGGCCTATCGGTCTAATCCCTGAGTTATCTAAAGTTTTTGAATATTTGTTGAAAGACCAAATATATACCTATTTTGAAGTTAACAACTTATTTGTAAATAGCCAGTTTGAATGAAGTCCAAGTCAACAACAACTGCCATCTTATCTTTGATGGAATACATACTGGAGGGCTTTGAAGCGGGTCAATACATCGGAGCAATTCTGTGCGACTTGTCCAAGGCCTTTGACCGTGTGTGTCACGAGGTACTTCTTGATAAACTAAGGCATTATGGATTTCGTGTGTCTAGTATTGGTTTGATGAGGGGGTATCTGACTGGCGGGTCTCAGCAGACTTTTTCTGGAGGAAGATTATCTGACCCATTAAAAATGAAACATGGAGTGCCGCAGGGATCCATTCTGGGTCCTCTGCTTTTTTTTTAATATATATAAATGACATTGAAACAGCGACAAACAATAAATTAGTGATATTTGCCGATGATACTACAGCTGTAGTGAGAAATGATAGTGTCGAACAAATTTTAATTGCAATGCAACAGTCAAAAGTAGGTTTGGAGAGTTGGTTTAATGCCAATAAGCATTCTTTAAATATGTCAAAGACAGAAAAAATAATATTCAGTCTTCAAGAGATACATCGGGAGGTTGTGGTGGATAGATCGATAACTGATTATGTGAAGCTTCTCGGTGTATACCTCGTTAGTACTCTTGTCTTTGATATCCATACAGAACAATTGGCTAAAAAAATATTTCGAACAATTTTTCTGTTAGAAAACTTAAAAAAAGACTGTTGAAAAGAAGATCTTAATTATGGCTTATTATGCATAATTGCAGATACACTACAATTATGCCATTCTAGGTTAAGGTCATAGTGCACAAGCGGAGAGGATCTTCAGACTCCAGAGGAGGGCTGTTCGAGTTGTTCAGGGTTTTGTTTTGTTTATCCTGGCATGCTTAACCCATGTTAAAACGAACACTAATAAATACGTTCTCTGTTCTGAGGGTCACGCCCGTGACACTAGATACAAACATGACATTAACATAGAGTTTTTAACATTAAGGAGATCATGTATAAGTAAAAATGATTTCGGACCAAAATTGTTTAATAAGCTTCCTTTGCACATCAGAGGTCTAAATCAAAAGTCTTTTCTTGCAGCTGTAAAAAAGTATTTGTTAAGCCAAGCTTTTTATAGTATAAATGAATTTTTAAATGTCAATGTTAATATTTAGAATTAACATTTTCCTGCTACCAAAGTGATGGTTATTATTCTACTCACTGTCTATTCTGTTTTTTAATTTTTTTTTAATTTTATTCTTACAATCCACATTTTTTGTATTAGTATCTAAGATTTATACTTTTATTGACGTATGTAAAAACATTTTATGTTTGTTGTCGTGAATAAATTCAGTATTTCAGTATTTCAGTATTTCAGTATTTCAGTATTTCAGATTTCTTGGTGTGTTTATTGAATGCTAGTTGTACTCGAATGTACATGTTTGTGAACATTTTGTCTTCGGCGGTGTACGCTTTGCGAAACCTGAAGGAAGTAGTGTTCGATCTAGTGCTTCTGTCAATCTACCATTATTTTATGGGATCTAAGATTTCACATACAATACTAACATGGGGCACTAATCTAATGTTTTTAGAGTTCTCGTGCTGTAGAAAAGGGTTGAACGGGTAATTGATGGGTTAGATTATAGAGACGACTATAAATTTATGTATATAAATATAAAAATACTAACCGTACCATGTATTTAGTTAATGAGTTATCTTACATATTATGAGAAAACAATGTCATGATTACAATACTCATCAATCATTTTACGGCTATTTCACTAGAAATGATCTAATTCTATAAAAATGCCCAATTGCCGTTAGTCATAGGTAATCAATAGTATTCAACTGTTCTAATAACTAGCTAAATGTCCTATATATTAAATAGTTAGCACTTACATATAATAACATTAATAAGCTTTGTTTCATGCAACTTCAAAAAAAAAAGATGTGGGTCTCTATATTTTCTGTGCATATGGGAAAGTGGGACATCTAAGCTAAAATATATTTGCAGAGTCGATTTTCCGAAATAGGACATTCTTCTATATTCTCGGGTTTATCGCGATGTGAGGAAGATTCTCCAAAAAGCGGATGATAAAGGGAAGGGTTTCCTATAAACAGGTAATGCATTAATAGCATGCCCCAAGATATCTGAGAGTAACTGTGGAAACTATGGGTAAGTATTTTGCTAATTGGTTAAAACTCTGCAGGTCCATGAGAACGGCCTGTTTTTGAGACATCTCCTTCTTTTGACACGTTATATTAAAATATGAATAATACATATATTATCAGTTTAAAAACCCGGTGAATTGCTTTTATTTAGCATAAATGCCTGATTTTAAGAATAAAACACGATAGTAGAGCTTTTGATTATGGTTATCCTTCATAAGACAGACCAAGGTTTATTCGTACAACTTTTTTTTTGCTAAAATTATAATTTGCGGATTATGTAAACATTTTTTAGGTAAAATTTCATTTGATTGGGTTTTCTAATGGATCAATATTTATATATACACATAATACCGACTAATATATATATATATATATATATATATATATATATATATATATATATATATATATATATATATATATACATATTTTTATTTTTTAACGGAAAAACACAAATGTGTTTCTAATTCATGATCTAACAAAATTATTCTCATTTGATTCGCGAATTTTTTTCTCGAAAATCGATCTTATCAAACATTAATTATTAATTAACAACCCTACATATTTAGCGGAAACACTTTAAAATTCTGGCAACACTGCAGAAAGCAAAAATCTTCTGCGAGGCGATTTTGGCTGACATCCGTTAGTATTGATTTGGACTTAAGTGGGTGAAGCAGGGGTTGCGCGAGGAGTAAAGTGCCGAGTTTCCGAAATCAAAATATTTTTTCAGGCGAGGAGCTTATGTGGCTCCACGGAAACGACTTGCCAGAATTTAAGAATAAAGCACATTACAGTGATGCAAATGACATATCTCGATCTAATTTGTGGTGACGAGGATGCGGAAAGATTTTGTCGATAATCTAGCAGACTTTTTAGCCTCGAGGAGCCAGAGGAAGATGTGCGATGATATAGGAAAGCAAGCCCAGGTCTAACAATTTATAGGCCAGAATTTTCGACAATGAAAGAAGCTTTTCCTTTATTTGGCTCACAGACATTCTCGGTGTTATTATCAGTGATACTAACCGAAAAGCTCGAGCATCCAGAACAAAAAAGTCATTTGCTGATATCGATGAAGTTGAGATCAAAGCTTATAATGGCTTCTTGCTTATACTTGGAGTATTACGTGGCAATAAGGAGCCAAAAGAAATGTTATGGAGTCAAGATCAATGATTGCCACGTCTCGTTATTAGTTCTATAATATCACGCCATCGATTCAAAGAAAAATCGTGGTTTTTACGATTTGACAATGAAACCAGGGTAGAGAGAAAGCAGACAAATAATGCACCCATAAGGGAGATTTTTGATATATTTGTAACAAATTGCAAAAAGGAAGCTGTAATTTTGCTTTCGACTGAACATGATGATGACAAGGTGAGTGGTGAAAAAATTATTTCAAACCAAATATTATTATTTATTATAATCAGACTAAAGCTTTGAATACGGATCGTAAATTAGCAAGAAAGAAAAACAGATGGCTAGTTGCTAATTTTTACCATATTGAAGATATTGCTGGAATCAACGCGTATAAACTTTGGAAAATAGCGATCCTGATTGTATGTCATTGTGGAAACAATTCGCTATAGCAAACGTGACTCGCCTATATAACAGTAAATATTTACGCGTCAGATATTAAACGAAATATCACTACTGCTTTACCAGAGTTTCAGCTTGAAAAACCACCAAAAACGCTGCTATCTGTGTACCAGGAAAAAAGACCCGAAGCCTAGAAAGATGTGTATGAAATGCAAGAAATTCGTTTGTGTGGAGCACTCTGAAATCTAGATGGTGTACCATACTTGTAACGTTTAGTAGTTACGCTTTTTTACAATTATGTACATTTTTACGTCACTTTAGCGTTTTTCCAGAATATTGTTACTTCGTTTATTGTTGTGTTATTTTAAATAGTTGTAGATGTTTTCACATGTCAAAAATAAACTTGTCATTAATTAAAGAACAATGTAGGTGCGAATTCATTATGAAAAAAGTTTTGGGTCAATATTATAAACCGATTTTTCATACTACATCGCCCGTATATTTGTGTCTCATATTACGGACTATCAAAAAATCTTCAACTTTTATGAAAAATAACATGTATGCACTTTTTAATATCTTCATTATTCTTATTGTTCGCAACGCACAAAACTCTTTACGGTTAAAAATAATAATTAATGGGTTTAACAAAAAATGTTCTAAAAAGGTTACTGTTTAGCAAAACTTGTAGGTGTATATAAATTGAGGTCAAAATCTCTATTAAAAGTAAAGGACTCATAGCAAAATTGCAATTTTTTAATGAGTATTCAGTTTGTAACTTACGTGAAAGGCTGAGTTGCTTCAAATGTCGGTGATGTAGCCTTATGCTTTTTCGAAAAAAAAAAAGAACTGTCTGTATTTAATAAAGAAGTCGAATATTATAGTTGCCTCGTTTATTTAACACAATATTTTAAAAAATATGCCACTTTAATTGTGATTCCATTCTGAAAAAGTAAATTCAAAATTGTGTGGTTAGAAACTAGAGAACAAGAACTAAATAGAACTAGTATATGTGGTCTTTCCTCAAATTCGATACCTCCCAATATTGGTTAAATTTTAAGTGATTTTTACTTAGTTTATAGAAAACTATTTTTATGTATATAAAAATCCTCCAAAATATGTAAAAGGCTCAACATATATTTTGTAAAATATATGTCAATCAGTCAATGTTGATTGCTGATTGTAGATAGAGGTTTGAAACTATTATCTTTAAAGACCCCTTATTTAAGAAAAACCCTGCCTTGGAACCAGTATATTTAAACTGTCAATTTTTTGGGGTGTCTTTGAAGGTAAAGATTTTAATCCTAGTTTATTTACAGTCAGCAAAATGAGCGTTTAAGGTACGCAGTGTTGCATTAAAAAATGTCCTTTCGGTCCGCTACACATGTTCGAGATATCCCGTATATATAAATAGTATTTTAATATACTACGTAAAAAAACATTTAATTAAAATATTTAAAAATTTTCCTTCTGTATCATAAAATTAAACTACTATTAAGGATAACGAATTATGAGAAAACGCCTTGTACATATACTGAGAGACAATAAAACGATGTATCAGTTCTCCAATTCTTGAACTTTTAAACGAATGTTGTGAATATTTTGGGTAGAATTGCTATCATATTGATATAAAATTTAAGTTCCTCAAACTTTCGATGTAGGTGATAATATTTAGTATATGTACTGGGGTGTTTATTATACCACCGGAGAACTGCGCTGGATTTTTTTTATACAGTAATTTATTGTATACAAAGTTACTACTCTTTTTTTAATTGCTAGAGCCAAAGAGTTCTTGCCAATACCTGCTGAATTATGACTATGAAAATATTAAAAGTTAAGGTGAATATAACCTACGTAAGAATGACTCTAAATACAATAACACTGTACCACTGACATCTCTGAACGTTGTGAACACCAAATTCATAATAATTTCACCGAAATGTACAATTTCTTTGTTTAAAGATGAATTTGAAAGAGTAACCTGTGGTTACAGTATGTGCTATCTTCTTTTTACTTGCAAATTTTCCAAAATATGAAAAAAAATTATTGATTTATCGTTTTTCTTAATAATTATTATAAATGTCATATTGCCGGTATGATGTTATCTTCCATAGAGGCTCTGGAGCAACATTGTTGCATGGAAAATCTGTTTAGCTTTTTTATGGAGTAAATCTACATTTATTTATCTTAACTTTTTAGTATTCTCTCGCAATTCCCGAAAATGTCATGATCGTTTCCAAATAAAAAATTAGAAATTATAATATTGCTTTATATTTCGCCTCACTGGAAAGCTTTAAATGACTACTTTTTATTAAGTTGCTCTTCTTTAGAAGTGTTGAATTTTTTGAGAAATTTAAATATCCTTCACTGTCAAAATCTGACTATTTCCTTTAAATTGATTTTTTTCTAAGGTAATTTTGTCGAGGTGTTTTTTATACGAAATCAAAGGTTAATTCGCAATCTTCCTATTCGTCATATCGCTCATCGTTTTTGTATACGCCAACAAAAGAACTTCTAAATTGAGGGAAAATGAATCATGCGGAGAATGTTTCAGCAGACATGCCGTTATAATAATGTACTTTTATTTGCTGGGAGCCAGCTAGCATTTCAGAAATTCATCCACTAGTACGTGCCGGAGACTAAATAAAAATTTTTAAAGTTACAGCTACTAGTGGCCGGAACCTTTTAAGCACTACATTGTTACCAAAATGGAGAATGATTTCAAGGTAACATCAACATACCTTGTACGTTAACAAAACGAAGATTATTACATTCCGGTACTGGTATGTACCCAAAGTATGTAGTAATTTTTCAAAAAACACCACTAATAATGAGCAACATAATTTTATAAAGTAAGAATCGTATATCTGAAGAGTTTAATGATTTTACAAGATTACTATCTATAAAGATAACAAAATAAACCTTAATATTAATTAAAAAAGCCACTTATATAACCAAAAATTTTGTTTTGACAGAACCTAATGGTAGAAATTGGCACTGTATTTTTTCTAGAAAACGTAGCTAATATTAAATAGAACTACTTTGAAGAAGAAGTAACTGGTTATATAAAAATATTGTGTTAATGTTAAAGTTTATACCATGTTAACTGTGAAATTATTACATAATAGTTAATGAGGTTACATAGAAATAGTTACCTTGTTACCTAAATAGTCTTACTACTAAGTTCCTTCAATGAAGATTGTTAATTATTTAAGTTGAAGTTCTTGTGTGGTAGTGGGCTCTTTCAATCAATCGTCTTAGCAACGCTTACTTCAAAGTTGCAATTCATTTATCACAGAGACCACCATCTTTTACTATAAAGTAGTGGCCTCATTTAGGTAGACGTAGTGTGCATACCGTTCCAGCTAGAGGCAGAATTACGATAGAGTAATGATACCAGTTATAGTAAAAGTAAAAAAAAGGCTGTTTGAAGTTTAAATATTTATATTTTTCACCTTAAAGTTATTGAAAATAATGTATAACGTTCTAATAGGACTATTAGGTCCCAGAGCATCCAAAATATCATAATTTTTGTTTGGCGTATTCATTTGTGTTTCAGATATTATCAATAAAAATGTGTAAAAACGTTAGTTTGATCACCATTTTAAAAACAAATGGTAGCAAGATGTTGAAAAGAGAATTTAAAGCTGAAGAATATAGGAATATAAATTATGTAAGGTACCATTAAAAATTAAAAATATAAAGTAACTAATTAAAAATAAAGAAATGGGAAGCTGGATACATTGCCGGATTGACACAGGTATAAAAACATAATAACAATACTTATAATAAGAAATAATAATAATAATAACCTTGTTGTTCCCAGGGATAAGCAAAGATAGATAATACTAGGCATAAACGATCCATCCAATGTTAAATAAAACACCCCAAAATGGATCCCAACTTTGCATTGTAGGGTTCTATCGAGAAATTTCTCTCGTTCTCCGAGTTGAATTACGCATACAAAAATGAGTAAACAAATAGACGTATCTAACGTTCTTGGCAACTCGGCGTCTTATTTTGTGTCGTTGCGCGCCAACTAATATTTCGATTAGACGGCCACACCAACGATTAAAAGTGGTGAATTTATTGTGTATTTAATAGACCCTCTATGCAAAATATAACTGACCTTTGTAGCAAGGAATAATATGCCTGTCGTAAAAGACGACTGAAAGATTAGCGGTTTTTTGCCTCATAAGGGGCTTTGTGAGTTCCGCCTAAGTAAATAGGCGTACGATCCCGTATTAGGAATGGCTGGTATACTACCATCTGGCAACGTATGAAATAGACTGGTGAAATGCACTCTTTTATTATGCGCTCATTTTTGAAAGTAACCAAATTTGAGATAGACATGACTATCTGATCTATATCATATCACGGAACAACAAATTGAAGACCAAGGAAACCAATAATAACTAACTAACTGATCAGTTCTGCAACAGATCAGGGATATATTTCAATTACAGATTCAGAGGAAAGAGGATATCAACTTTCAAGGAACTGAGAAGGAGACCCAGAACATTTAGCCGCTGATGTAGAGAATCCTGAACAAGAACAACCTCATTTTGACAGTGATCAACAGAACTACGAAAATGGCGAGCAACATATCTCATATAACCATTAGAACATTAAATGAATATAAAAATGAACGTGACCAACCAGGTTAAAATTACGCTACTGTTGAGAAGTAGTGTTATCGGAATTTGGGGGTAGTAATCCAACGCATTGGCCCAGGATGCCAAAACTTTGAAGTAACAAGAACACTAATATAGTTATTGCTACCGCTAATCCGGTACTTATGGAGAATATAACTTCCTAGACAGATTGCACATGTTGATCAACAACATATATATGAAAACATTAACATCCTGATGGAATAACTAAAGGCTAACTCATAACGACTTAGAAGATATCTAAAATACTTAAATCGAAAGAGACAAAATCATCATTTTAACAACAACCAAGCAATTTTACAGGGAGCTCGATAATAACGAACATAAAGTAGCCAAAAAAAGAACGTCTCAAGGAATACTCGAATTTGAACCGAGCAGAAGGAGCATAAGATGGATGTCAAATGGATAAGAATAGAAAAAGAAATACTGAATATCTCTGACATGTAATTTTAAAACTAGAACCGGATAAAATCCAAAAATCCAAATTTTTCTCGCTGCACGAAGCTCCCGCTTAGCAATTTAAGCACAACTCTGATGGTGGTGAACAGTGAAAACTCGGATAAAGACTGACAAGAATATCATTATACGCCGGAAATCAGGAAAACTGGACGACCTAATGAAAATTACTTAGATATTTTCTAGGGATATTCACAGGGAGTTTGGTTTAGACAAGTGTAAAACCCTAAATATCTTAAAGGACAAAATGGTCGGAAGTGGTATTACCCTGCCAAACGGAGATATATTCCAAGCCATGGAAGATGAAGATGCTTTCACATACCTTGAATTACAACAGGCATCGCCTTCTAGAGGAAACGCAGGCAAAAACAAGGGCGCTACTGAAGGCCGAACTAAACGCAACAAATCTTATTACTATATCAACTAATTACGCAGTCCGCGATACCTGTACTTGTTTACCCATTTGAAGTCATGAAGTCGACTCCAAACTATCTATAAGAGATCGAACCAACTATCTAAACTATGGTGACCAAATACAGGGTGCATCATCCCAATGCATCTATGGTCAGGACTACCCTGCCTAGAAACGAAGGAGGAAAATCCCTTGTTTATATAACAACCCTATATTCAAACCATCTAAATAAATTAAGAGATTTCTTTTAAAGCTGAAACTTCTGATCTGCATAACATAATGAAATTGGCCGGCAGTACATGCCACTCAAAGTTGCAAAAGACTACATGGAAATAAGAAAAATATCTGGTGTTGATAAATGGGAGCATTGTGCACAAAAAGCTTTGCTTGAACAACACAATTATTTATACCAAACGCACATGGACAAAGCAGCATCAAACAATTGTCTAAGCAATTGGTTAAATTTCCCGGAAAATGACGGATTCGTGGTTACAATTTAGGACCAGGTTATAAATACCAACAACTATAAAAAGTTTATAATTAAGGATCCTGAAGTTTCACACGGACATGGGAGAATGTTACCACAAGTCAGAAACTATTCAGTATATAATATCAGGTGCACTTATTTAGGAAACACAGAGTGTTTACATAGGCACAACTAAGTATGCAACATCGTACATAAAAAAATGAGTCAACAAGTAGAGTCTCCTAAGCACCTACGTACCGTATTTACTAACCTGTTCAAGTATTAGACAGGTGACGAATAAGCGACCCGACAATGTTCTGTTGGATAAAAGAGTCAAGTCCGCGTACGTGATTAAGGTTGTCGTGCTCAAGAACATGGCTGAGAAACACCGAGAGAACAGGACTAGATATATAGAACTAGCTATAGAGATCCATCAAATGTGATACCAAAGACCTTGGAAGAAAACCTGTTGAAAATAGGACTCCATAAAAGCAGCTATATGGCTGCAGAAAGCAATTATTTTGTATAACTGTCATTTGGTCACAATTTTTTTACAGGAGAGACCTTGATTTCAATTTTTCTTAACTCACCTACCCTTTCCATACTGTTATCCGGAGTGGTTGATGTACACTTATATTTAATGATGAGTTTATGATAATATTAGCAATAATAATAATAATATTAAAGGTTTGTTATACACAAAAAACTGTACATCTTTATTTATAAAAATAAAAATATAATTAGTGAATAAAGACCAACATTTCAGACTTCTGCACAAAGGCGGATTCTGCTCTTAACCTCGAAGCATTTTTGGTTTGGTCATTCAAGAAATTATTTACGAATTTTGATTTAATTTTAAAAAAGATTTTAAACTTTTTTATTGTAAGTTGATCATAAATAATACCAAATTCAATTTATAAATAAAATCTTGGAGGAGCAAGCACTCGAATAAATCGGTGAACGAAATTTTTATAATCCTACAAAAACCTGTGATCCTCTATAAATCCATATAGAAACTACTATCATCTCTTTCAATTCATAAAGATTGTTATAAATTCAATAAATATGTCTTTCAATCCCAGAATTTTTTTCTCGATTTTCGATTTTAGCAAAATTCAATTGCATATTTTACAATCACCCCCTTGAATGCCTGCAAAATCTGACAACCAATAGTGTGTTTACTTTACAGTTTATGCACAAGGAAGATAAATAGCAGGTTCCTTTTGTTGCATGCGATGTTAATAAGGCGGGTTACGGACGTTATTTTTGACGAATTACGACTCAAATAAAAAGTGTTAGTGAAATATATGCCACAATCCGAAAATATGGTTATTCATAAAGAGATGAATAAAATTAAAGTTACGTTCTCGGTTGTCGAAGTGGTTGCCGAATCAATCCTTAGGCACAGACAATAGAGTAATAGTGCTGGAACATATGAATTAGAGAATTGAATTTTAGAAAAAGTTTTAAGCATAGGGAAATTTTTTTTAAACAGTTGGTAAATATAGTTTCTCTTTTATTTGGTAAGAGGGACTAATTGGGTTCATACCCAGAGTTTATTTATCCAATCGACCAGATAGTACCCAACTGTAATGTTTCAAATAGTACCTACATATCATATTTCATTTGCAAATGCAAATGTGAAATATTATTTTGCACAATTTGGTTTTTCTGTTTAGACCAAAAATGAATCTTGTTTTTGTTTATAATTCTTAAACTATAGTTCTAAACTAAGAGTTTTAATGCGACTCCGGATTAATTACCATCAATAAAAATAGGCCCTGTTAATGCCTAGAGGTCTCTTTGGATGAGTACGTGAGTAATTATTGTTTATCCTTACGCATGGTGTATCGATCGGTCTGACATATAAGTTGCAGTTTGGAACGAGTACTATTGTAACTCAAGGAACCCCTTTAAATTTGCTTTGAGTACTATTTTTCGTTATAATATGTCAATATTTTATTTATCAAAAAAGTTAAATTTGTAGTCAAATTAACATTATAATAAACAAATAGACATTATAATACTCGTATAAGATTCAAGACCCTCAATACGTAGATGTCTTTCTGTGATTAACTAATTAAGATTTCGTGTTAATGGAATATAAAATAAATATTATATTCTAGGACGTTTTTGTATAAATCAATTTCATATTTTTTTTGGTAAATATTTTTATGTTTTAACATGTTAGTAATATATTCTTTGGGCAGTCTTGGAGATATTTTTAAGCCAAACAAAATCCGTTCCTGTGATGTTGAAAACCAATGAACAGCTGCGGCGAATGCTCTAAAAATGTAAGGATAATTAACAGTTAAACGGCTATTTTAAGTTTGCAGCAGTTTTTAAATACCTTCAATGTACTGATTATGCTATTTCTATAAAACTGTTCCTAAATTCTTAATTAATTTAGTTCATACCATACGTTTCGACTTGCTATAGCGTGTACGAGCAAAAATGTCGGTAAGGAAAATGGTTTCGGTTGTTTGTTTAAAAAGTGTCACCTGAATGTAACAGAGTGTTTTTGATTACCACTCCATAATACCCAATCAGCAAGTAAAATAATTGTTCTCCACAAAGATTTTGGGTTTCTTTGCAAACCTATTATGCAATGTTTTTTTTCTGTTTAAAACACAAAAACTCCTATTGTTCTCTATTCTACAACAACAAAAAATACAGCTTGAAGTTTTCTGAACAAATTATTTACGTTCAAATCGAAAATCTACGTTTCGATACAACTCAGTGCCTTCATCAAAGTTAATAAAAACAAAAATAAAAATTCGAAAACAAAACAAGGTAACTTTTAAAAATACATATTTAGATAAAGCGAATTGATATTGTTAATTTACAGCCAACAAAAAGTCCTAACTAATTAAAACATTCGTGTAAAAAAATATATATATATATATATATATATATATATATATATATATATATATATATATATATATATATATATATATATATAGTTAAAAAATATATTTAAACTAAACGGAAAAAGACAGTTCATTCAGGCATTAATCATTAAGTATTTCAATTTATTTGATGTATTCTTCAAATTATTCTAAATTATCTTTTATAATGTATAATGCTCAATTTTTCTTAAAATGCAACAAGCTTTAAATATCAAATTTTCACATAATTTGATATGTATCTTTTACACTGTTTCAAATTTAAAGCGAAATAAATTGAACTGCTGTACAAAACGGGTTGCATAAATTATAACTGCCATAATAATGCTATTTCAATGCTATGTTCCCTATTTTTTATTTTGCTAGATATGGTTTTCGCTTAGGTAAGTGAAATGGTGTTTGTAAGCGGAAATACACAAATAATATTTTATAATATTTGACTGAAACCACCTTTTTTTCCAAACCTAAATTTTGTTGTTGTTTGATTTGTTATTATATATTATGATAACATTTGTATTTGGAAATTAATGATTAATTATTTAAAGATTAGCTCAAGCATACCTTTTTATAAATGTACAAGTAATTTAATACAGTTTGACATGAATTCAAGGGAGTAGGTCAAAAGATATTTACCCACAAGAATCACAATAATAATGAAAACCAATACATGAAGCGATTAAAATTTGAGAACAACTAATGAAACATTTACCTTTTGTAAAAAATCATCTGTAAATAATCAATAAGCCATGTATAAAATGCAATTTATACTTAAATAATTACTTTAAAAGTTTTAATAAATGCCTTATGAAATATTTCACACGACTCTTAAAATCTTTAAAAACATAATTTATAATTGCCAGTTATCTGGATATCATGCAGATTTTAAAACAAACGAACATTATTTTTATACTTTGTACTAAATATCCCTTTGGTTGAATTGTAACTTTATGCACTATATTCAGAAATTATCCGGTTTTTATAGACAACTCAAAAATATATCGCGAAAGCTCATGATTTAATTTATTTCATTAAAAATCATTGTTTATTTTATATTTTGTAATAATTTATACCCTCATCTTACTGATAATAATGCAATCTGTGAAGCAAAATTTTAGAGACAGCACTAATAATTGTCAAGTAATATTCCTAATATATTCTTACATGTTGTATGTTGTTATGTTTTATTAGGGTACTAGACACAATCGAACAAATATTAATAATAATAATATCTGTAGAGTCAAACGTCTGAAAATATAAGAAGCAAGCCAATTTTTTTTCAATTGTAGCCAAATAGCTGAACTAGCCAAAGTTTACCTAAATGTTTCAAATTTAAAAAGATTTTAAAAAAATTGCAAATATATATGTAATGGCCAATATCTGCCAAAATATTGTAGATAGAACAATTCCCAAGATAAAAAAAATAAAATTGAGGATATCCTGAACAAAAATGGCCCTATATATTTTATTAACTCTACACAGAAGCAATATAAAAATTTGATATCTTGTATGTTTAGACGTTATGATCATACCCCAAACTTAATCAAGCGGCTAGTTTTTGAGAATATACTGTCTCAAAGTTGGAACTTTTAAATTTTTCTAATTAATGCAACATTTGTATTTTGTTTTTTAATTTAAGTACTCAATACAGGTTCAAACAAGTCAGTCTCTTTGAATATGTTTAATTAGAACCTAGTATATGTATTAATAGACGTAAACTTAAACATGGTGGAGCTGTAATCCATAATTGGTCATTTCTCTTTGTTATTCAAGTGCGCTTAAAATTAAAAATTCTAATTTTTATTAAAAGCTTTGTTACACTACAACAAATAGTCCGATTTTGCTGAATTTACGATGTATTTATCAACAATTAAATGAAAATTAAAGAATTGTATTGAAACTGTTCGTAAACAGCTAACATTTCAGTGGCTATGAATATTAATACACAAGTTTTGTGAGGTTTTGCATTATCTAAATATCTCAGTTTATAGCTGGTATATTTGAACAGCCAACAACTCTTAGATCTTTACTTTAGAATTGATTATTGGAAACAAATAAAACAGTAATTAAGAGTTAATTCAATTTTCAATACACCAATAAAGGTGTAGAGAGATATATATAAGAATGTAGATGCATATAAATAATTAATTTATGCGAGTATTTATGTCATATTCAAGTGGAAACAGTATAAACTAAATTTTAAAACAAGTTCTAAATTCATAGTTACAAAACGTTGTCTAGATAGCCTACTTATTAGGATTTAAATATTTTTAGTTTACTCAATACCAAGCTTATTGGTTATAGTATAAGTATATAGTACCTCAAAGGCATGGTAATCTTGGTAAAAATACACTGAAACAAATATATTTTTAAGCATCCTCAGGCAGCAAAGGTTAATTAACCCAATAAATTATAATATTAGAAATATGTTATGCAATTCATCATAGGATTATAAGAATGTAGATGCATATAAATAATTAATTTATGCGAGTATTTATGTTATATCCAAGTGGAAACAGTATTAACTAAATTTTAAAACAAGTTCTAAATTTATAGTTACAAAACGTTGTCTAGATAGCCTACTTATTAGGATTTAAATATTTTTAGTTTACTCAATACCGAGTTTATTGGTTATAGTATAAGTATATAGTACCTCAAAGGCATGGTAATCTCGGAAAAAAATACACTGAAACAAATATATTTTTAAGCATCCTCAGACAGCAAAAGTTAATTAACCCAATACATTATATATTAATTATTATCTTATGCAATTCATCATAGGATTTTAGATATTTAGGTATATATATTTTTAATATGCATCTTTTTATTCATTTATTTTATTTAGAAAACGGTTTACAGATTGGTGTCTATTCTATAATCTACAGGTACAAGTATTCTGCCAATGCAAAATATAAAAACATAATTATGTCGTAAGCAGTGTAATATTACATGCAAGTAGAAACAAAACTATAAGTACTTAAATATTCATTACCACATCACTTTAAATAAACGTTAAGTTCTCTCTTACCTGAGCGTTTACTTATGCGATCATTTTGCTTGCCCCAGTAATTTTTTATAAGTGTATTTGAAATACAGAGATTTCTACAGAATGCGTACTGTATCCTTCAAAATAAATGAAATGTTCTTATTTCAAGAGATATTTATAGATCAAAGCCGATAAAAACGATTTTTGAGAAAAAAACATTTAATTTTTTTTTTACGTTTTTAAAAACATCGGACACAAAAGTCAGTACTTTGTTAAGTCTTAAGGCATCCGTGCTATTATTACTGTCCCATTCGGGATTTATATTGTCATGTTGGGGATTTACACTGTCATGATCGGAATTTAATGAGTGACTTGTCATTGAATTATCAATTGTATCAAGTAAATGTCTTATCTGATCCATCCATTACTTGTCAAAAATAGTGTCTTCGGTGAATTTAGTTCTATGGTTATGAATCGTTCATACAGATATGTCATAGTTTGCAAATCGTTATTTATTACAGCAGCCCAAGTGATAGAAGAGCCCGGAGAATGCTCTACTTTAAATATAGGCATCTTAAGACCGTCATTAATGAAAAATCTCCTTCATTAACCCGAAAACATTGAAATAGTATCTCAAGTTCTTCAAAATGTGTGAATTCACTTAGTTTTTTATGCTAAATATAGTTATGTTTACTTATTTAAATTGCCTGTTGTAAACGAATTTTATCAAGTTTTTTAGGTTAATCGTCTTTACTTTTTCTGAATGAGACCTTTTTTGATAAATATTTGGGACAGTTCAGAAATTTAAAAAGGTACGCTAGTTTGCTTTAACCGTGGCAAACTTAATTTAACTAACGATCTCACCAGTTTCGGTATCCTGTTGTGAAATTGTCCGAATAAATTCCTCAGCTTCGAAATGGCACTCACACACACGATTATTATCAGTTGGAACAAAATTGTCACAGGGCATAGCGCTTAACCATTTTCGGCGTAATTCTTCATCCTGAGGAAACGGAAAAACTCTGGCTTTAGTGTCCTTGGAATAGCAAAAATGCACACAACAGATATATGGCATAATGCTGCACTGTCTATTTACATCACTATTTAAATAAAAACCACTAAAAACACAAATGAAATGTAGAAGTTTACTTAATTCAACCCGAAAAGCCGGACGGCACAAAACGAAAACACATAGATTAGGTTGGAGAATTTCTGCTGAGACGGAGTGCGACGTTGACAAACTTCCAACGCCTTTACTTGATGGAAATAAATGATCTTTAATTATGTAATATGCTGTATTTTTTATTGAAATTTCAAATACATTTAGAAAAAAAAACGGTAAATTTTCTTTATCTAACTTCCATTATTGTAAATCTTTCCTTTTATTAACTATTTTTTTGGCATCTATGTTTGCTAAAACGCGGAGATATGTAAAACTTTGTTTTTTCCACGATTACAATAATTTTGTTTGGCGTTATTTTGTTCCGTCACTTGAATTTGTGGCAAAATTTTATTCTATTACACCACAATTATTTCTTGCAAAAAATTTGAAATTAATCTACCAAATAGTTTTTTTAGGCTTTATTTTGAAATATCTTATTATACCGCCATTTTGCTCTACAACTTGAATTTACCTAAGTTCTGAGTTAATCGATAAAGTAATTTTTTAGCTAAGCCGCGAATTGAAAAAAACATATTTTCAGGCATGTAGGAACCCTGGACAATCCTGAACAAACCCTGAAATCTCTGATTTTTTTCTTGATTGCAATACTTCCCCTTTACGAAGGAAATAATAAGATTTGTAATATTCCCAAAAAATATCTTTGATTAAAAAGAAAACGAATCCTGGTATTAAAAAAAGCTTGACCAGTCTGTCAACGCTGCTACGAAGAGAACTCGGTTACAACAAAATTCAAAGATAACCGTCGGTCACTTATTGGACGACGCGGTAGCCAATCAAAAACTCGTGACGGCAGAGCAACTTTAGAAGTAAGCACTTTGTCCTTTTGTTCTAGGAGTTGTTGGAAGAACCTGTAAAATCGTCTTTTTAAAGATAGAGCGAATATTATCATTAAATATATTATATTAATATACTTGGAAAAAATAATAATACAGGATGCCTCATAAAATACTACAAAGACTATGGGATTTCTGTGAAGATTCATCTGGTTTCTCATAATAATTCGTCAAAGTGTGATATAGTTCTAGTAATAGGATATTAATATACGAAAGTTTTTATAACCAGTTGGCCTCCTGTGTTCTAATATCTTTAATACTATCAATAATATAGTTGTCAATGCAACACACTGAAATATCAGTACTAGATTAACAATACAGGAAAATTATAAAATAAGAATGGATTAATATGCAAAACTTTGTTTATAAAATTAACAAGAAAGGAATAAAAACAAATGTAGAAGTGGGTCAAGTTGTAAATCTTTTAAAAGACCTTTTTGTCATTAATTATTTTCAAAATATGGGCTCATTATTGTTACCCAGTTCAAAATGGCAAGCATTTGTAAATGGAATAGAATAGAATAGAACACTATAATTTGTAATTAAAAAAATATATTTGTATACAGGATCGTCAAAAATTATAAATATAAACATATATCTTAATGTGAGAGAACCCAAAGAATGGTGAATAAAATTTTTTGAAAGACCTACAAAACTCAAGTATTTTATTCCTCCCGTGATCCTTAATAAAAATTTGTTATGAGAATAGGGCTGAATACTGCACTTTTCTAGTTACAAGGTATTTTATAAAAAAAATATTAATTTTATTTAAAATTAGGTCACCCTGTAGAAAGAAAAATACAATGTTTAGCACCCACACTCATAAGATTATTTCAGTTAAAATCCACGTGAGGAATAATACTTTAATCTTGTAAGTTTTTAAGAATTTCAATTCTCCATACTTTTAAGGTTCTTTCATATTTACGAATGGCTGTCGTTTTAAACTAGTAAATTTTAATGTCCCCCTATTTTTAGGATAATGTTGCAAATATCTCTCAAAAGATATACTTCTTGACTTTTTGATAAAACATTTACAGCCGTATTCACTAAAGAGGTTTAAATTTAGACCAGTTCTAAATGGACAGTTATAGGTTTAAGATGACATTTTCAACAATTGACCAAATAATTTTTCTAAATGTCACAATTACGAAATGACAGTGTCATAGGCTAAACATAACTGGCGAACTAGGAGTTTTAAGTACCATGGCAACTAGACCTGGCCTAACTCTTAAACCTTTTTAGTGAATACGGGAGTAGATGTCATATTAGTTTGCCAATTTTAAATTTTTTATCTTGACGAGATCAAAAAATTAAAGAGGAAACCCATTAGAAAACCACACTATAAATCTATTGTCTACTAGCTATAAGAAAATTAATAATAGGGTATAGATGTACAGGATTAAATTGTTTTCTTTAATTTTATTTTGAATTTCCTTTATCAGTTTGCCCTCCGAGAGTAAATTAAAATTATTTTGAGTTTCTAATTCATAATTTAAGTAGTCTAGTTCTTTTTTAAGAACTGCTTTACGACTTTGACGGGCTTCAAATTTATCTCTCTGAACCAATCTTTGGATTATCCATTCCGTTTCTACGGCCAATAATTCCAAATTATTTATTTTCGTTTAGTATTATTTTCTTTTAAATTATACTTAAACCCTCTACTTAGTATACTAGTTTCATCCTGAGAAAAATTAATATTTGATAAGTTTAAAATAGCTGGGTAAAATTGGTGGTTATTATCACTCTGATTTATTAATACTTACATTATTTCTATGTTTTAACAAATTAATTTTCTTACCCGACTTTGTTCGTTTTTCCCTGTTGATTCTTGTATAATCTGAAATATCTTTCCTAGAAAATTAGTAAGAGAATCGTAACTGTACAAGACTTTCAACCGGTCATAAATATATTTTAATTTTGTGTTAATCATATTTAAAATCTAATATTCTATATTTTTTTCTTCAAAAAACCGTTTCTGAGATTTCGTAGAAGAGAGCGATTTCTCTGTGATAGGCTCGGTTGATTAATTTTGATCTGGATAAGTTTTGGTGTTAAGTCCATTTCCATACACTTCTTGAACAAAATGTCGGCTTGGCAGCAGGTTTTCTTAATGGACAACAACTTCTTGTAGTATTGGGTTAATCGTGCCAGACTAGCTTTAGAATAGTTTTCCAATGGTTCACCCGTAATGTGAGCCATATACGTATATAATATGCATAAGAAGTACATACAATTCTGAAAAAAAAACGTGTTGCCTGAAAACTGCATGTGGTTGCCCAACTCCGAAGAAGTACAGTGATTATATCACGGTGTCCATATTATCTTAAATTAATTTTCAATTTTATATTTCACTTACTGTAGCCCAGTTACCAGAGACAATTTTGGAGGCTGTCGAGGGAATAATATAATTTTATACTTTTTTTCACTAATAGTATCTTCCAAACTATCGCATATAGAGTAAAATTGTCTAATTAAACATTGTTGGACAGATTATTACCTGAAAAAAATATATTCATGTTTTTTTTCTGCAGTTCTCGTAGTCTTTGCGAAAATTGAGTTTGAAAAATAAATAATTTTTAGAGATTTGGTTATGTTTTGTAGCCACGGATGTTTTCTTGTAACCGCATTCTGAATTATAAATAAAAAATCATTTTTCGTTGAGTTATTGCAAAATTTGTCCGAGCGTTTGCTAATACACTCAATAATCTTTATCTTGGTCAGAAAAGAGGGGAAAGAAGACTCAATGATGACTAAGATAATTTACCTCAAAAAGTAGTATATTTCCGAAAAAAAATCATTATAACTTTTTTTGCAGGTAATGATCTGCCTTACATTTTTAAAACAATTTTGTTCTATCGGCACCTGTGAATACACTGCACATGCTTAAACAGCCCCTCAAGAGGTACCATTTGCAAATAAAATAATGCACTTTAGTATTTTGCACGTCCCGAACCCCCTGATTACTGGACTACTGGGCGATTTTCACTTATCAATTCGGCGAAAACATCATGCTTCATATTGACATTTTTACAACTGAGATGAATTCTCAAATTGACATCTTAATCAGAATAAAGTTCTGGCATAAATCTGTGTTGGGTGCAAAGACGTAGCGGTTTATTTCATAATAACTTTTTACGTTGCGTCTAATAATGAAACTTTTCAATATTTACTATTAAATTTCCGACTATTTCCCTACAATTTTAGATTCTTTCGATACATTTGCCTTTGTTATTTTTCGACAATTTTATTTCGCCTATGGAAAATTTTAAATATAGAGAAATACTGTGGTGTATTGTATGCTTTTGAAAAACAAATATGATGATAAGTCTAAGATATAGGTATTTTTTTATTTGCTTATGTCGGATACTCATTGTAATAAAAGATAAATTAGCAAACATGTAATTGGTTTGGCAACTTTTTAGTCAAAACACACTGCCTTCTCTTTTGGAGAAAAATATTCTCTATATCTTAGTCGTTACATCTCCGTGGTATAAGAGTTTCGAGCCAAAAAAACAAATAGATGTTCTACTTAAAATTCCCGAGGCAAGAATGATATAATAAAAACAAAAGTTTATAGAGCTGCTATATGTTTTAGTATGTTGTTTAAATATTTTGTAACAGGTCAGATTATTTCAGTAATCCTGAAATGAAATAACATTCTGCGTTTGCTAACATCAAACAAATAATGAGGTCAATTAAATTTTGTTATTTAATATTACACTTATATACACGGGCAAAGTTTCATTATGTAAAACAAGTTGTGTTATTTTTTCCAAAATATACCATGTGAGTTAGCAGACATAATTAATTGCATTTCTTAAGGATACTACTCGTACATGATAATAATAACGGAAATAATGATGCGTTCTGAAGCGACTTTTTCGAGATTTTCATTTGCTATAATAAGCACTAAATGATTGTTATATTTTACAGGATCACACTATACATTCGGAACTCTTCTATCTCATTCTCGGTTAGAATATTGAGAATATCACAGAATAGAGAAAAGTAAACACAACAGCTATTCTTAAAGTTTTATTTTTTTAACTAAATATGTTTGTTTTATTAAAATATCTTATTCTCTTACAAACTAATCTTTTTTGTATGAAGGTATTAGTTTTGAATTTCTGAAAAAATAAAAATAACTTTTAGGCATTATAAATGACCATACAATATGTTATACCTCTACGTTTTGTTATTTTTAGGACGAACTCTCTAAGGAACAAATTGCATGTAAGTATGAAAGAATGTTATTGAGTTATCAAAGAACTAGAGTACTTTTTTCAAATATATCCTAATTCACATACCAATAATGAAGAATAACAAAGGAACTAAATAATTAGAGAAATATTAATTTATGTTAACTTTTAGGTAAATATTATGTACATTTTTACATTTATAATTTTCAATTTCTAATCAATATTTTTGTAATGTGTTACACACATCTTTCTAAAGTACTTTTGAAATTTTAGTGCTAAAAAATGCCTTTGACACTTTTGATGTTGAAAAGAAAGGAAGTATTGGTGTAGTTATGATTGGAACAATACTAAGTATGTTGGGTGTCCAAACTACTGATAAAATGCTAGCAGATATTATTGCAGAAGTCGATGAAGATGGTAAGTGTAAATTAGATATAAAATTATTTAACAATATTATATAATAATAAATAGTAATAATAAAATTAATAGATCATCAGGATGAAATTGAGGAAGAAATTTAGACATTATCAGACGCTGCGATAGAGAAAAGTTCCTCCTATGGCTAAAGGAAGGATATCTTCATAACGAGACGGAGGGATTTATTGTATGGTTGTACGTCTCCAGGATTATGTAACGCGAAAGAAATTATCAAAAACACATTTTAAAGAATCAAGAAATCATGGATATATGCAGACTGTGCAGCAAACCTAGGAAAACTATAATACATATTACTGCTGGATAGTCATCTATCCCTTGTACCCCATATCTTGGAAGACAGAATCTTGCTCCATGGGCAATTGGCACTCAACTATAACCTGTCGTAAAATTGACCACCGTTTAGCGAATACTCACCTTATACTGCCCTTGAATTTAGGGTCATAGTTTTGTATTGGGACAGATCAATAATATCAGATCGAACTATTGATTACAACCGTCCAAATATTGTGCTTGCCTGTAAATAAATAAATTGTCCACCATTGTTTATATTGTATGCCCACTAACCTGTAAAAAATGGTGAGTGAAAATCGGTAAATACCAGAATCTAGCGGTAGAAATTAAATACATCTAGGAGCTGAACGAAATGCGAATATTATATATCGTCCCTCAGTGGCGAGGTGACCAACAACCTGTTAAAACAACTGGAACGACTGGAATTCCCAACTATCTTATGGGGACAATCCAAAGGGCAGCTATATTTCAGACTTGCCATATAGAACGCAATTTTTTTAATATCGCATATAGACCATGATGAATTCCTTCTTTGTCTGATAAAAAACCCGTTAACCACCGGCGAAAACCGAAACTGAATATGATGATGATAATAATAAATAATTATATACCACATCCAAGCTGAAAGGTAACAAGCCTAGTATTGTTATACTGGATCAGCTGACAACGTGAGTATGTTTCATTAAAGTTTCAGCCCCAGCAGAAACCAACATGTTCTTAAAGGAGAGGGATAAGCGTTCCAAATACCTGGACCTGCTTGGCGAACTTCACAGGATGTACCCAGAATATTGAGTTCAAATAATATTCTTCATTGTCGGCATTTTAGAACATATTAAATACCTATGCTTTCTGAACTGAGGAAGATATCAGGTGGCAAAGCCCGAACAACTAATGGTGAGAAGTCAGAAAGAAAGTAGTTGTTCTTGGGTTCTGTCGTCTATTAGCAAATGAATTTGGCTGACGATACAAGTAGTGGTGCAAAGAAAATTCTAGCTATAGATTTAATAATTAATATAAATAATAGTCGTAATAATAATAATAATAAACGCATATAAGTATTTAGGATACCATCAAGCCAGAGGTGTTCAACACTTCAGAGCACCTTTACAGCAATAAATACATTTGCTATTCGAGTTTTGACGTATACGTTGATGTTTTTGAATGGTCGCCGCAAATCCACATCGCGGTTGCTACAGTCGCTACACGAACTTAGGTTTAAAGTTTTTAACACTACTTTGCAAACTGAAACGCCAATCAACCTCAGTCTAACAGTCAAAAAACCTGTCATCAGATAATGAAATTCATTGAATTTGTCAAAGTCTGAGGGAAGGGAACTAGATGTAACATAATTATATCAAAATAAATATGCCAGTATATGCTCGGTCTGCCTTACTATGATTAAACGGCGTCACTGCTGGCTGCAACATGCTGAGGTAGTGGGTTTTAATGGTGTCTAGTCAAAACTAAAACCTAGTCTAGCTAAAACCTACCAAAAATAAATTATGATGGTCAACGTGGCAGACGACCGAGGTAGATGTCACAAGTAGTCCGAATTTCAGCTTTCACCAACGCTGGTGAAACAAGGAACATCTGATCACCAAGATCGTCAACCAAGGTATTACAGCTCTATGGATTGGTGCAAAACGAATACCTTTCTTTCGTTCGGTGCTGATGGACCATACAATTGTCTATGATAAACGATATGTGGTCTTGATATAGAAGTCGGAGAAAAGGACTCTCTTTATAGATGCAGCGATACACAACTGTCACATTATTCATGAAACCTATGCTAAAAAAATAAAAGAAATACTAGTGGGACGTCTCCCCATAAACCTTTAAAAATAAGGAGATCCTAAGATTACCTGAAAAATACATTTACAATGTATATATAACCCAATAAAAATGCTATTAAACATGAAATAGATAAAAAAGATAAAAACAATAATACATATAATAATATCTCTCCTCCATTGGATCACAACCTTCAAAAGAAAGAAAGAGTAAAAATTAACGAATATTATGACATACGTGTATATAGAAAGATACTTACCTTGGAAAAAGTACATGTGATCTCTTTTCTAAGTTTATATTTGTGTTCTTGTCGCTAAATCCGATGTTACTAAAAACTCAATTCAATGGATCTCTAAATAAGTAAAACTTTCTTCTTTGAAAAGGTATCTAGCGTAAGGACTGAGTCCCAGAGATAACTTGAATAATATCTGTTGGAGCGATGAAAGCTGTTTTCACAATAATGGTGTGGTTAAGAGACCATTATTGGTCAGATCACAGCTTTCAATAGGAACAGTATTTCCAATAAACATGTGTTATAAATATTGTTTGGTGTTGTTTATTTAGTAGACATTTAATTGCCTCATAATTTTATGAACATTCTCTAACAGGCCAACGATATTTAGAGTCTTCAAATTATTTTACCCAATTTATAGGAAAAACGAGTTATAATGGTGTAGCAACAAGACGATGTTCCATCCTATAATATACACTTTACAACCGAATATTTAAACAACACAACACACACTTCCCGATCGAAATATTGGTAAACTCCCATGCATTAGCCTTTCGCCTGGTATGACCCTTTAAAATTTTTACTTCAGTAATTTTTGTTATCTAGTTTTTGTAATTAATAATGCAAATGAAAAATATTTTATAACCTAACTTCAACGTGTTTTATTTTTACTCATTATAATATAGCAACATAGTAGTGTCTATATAGTATCGTACTCACAAGGAAATCAAATACAATGAAAAAAATTGGGGTGCTATTAAAAAAAGAGGGTGAGGATTGACTTTTTAAGTATTGAAAGTGACGAGATATTTAAATGTGAAATTTGAAACCCTCTTTTGCCATAATTTTGACTTTGTGTTTCCAGAGATATTGCATCTTAAGGCTATTTCGGGACACCCGTAAATAAACGGGTGTATATCTTAAACCCTTAATATTAATAAAATAATAAAACAAGTAGGTAATTTATTATGGTTTGTTTTTTTTACAGTAGCTGTTAGATATAAAAAATACCCCAGATAATACTATTATTTATTTTATTTAACCCACGCAATTTTGTCAGATCATTTGAACCAAGTAAAATGATATATTACTTAGGCTACAATAAAATGAATTCCGGATAATCTCGTTTCCATAAATAAACTTTTTTTCATTGGCTGCATTAATTTTTAAATGCAAAATGCAACATTTATCTAACATCATTGTGCAATATTGAAATTGAATTGCTGAAACATAGAAATAAAATAATTCTACATGAATAATAATTTAGTGCATTTCACAATAAGTATTTCATGATATTTTAAAACTCTTTGAGTTACATTCGGTATTTGAAATGCAGTGGCGACTCGTGAGGAATAAGTTTGGAGAGACAAACCGGCGCACAGTGGATCGAAGCATAGGGAAATCGGGACATTGGACATAATTTTTATGCTATTCGTCCGATTTCGATGATTTTGATTTTATTGGAAAGCTGAGGCGTTATACTCTCATAGACATTCATAGAAAATATGACATTTGTTCAATATTCAAGATGGCGGACATCCTAAAATTTGATTCAATGTATATTTTTAAATGCATAACCATAAACATATAAAATCGATAAAATCGCTTCATATAAGTATAAAGAATGTAGGTATTTAATATTAGAAGTGTTGAACTAGTGGCGGATCTAGGCTAATATCAAGGGGGGGGGGGAGGGTTCTGAGCCCCAAAGTCTCACCCAACTAAAAACAGAATTATACATTTTCAGTTATAGGAAATTTAGAAAGAATGTCAAAGTTTCTATGTCAGGTTGGGTTCAAGGGGGAAACTTTGACATTCTTTCTAAATTTCCTATAACGTAGGCGGGACGGGAGGCCCTGTATCCCCCTCCCATACATACGCTCTTGAGACATTGAATTCACTGTAAAACCCGATATTTTCCTAAAGCATATTATTTTGAGAAATCGATGTTAAAATGCGGTCAATAATTATAAAGGACAAAAATTCTGGAAAAAAACTCAAAATTTATTGTTTTTACATTGAGAACTTTAATAATTTTGCAAATAACTCATTTAAAAAAAAATTACACATTACATAACAAAGAAAGTGCCTCTTCTGAAAAATGATTGCCAGTTACTTTTCGATCTGCAGCAAAGCTTGATCTCAAATGAGAAATTAATGGATCCGATGACAGAAGTAGATTGTGTAAAATATCCTCGTTGGTACTTTTTCTATTGCATTTTCGAGAATGCGTTTCTCTATAATGGCGGAAATGCTTATTTCTGGCCTCAGCGGCTTCCTCAGAAAGATGACCGATGGGAAACCAAAAATTATCAATAATGTCAGCTCCATGGAGCAATCATTTATGGATTGAGGCTGGCATGTAATACCATCCGTACAAATCTATACAAATTTTCGCAGTGTCTTTTGCGTACTTGTCAAATTTTTGGGTGTTAATTTTTTCTCCAGATGCCAAAACTTGGAGTATGACATAAAATCTTTTTATTAAATTTTCATTTATTTCCGTAATAGCTGCAGATCTCTCATAATTTTGGAAAAATCTTCTGCTCGTATTTCCGTCATTTGACGTTCCATGCCCCTGTTTAACGAAGTCTATATTTAGCCCTAGTTCTTCCTTGAACCTTAAAAAATAAATTGAATCGCTATAGAACTTTTTGAAAAGGATCGTATAAAGGTTGAAAAAAATGGGGTAAATTGTATGTTTTACTAGACATCCACAATATTACCTTTTTTGAATCTGTTTTTTTTTATGATCCTTTAATTCCTTTTCATGTGCACTTCTTGCAGACCATTTTTTAAAGCTTAAATTATAGGATACATGTAATATATATTCCATACACCTAATCCAGGAGTGCAAACTAGAAATGCCGAAGTTGTAATGCTCTTTATTTACTGTTTTTTTCGAGACTGCCTACAATATTCAAAATCGTTCATTAACTATTACAATCAGGATATTTATACAACAAATTAATTAATTAATTAATTAAGTAAGTAAATTCACCTCAAGAGTGTTCATTTCGGTGGGTTTAGCACCGCAAATGTAGCAAACCATTGTTGATGTGGCTCCAGCTAAACACGAACAAATTTTACCATCTATCATGGTTAGATATAATTCGTGGGTAATGGATATTCCCATAATGCTAGTGTTCGTGAGCAAGCTTTTCTCATCTTTCAAAGCCTGCCAGCAACTTAAAATGGTTTCTTTGGATTCCTTGATGAACTGGAAGTTTAGGGGTCGGCAATAGAATGTAGATGATGGCTTTTTGTTTTCCCAAACTACTTTTGAATGGTCAGTAGTATACACTAGTTTTAGTGGAACATACGGAGTCATAAAAATACTGGAGTCATCATCGTTGTCGCTGCTTATAAACGCTTTGTCCGGACGCTCCATCAAAGCCACATTTGCCAAAAAGCGTCAATTCAATATTAGGCTCACAATTCGTAAAATCCAAAATTCTTTTGGCTGTATGATCTAATAACGATTGTAAAGTAATTCTTGCGAAGGTTTCAGTTATCATTATGGAATTTTTTGGCGGATAACAGTCTTGTTTTGTAATTTGAATTTGGTAATAGGATGGGTATAAATTACAGTTTTCATCTTTGGCTGCTTTTCGCATTGTTAAATATTGCTGTTTAGAAAGCCCTAGTGATACCAGCAAAGCAAGAGCCTTTTCATTGGAATAGGATTGACAATGGTATTTGTCTATATTTTCACAATAATTCAAGATATTTTTTGCCTGATTTGGATTTTTCTTTAAAAACTCAAGAATTCTATTGATATCCTGATTACCTAAGGAAAAAATAAAAATGCATCTGCTTAAAGGCCTTCTATACACGCATATCATACGCTATTTTTTTATTACGAATGTATCATAATCTCAAAAATTGTCTTCAAATGTGGTCCTTCATTTTGACATAGACATAATATCTAGGTGAAAAAGATAGGTCAAACGTTTGTATAGGAATCTTAAAAAAGTATGTGTACCATAAACACCGCACTCAATTAATGAGTGTGGAAAGTATCACTTTATACCGCATATTATGCGGTAAAGTAGACCTTGATATTTCACTTTACCGCATACTGTGCGGTAGATTAGACTTTAGTATTTTGCGAGATTTGAGAAATTTAAATTGGGAAAATATACTTTTCAAGATACTCATAGGTAAAATTTTGTACCCAACACGTGCAGAAAGTGACTTTATCGCACTTGACGTCACGTGCGGTAAAGTATCACTTTTCGCACTTGTTAGGTAATAGCTATTTACGATAATCGGTGATTATAATGCATGCGTAATAAAAAATAATTTAATTGCTAAGTGCTAATGTTTCGGTAAATGCGATAACTTTTCTTAAGTCGCACACTGGTTTATTTTGCGATATTACGGGGACATGTGGGCAGGCTAAATATATTTCGTAACTAATTTTTCTAACTCATTTAATATTAAAGTAAAAAGGTTTTCAGAGTATTTATGATAATGTGAAAGGCGGATTTACTTGGTAATAATATACAGGGTGGTAGGATATACATATATGGGATTTTTTGAATTAATTTTTTTGCTCTACCAAAATACAATTATTGTCAAAAGTTGGTCCATGTTCAATAACCATTTTAAATGCACTTAGATTGGTTCCAAGTCAAACCGTATACAGGGTAGGTCATAAAATATAAAAACTGCACAAGACTAAAAGGCCCTTATTTAAAAAAAATCAGCAAATTGTTTGTAAGAAAAGTTGTTTAGAATTTAAAGTTATGCTAATAAGAATACGGATTTTTTTATATTTAGTTTAAACACGTTTATAATTTAATCAAAATCAAATCAATCTGGCAGTTTTATTTTTGTTCAAATTTAGGCATATTTGAAAAAAAAATTTAGATTTTTATTTTTTTGGGTTATCACAAATTTCATGTTTATTACAATGATATTAAAGAAAACTTTAAGGTTTCGAAAAAAAATTCTTGACAAAGAAAAACATCAGTATTAATAATAGGGCAAAATCTTAGTAATTGTTATTATTTATTATTTCGTATGTTACACAGTTAAGTAACCTTATATCTAATTTTAAATAAAACATAATTAATATATAATATTTATACGAATTAATTATTATGTCAAAGTTCGCAGATAAAAAGGTCATGCGGGAACAAGCATTTTGTAAAGAGTACAAATTTGTCTCTTCACATTAGGAAGGTTTATTATTTTATACGAATATGTGCTGTATTTTTAATAAAGTACGTGTAGTTTTGCATAATAATTCATAAATATATGAAAAATACAGTCAAGGCATGCCTTGATTTCTCGTTGCCATAGTAATGACGGATGTCAAAAAGAAGTTTTCATTAGCTACTAATTTTCCTTTGTCGTTAAAAGAAAGTAAGATTTTAAATATGTCTTTAAATAATAATGGCAATAATACTAACAGATATAATATATCCGAACAAAGTCGCACGGAGCAGCTCATGGTCAAAGCGTTCGACAAACATTTTAGACCCGCTTTGCGGGAAATGAGCAGAGATGTCTTGATCGGCTTTATATACGGGCCAGAGCAGGTGCCAGAATTGGACAGGAGGAGGTTTAAAGAAGAAATCATTGCTTTTCTCGCGAAAATTACCCAGTCTGGAGAACCTGTTATGAATCCATCTGCGCCAGCTGAGCAATCTAATTCAGTTAATGAAGAATGAAATATTTCCTCTGTATTTAACAATTAAACTTATAATACATATTATTTAATTTAAAAAGAAAATTATTGCTTTGCTTTTTTTCAATTTCCTGGCTCAAAAATAAGAAAAAAAGTCCCTATAAAGATAGGTACGGAAATGCATCGTTTCGCAAATATACAGGATTATCGAAATTTTTAGAAAATTTAAAGCAAACAATAATAATTTTTGCTAGAATTTGTCACAAAGTACCTTTAAATTCATTATTAATATTCAATGTTGAATATTAATAAAATAAAATTGACATTGCGACTAGTCGCAATATCAATTTTATTTTGCAGGAAGATTCTAAAGTAGAAGGATTCCATAATACACAACTAACTTACCTTCACCCAGTTTTGCTGACATAGCAAAGCTCAACTCTTCTATATTTTCTTTCCTTAAAATTTCAGTTCTTCTTCGTTTTTGTTTTACTGATAAGTCTTGAAAAGATTTGCGTTTTCTTTTTTGAATATCTTCAGTTGACGTATTACCAATATTAGAATCCACATTCATAAAATTTGGCCATAAGAAAATCCGATCCAACCATGTCCTATGATTTTTAGAAAATCTTTCCTCGGTTCTATTAGACTGATTCCATTTATTTAGCAGAATGCTGCAGTATTTTCTTAAACAATCTTTCAGGATCAAAATGGTACTCTCCGTTGGTGTAATTTTTTTTGTTTTGATAACATGCTTAAGTAAACTATCACAATAACTTATTTTAATTTTATTAGATCCAAAATACATAAATAAATCGCGATTTGATGTCAATGCATCCATATTAACTTTTTAAATATTCCACTACCAAGAACTTTAACACATATCAAAAAATTAACTAGACGCCATTTTTAAAAACAAATGAGTGCAATAACTGCAAACGAAGATTTCCAGGATGACGCGATCAACACGCCGCATGTCACGGAACTCGCTAAATACGCTTACTTGACCCCTTTCCAAATAAATTAAAATTCATATTTCTTGCAAGGGGGCAAGTTGGGGCAAGAAATGTTGATGCTCGTAAATAGGTGAATGGGTCTGCTTATTATTCCAGTTGTTTGCAAGCCATGCGGTTTTAAGCATTTTTTTAAAAGTCAACCAATATATATATTTTTTTAATTTTTGACTTAATACACTTGAGTTGAGCACGCCACTGAGAAAAAAAAAGTATCAATGAAAACCGTCATCATATTTTTACTTCTTGACAAATATCTTTACTGTAAATTATTAAATAATACAATTCAATTACATTCATATATTTTAATTTGGCCCACGGATTTAACTAAATATTTCTTTATGTTTTAATAAATTTTTAATTCCCTTCAAAATCATGTTTTTTTTATGTATAACAAGTGATTCAACAGCTTTCATGGTGCTTTTCCAGTGGCCTGGGTTGTTTGTGAAACGAATATTTTATTGGATTTCAAAAGCTTTTAATTTTGGAAAACAACCCAATGTCCCTATATAACACTGATTCGATCCACTGTGCGGCGTTCAAATATCAATAAAAAATACCGAAAATTGCGTGACAATCTATTGTTTTTCTTGTACATGTCAAAGCTCGGAAATCCTAGTTTCATATAATGTTTGATACATAGCTGCTCTTTTAAGTACCCCCTTTATATTTTAAACCAGTTAACATAATATTTTAAAATTTTGTACATTTTAGTAACTGACGATATGCTGATGAATATAATTCTGACTAGATTTTAAAGGAGTGACAGGAGAACAATAATAAACTATGTATGGAGCAAAAAAGGATTCTAAGAATAGGTTAAATAATCCTGCTACCATTTTTATTAAATGTTGGTACCAAAAAAAATTCATGTTTATAACAAAACCAAGAATCTGTTATTTTTTTTATTTAGATCTTTTTTGAAATGGCAGGTGCAGAGTTATTCTTTACAATTTGTGTTGGATAAAACAACAATAATAATAATTAATTAACAGGTATACTTTTATATTTTTAAATATAATCTTCTTTTGTTACTCATTGAAAAAATGCACAGGTCTTATATTTGAGTTTATCTGAGAGGGTTGTTATTTGATTATTTTCAAGGAAGTGATTACTTGGCAACACAGCACTGCAAGTTAGTCCGGCTCCAGCTTTCAACCGAGCAAGCATATATTTCGGCATATATCGTATATCATATCTTTCAGATAAGAAAATAAGTTTTAAATAAATTTAGTTCTTATTGTTCATGTTATAATTACGATTTGCATATTTACAAATAAAATTATATTTCGTACGAGTGTTCTTTATTGTCATTAATTACAACAATTTGCTACCTCTTTAAAAAGTGTATTTAACTGGAATCAAAAAATGGGTTCTGACCTTGTTTTTATAAAGAAGTTTCAGCAAATTTTAATCCAATCAATGAGACAGGAAAATAAAATAATTTAAAATGGTACAGCTATAGGTTAACGATTTGTTAGTTACCTTAATTTCGTTTAATGGGTCTATTACAGAAAATCTAGCAAGTCTAAAGAAAAAAAAACTGTTGGTTTAATGAAAAAGATTGCAGCTAAATAATTTGGAGTATGTTTAGTGAGTAAAGTTTTGATCGATTTTATCTTTAATTAACCCTACGTTTTTTAGTAAGTTAAATCCTTTTAACATTGTATGTATACTTAAGGCTAAGGCCAATGTTGCTCTTCTTACACATTTTTAATAAGGCTGTTTTCTTAAAAAAAAACAGCCCTTTTTACAAAAACGAATTGTTATCCATCTCACTTTTATAGAATTCGGTTTTATTAACTTACACAACTTTAGCCCCCAAGATGGTATCAAAAAATTTCCTATAGATATATATTACACGTGTTATTGTTTTTTTTTTATAACTTTATAGCCTAATTCGTCTGATCATCTCTCTTTATTTTGCAGCACTACACTACACGGTTAATAATTATTTCAGCCTTGAAGGAGTCTCAGTTATCTAACCGATTATAAACCGAGGATAAGCCAATACAAAATAGATATTGTTTGAAACTTTCTCAATAAGCTTTTCTACTTGACTAATCTTCTTGAACTACAAAATTGAAACCTAAAACTAGTAAACAACATTGAAAACACATTAAAATAAGTTTGAAAATACATAACAGACTGTGACTAATGCCCAAAAAGGTGAAAACCGTACAAACCGACTACATTAACACGCTTCAAGAAAAGCTGGCTTCAAAGTCATATAGGTAGGGAAAAGTGAGAAAGCTTAAAGCAAATAAGATACCCTACAATTTTCGTTTGAATTATTTTTCTACATAATGGTTGATCTTAATATCTAATAAGATAACGAAAACTCCAAGATGATGGCTTACTAAATTGCTAAAAACATGAACAAAGGCAAATTTTAGGATGGATTATTGACTTTAAAAACGTATTTAGGGGTGAAAAATAGATTGAACAAAAATGTAACCAAAATATTAATTTTATTACAAGGGCTAACAGATCAAAAAAAAAATTGTATGCTAAAAATAGTTGCGAATTTTGAAACCATTCCTACGTAATTAGTATCCATATACGTATACGTATATGGATACAAATATTGTATATTGACTTTCTGCATATCTAAATAAAAGAAATTAGAATACTTGTGTATGCAGACATTTAGATTTTATAGTATAAATGATATATTAAAAAAAGATATTAATATACACACCAAAAAATTTAAATTAAAAGTACTTACGAAATTAAATTTAAAGAAAAGCCGTTAGCGTGTAATGACTGGTTTGCGTGGTGTAAGAAAAAAAATAACCTGAGCAACTAATTCACCAAAAGGATGTTAAATTAAGGTAAAAGCAAAGTATATTAATTAGACGACAGAGTAAACTGGTCAATCAGTTCGACGCGAATGTTTTATGATATCTGCATTGTAAATAAACCTTAATAAACGTCTACGCGAGAAGTACTCACTCCAACTACTAGCCAACTATCATCTAGATCGTGCAATGAGTACTATGAGAGTATCGCTCGAGGTGCTCGTGCACAGATAATTAGTTCAAATGCACTGAAGGGACGGGTATGCGCGACAGTGTAACAGGAGATATCTCTAAACAATCAAATCAACATCAAACTCATTAGTCAAATCGGCATAAAATAGGGAAATTTCACTATAACTATTTTGTTTTATAATTTATGTAAATACTTAATAGTTATTTCAATATAATTATATTACGGACAAATAACGTAATATGTAAATTATTAATTATATATTAATATGATAAAATATACGTGCTCAAAATAACACAATATAGGTTCAATTGGGTTGCTCTGTGAGAAAATTCACTTTGTATATAAAATTAGGCTGTTCAGAATGCTGTCAATTTGACTGCCTAAATGGCCACCTCTAGGTACAATCGATTTGATGCTTTATTTACAATAAATCTGGCTTCATATATATTAAAAACTTGTTAAAATGTATTATGTGCACTGAAAAATCAGTTAAAACACAAAAATAATAGCGTGTATACTGTCAGGGATTGTTTAATTCCAAACAAACCTAATTCTGATAGTTAAAAATAGGAAAATCATGAATTTCATAAAAATTTTCTATCGCATCAAGTTTCTGTCATTATATACGAAGCCAGATTCATTCATAGCAATGCCTAAATTCGTTGTATCCCTACAGGAGCCCATTTTAGATGTGAAATTTGGTAGCATTCCGGACAGAATGTAAAGTCAAAAGAAAAATACTTATCGCAGAAAAGCACAGACACAGCTAAAATCGAAACTACTAGAGAAGTCTTTTCAGGCGATATTTGCAATGATTTGTTTTAAGAAATCCGAGCCGTAATTGTTAGACTCCCGTGGCTTGGCTAAAGTTTCTGCATCTGACCATTTGTTATTCCCAACCAAAAATGCATTCATTTAGAAATCTAATATATATATATATATATATATATATATATATATATATATATATATATATATATATATATATATATATATATATATATATATATATATATATATATATATATATATATATATATATATATATATATATATATATATATATATATACATATCAAGTACTTTCTTGGGATTTGGTTCGTGGATTGAAACTTACTTTAATTGACGGTCCGCCTCTCCATTTCAGGCTTTTTCAAAATTTTCTTTCTGTACATCTAAAAATTAAATACAAAAAGTCTATTACCCAAGTTAAAAAATAAAAACCATTAGGTATAACGGCACGCTTAAAATTATTAAAAACAATTAGTTAAAATAGTACAGTACATGCCTTGAGAAAGATGTTATTTTGCCTTGCAGTACGAAGGTAAGTTATACACTGGTTAAAAAATTCTATCTCTTTTATATACATATTATTTAATTTTTTTGATTATATTTACATTGTGGACACTATTGGTGGATACGGGTTGTTTTAAAAGTATTTTTGTGAGTCTGACAGTATACAGTATGTATTTATGATTGATGGAAATAGTTTATAACAAATATATCGTGTTTACCGAGAATGTGTTTAATCTTTTCAGAAAGGCTTTCAGAGTATGGCAAAGATATGTATGTAATGGTTTTATTGTTGTTAACGTGATTATTTACAATATATTTTGTGTCATTATATAATTTATGAGTTCTTCGTTTTATAATTCGTACGATGGCTTTTAATGGGAAATGATTTTGTAAGAGAGTGTTTTTAAATTTATTTTAACTTTATTTAAAATGTCAACTCGGTATATAGGTGATGTTAGTGTTAGTGCACGATCAACTAATTCTATCATCACGGAGTTTTTTTGACCTTTTGGGTGACTGGAAATATAATTAAGGTAGCGGGAGGACCAGTTTTTTTTGGTGTACCACTTAGTTTTTGTGGCCTCTTATTAATGTTAAAAGTTTATAGCGCCATCATTTTCTATTTCGGAAGTAAACTACAATTTTGGATCAAAATTGTTAAAGAGGGAAACAATTTACGTTCTTTTATTTTTTGGTATTGCTAATAAACAATCATGTACCCTTTAAAAAATAATATTGGTACATTGGCTTTTTGTAACACTGTTTCTTCTAGATATTCCATTACTATTTGAGCTGCGGTGGAAGAGATGGGTTAACCCATCGCACATCCATCAAGTTGTTGGTAGTAATTATCTTTGTATTGGAAATAGTTGTTTGAAAGAAAGAGGTCTATCCTTTCTATGAATTCTGTGCAAGTGAGTATTGTGTGATTCTTTATCTAATTTCATTTTTCTTTAATGATTTGTTTTAAAAGTTTAGTCGGAATATTTGCATACAAGGATATTACGTCTAGAGAGATGAATTGGAATTATTTGGTATTTTAATGGTGTCTATAAACTTTTTAAATTCAAACGAATCTTTAATGTAATAATCATTACTGCCTGTAATTTTTGATAAGCAATTTGATAAAAACTTGAAAGTTTGTAGAATGGTGACTGAATATAGGAAATAGTAGGTCTCATTGGTATACCGGGTTTGTCAAGTTGATGCATTCCATAGAATTTTGGTGGAACAAAATTATGTATTTTTAATGATTTGGCTTCTTTTTCGGATATGTGATTACGTTTTAACAGTTTTCTATGAACGAGTTATTTTTGGATTGAAGAGATTTCGTCGAAACAAATCTCATTTTTTTATATGTGTTTTTGTCATCAAGAAGTTCATTAATTTTGTTGTTGTAATCAATGGTATTCATTATTACAGTCTTGTTACTTTTGTCTGGCTTTAAGACTTATCTGTGGATTTGTTTTTAAAAAATATTAACATTTTTTTGGTTGCTTTGATAGTTTTTTTTTGAGTTTTCTTTTGCTGTATTTTTTTGTGTCGTATTTTAATTTTATGGTTGGTAACAACATTAACAATCTCTGACCGGATATTATCTTTTTGCTCGGATGGTTTATTGTAAATACCCGACTCGATAGAAGCAATGTAATCTATTGTTGGTAAATTGCATTCTTCATTAACAGGTAGAGAAAATTTTTCACCTAGTGCTAGTGTTTCTGCAATTTATTGGTATCGATTTTGTCGTTATCGGTTTGTATATTTTGACATAAATTATTAAATTTATGCAACACTAACATCACCTATATACCGAGTTGACATTTTAAATAAAGTTAAAAACATTCTCTTAAAAAATCATTTCCCATTAAAAGCCATTAATTACAATTAAATCTTTATATACACCACTAAAAAGTCAAACACCAATAATTAAAAAACAATCAAACGTAGTTTACAGCATTCCCTACCTAAACTGCCCCAAAAAATATATAGGCATGAACACACAATACCCATCAAATAGACTAAATGGGCATAAATATACAAAAAATGCTTCCACAGCATTAAATAAACACGAAAGAGATATGGAACATGAATTTGATTTTTCGGGTACAACGGTCTTATCAAAAGAACAACATTACTATAAACTAACATTCAAAAAAATAATCGAGATAAAAAATGAAAAACATACAGCAAACGATATGAAATAAACCCACTTCTTAAACTTCAATTTAAAAAATTCACAATTTACTAAACTTATGAGCTAGTACATACCGAAAAATGCAAAGTAAACTCATCTACTTGTTGCTCATGTAGTTTATTATTATTGAAAAAACCATTGACTATTTAATAAAATTATATACTTAAATTATAAGTAGACAGTCTTTGACAATGGCAAGAATATAGCCGCTCAAACATTCAAAGAAAAGAAACTAAAAATAAAATTAATAATTTCGGAACCGATAACGTACTAAACGAATTTAGGCGGAATTTTGTATGGAGTTTTTAATTCGTTTTAACCTTTTTTGGACATTGAATTATTGTTTTGTCATCGGAAATGCATATATGTTTTAACTTTCCGTCCATTGGTAAAGTAAAAGTAATACAAATTCCATTTACAAGATTTGTCCCAGACAAGGAGAGTTAAAATAAATGTATAATATGGAATAATTTTAAAATAAATATATGTAAACACGGTTTTTATATTACATGCACCTACAATAATTCCGCTTCGTTAACATGGCTAGCTATAAATATATTTCCCAAACATTATTCAATCATCAAAACTTACGCACGAATTAAATTTATTGTTTTGGTTCCGCCTTTAAGGCGATTATAGGGTCATAAAATATGAAATATGCTTTAATGTTTGTAATTTGTTATTTTAGAATATTTGAAGAGGCTATAATATTTTATAATAACTACATTCTACAGGTAAAATTGGTTCGCCCTATATTTAGAAACGAGACTTAATATTTATGGTTCTAAGAAATGTAACAAAACAAATACTCTTGCCAATAAGTCACATGTAAGTAATGATCAGTCAGTTTAAAAACAGGCAATAGACTGCGACTTTACTACTTTTTTTATGTTTAGACAGAACAACGATTGAGGCCTAAGTACATCTTATAACTGCCACCAAACATATTAGAGAATCCATTAAGACAGAAAAAGTACATATGTAAAATGCTATTAACATAACGTAATAACAATTGATTAAATTTTGATACGGGTTTCGGTATATTAAATAAAATATAAATAAAGTGAAGCTCCTATAGATAATGATTTTATTCTGAATAAGAGTAGTAAGTAAAAAGAATATTTTCAACTGGCAAGAATATTATGTTTTGCTTCAGATAGTAGCTTGCAATGGGGTATAATCTAGATTGTTTGTCTTTAATAACTCTACACTGAATATGTAGACTAGAGGTAATTTGTAGCCTCAACTTTAATTAACACGTCTGGGACATTTTTTTTATACACAAAATTTTCAAATTTGCCTTTAAAAGAACAAAAATATTGAAAAGCTTATAGGACATGAGATGTCATCAAATAGACAAGCGTACTGTTTGAAAATAGTAGACATTGTGGAATGTTTATTAATCTCATTCTGTCGGCCTTGCAGATACTTTATTAATTTCGGTTTCACAACGTTTCGAATAGTAACTATCTTCAATCGTTTTTAAGTGTAAACTGATATTTATTGTACCTGTGCGAAGCGCATTTTTATGTCTTCATTTTGAAATTGAGTCTTGAAGCATTAGCAGTATTGCGTAATATTTTCTAAAGTTTAAATTTCAAAGTGGTTTGATTAAAAAAAAAACTATAGAAAAGAGTGTCTTCTTTTCATAGGATGTAGAGAAAAATTTACTTATTCTCGCCCATTATATTTAAAAGATTCGGTCTACTCATTTTTTGTTTAACAAATCGATATTTAAATTAATGTCTGTCAAGACAGACACCAGTGAAATAGTTATAATAATCAAATAAAATAAAATTAGTTTTATAACTAGCGTGGAATTCTGTAAAGACTGGTAATGACCCAATGGGGCAATCAACGGCTCTTTTTGTTGTATTTTTGATCTGATATATGCAAAATTTCAGAACTCTCTAGTTTTAAAATTGATCGCAAGTTTTTTAGTTCATTATTGCGATTTATGATTTTAATATATAAAATGCATGTTTAAGTTACACATATGCAATTGAGTGCTTTAAACGCAATTTTTACACAAATATATTACAAGATTTTTCTAAAAACTTACGAAAATATGATGGTTGTTAATAATAACCATTAATATCCTGTATTTGTCAATCTGATTGTTATAGTGCTATGATATTTATTTCTATTTATTTTTCTGTGTCAAATTGACAAACGCTAATTTATTAAAACTTCTGTATACCGATTCTTTGTGGCAAGTTGATAGTGTAAGACCATACCCAAGAATTTGCCATTGCTTGTAGTACTATTCAAGAAATTAATTTGATGAAAATAATTTGAAAATATGTCCGGCTGCGTTGTCCGGTCTTTACCACCAAGAAAAGGTACTGCCATAAAGCTGCCTTTTGGGATAAAAACTTTTGGATCTGTTCCGAAAACTATAGCTACTTTCTTGGAATTGTCTGAACCGGCTAGCTACACAGGATATTGCTTGAAAAATTCATCTGCATCGGAGCATTTATTTTGATGCTGCTTTAGGCGCAACAAAAAGTTTGCTAGTGGCCTATTATAGAAGCTACAAACTGCGTGGAAAATATATATATATATATATATATATATATATATATATATATATATATATATATATATATATATATATATATATATATATATATATATATATATATATATATATATATATATATATATATATATATATATATATATATATATATATATATATATATATATATATATATATATATATATATATATATATATATATATATATATATATATATATATATATATATATATATATATATATATTATATATATATATATATATATATATATAAGCAAAACTACAATAAAAACATGTATAGTTAGTATTTAAATTGGTTAAAACATTATTAAAAAAAAACATCACTCAAAAAAACATTACATTAGAACAAACTATGATCATGAACACAAAAATACATTTAAAACAACATTAATATTATACAGAGTACGTACCTTGGAAACATGTCATGTGTAACGAATGTTTTGCGATTGCAATAATTTCGACACGTCTGGAATTCTGGTAGATAAAAACGATACAAATTTGTTCTATTTTTTTTATATTTAGGTACTTTGATTTTTATTGCTGTACAGAGTTTGGGTTTATGATCTTACTGAAATGTACAGGGTTTTATGTATGGAGTAGTTTATTTATTTAAATTAATTTACTTAGATATCAGATTATAATAAATTTGGCTTAAATTGGCATCTTTCTCTTTTTTAATTTGTATCATTTCTTTTATTGTGAGTTTTCGATAATTAGTTTCTTGCTCTAAAATTATGGTTTGTTTAAAATCGAATTCATGTTTTTCTGTATGTTCGTGTTTGTGAAGTGCAGTTGATGCATTTTTTGTGTATTTGTGGCAGTTTAATCGACTATCTAAGTATTGTGTTGTCATTCCTATGTACTTTTTTGGGCAATTTAAACATGGAATTGAGTAAACTAGGTTTGATTTCTTTTTTTTAATTACTTTGCTTTTCAAGGGAGTGAAAAGACAGTTTAGTAAATTCTGTGCTTTATGACAGACAGTTATGTCGTGTTTAGACAATATATAATTTATTTTTTCTGATAGACCGTCTTTGTAGGGCATTGCAACGTATTTAGTATTACCATTTCTTTCTTTTATTGCTTTCTTTAAGTTATTATAAAAAACATGAGTTCGTTGTTTAAAAACTCGTAGTATGTTTTTTTCCGGATAATGGTTATTTATTAAAGTCTCCTTAACCTTCTTTAAAATCTCAGGACGATATTCTGGGGAAGTAAGTGAGATGGCACGATCGGTTAGACCTATAATAACGCTATTTTTATGATTATTTGGATGGTTGGAGTTAAAGTTTAAGTACCGCCCTGACCATGTTTTTTTTGTATACCACTTGGTTTTTATATTTTGATCTTTCTTGTTTCTAATTAGGGTTAAGTCTAGAAAATTAATTTTGTTTTTGTCTTCAATTTCCATGGTAAATTTTAATTTGGGGTGAAAATTATTGAAAGCATTTAATAGGTCATTAATATGGTTTTTTGAAACGGTAGTTAAACAATCGTCCACAAATCTTTTAAAAATGCTTTCAATAATTTTCACCCCAAATTAAAATTTACCATGGAAATTAAAAACAAAAACAAATTAATTTTCTAGACTTAACCCTAATAGAAACAAGAAAGATCAAAATATAAAAACCAAGTGGTATACAAAAAAAAACATGATCAGGGCGGTACTTAAACTTTAACTCCTACCATCCAAAGAATCAAAAAAATAGCGTTATTATAGGTCTAACCGATCGTGCCATCTCACTTACTTCCCCAGAATATCGTCCTGAGATTTTAAAGAAGGTTAAGGAGACTTTAATAAATAACCATTATCCGGAAAAAACATACTACGAGTTTTTAAACAACGAACTCATGTTTTTTTATAATAACTTAAAGAAAGCAACAAAAGAAAGAAATGGTAATACTAAATACTTTGCAAGGCCCTACAAAGACGGTCTATCAGAAAAAATAAAATATATATTGTCTAAACACGACATAACTCTCTGTCATAAAGCACAGAATTTACTAAACTGTCTTTTAACTCCCTTGAAAAGCAAAGTAATTAAAAAAAAGAAATCAAACCTAATTTACTCAATTCCATGTTTAAATTGCCCAAAAAAGTACATAGGAATGACAACACAATACTTAGATAGTCGATTAAACGGCCACAAATACACAAAAAATGCATCAACTGCACTCCACAAACACGAACTTACAGAAAAACATGAATTCGATTTTAAACAAACCAAAATTTTAGAGCAAGAAACTAATTATCGAAAACTCACAATAAAAGAAATGATACAAATTAAAAAAGAGAAAGATGCCGTCAACGATAAAAAAGACATCAATAACTTAAGCCAAATTTATTATAATCTGATATCTAAGTAAATTAATTTAAATAAATAAACTACTCTATACATAAAACCCTGTACATTTCAGTAAGATCATAAACTCAAACTCTGTACAGCAATAAAAATCAAAGTAAATATAAAAAAAATAGAAAAAATTTGTCTCATTTTTATCTACCAGAATTCCAGACGTGTCGAAATTATTGCAATCGCAAAACATTCGTTACACATGACATGTTTCCAAGGTACGTACTCTGTATAATATTAATGTTGTTTTAAATGTATTTTTGTGTTCATGATCATAGTTTGTTTTAAATGTAATGTTTTTTTGAGTGATGTTTTTTCAATAATGTTTTAACCAATTTAAATACTAACTATACATGTTTTTATTGTAGAAAATAAAATATCTTGAAAAAGCTCAATATAATGAGCGAAACGTCGATTAAATTGTATTTTTGCTTCTCAATGAGTTAACCTATGCCCAAGAAAATAATTAACAAATTTATATATGATTAAAGGAAAAGAAACGAAATATATATATATATATATATATATATATATATATATATATATATATATATATATATATATATATATATATATATATATATATATATATATATATATATATATATATATATATATATATATATATATATATATATATATATATATATATATATATATATATATATATATATATATATATATATATATATATATATATATATATATATATATATATATATATATATATATATATATATATATATATATATATATATATATATATATATATATATATATATATATATATATATATATATATATATATATATATATATATATATATATATATATATATATATATATATATATATATATATATATATATATACCGGGTGTACAACTAAGAAGGGAGGCCGGCCGTATCTCAGTAACCACTTGTCTTATGGTTTCAAGAAAAAAGATTATGTAGTAAATCGGCCAAGAGAAATCGATGGAAATTATTTTTAACCTCGAAAAATCGCCGCTAGGGAGCGCAACAAAAACTTTAAATCGTAAATGTCCATTTATTTTGTGAATTTACATAGTTAAAGTGTGTCGAAAATATAAGCCTAGTATTCCTCAATAAGTTGCGCAACTTTTTATTATTTATCATTTTTTTCTATTTTCAATAATAAAGTGGTGGGGAAAAGTCAAACATTTTTTGTTTCAAACGTTGATATCTCTGTTTTGAATGAACCAATATTATTTAACTTGGTCTTAAAAAAAGAACTTTTTCGCTCTATTTGCGGTGCTATTAACGGTCACCAAATTTATTTTGCTGCTGGTCGCTAGATGGCGTTTTTCTGAAATTCCTCAAATAATACGGATTTTCTTAAAAAAATCAAATGGTGTGATATGATTTTTTTGTAACATTTTATTTTGTGGTTACAAAGGGTATAAGATAGTGAAATAAAAAAACCAGGTGCGTATTTAAATTAAGAAAATTGATGATGGTCGCTGGAATCCAAAACGTCGGATTGAAAAAACTAACTACACCAAATTGTAGAGGAGAAAAAGTGCCAATGGTAAATCAACTTAACCTAAAATTTGAAAAATTTTGAGAAAAAAATGATTCCAGCTTACTCAAAGCTATTGCCAACAACGGCAAATCATCGCACTTTTTAATAAACTTATTTATAATATTACTATCACAATTAAATAGTTTAATATTTTCTATTTGAGTTTTACCAATGTTTGTTAATTTAATAAAGCAAAACATTGGCTTCGGCTTATTCCGTTATAGTGGTAAACTTATTTATTTTATATAAATCTCATTTTGATGTAAAATACACTCTCAATTTTCTTCTGCTCAATTCGAAAAATTACTACCGCGCTATCTACGCAAATTAAGAAATTTAACAAAACAATTTTATTTGAAACACACGTTTTTACAGCTTAAGAGAGAACTTAGATAATTAAACGAAACAAATTTGAAGGTGAAAAGAAACTTATGAGACCTGTGAATTTGCCTCACGGGAACATAAGACTTCTTAAGATCTTCAACATTAGACTTCTATGTCAGCAGTTTCCAAGATCACTTTAATGTGTTAAAAAATATATCTGCTTAAACCTCGTCTCTCATCGTCTTTTTCAAATTGTCATTGAACCTACTAGTGCTTTTACGTAAGCTTGCTTTTCGTTCTGGGTACCGAACTCCTGTAAAAAAAAACAAAAATAATTAAACTTTGTTAATCCTTTCTGTTGGAAAACAGCTAGGAAAGATCGTTGAGTTTTATTAGATTTAATAGTGTAATTGCATCGAGGTTTCAAATATTTTTGTTTTTTTTAATTGTACCCATTATTTTTGACCAATTCGCTTATAGGTTATATACTGCTTACTTTCCGCCCTTTTTCATTTTCTCATCATTGGCTCTTAAGCCACTCTTTGTTGTTCTTTTTTCGTTATTGTTGTCAATTATTTAAATTTACTGAAAAATACATCAAATTTAGACCATGATCAATGTAGATTATGAAATTTATCAGAAAATTGCTTTAATTTTGACAGCAGATTTTGTTTTTCCAGGATTATAGACTAACTCATGCCTATGTTCTTAATTATTACCGAAGAACTATATTAATAGAAATGTAAAAAGCCGTTTGCTTAGAACTGTGAAATATAGACTAAATAGCAAACTAAAAAGAAGAAACCAACGTAAAAGTACTGCGTCTAAAACCTTTATATAGGTTCTAGTATCTTTTTTAAAATATTTTTATGCATGCCAACCTGTTTCTATAGAATTTCATTTCATATACTTTGAAGTTAACTTCAACAAATTGTAGCTGTTAGGTTCATCATTTATCCAACTAAGCAGTGGTTTTCTTACTTCAGTGTCAATCACTGTAAGCGGGAATTTAAAAATTAAATAGAAAACGGATAAACAATGAAAAGACAAATTGGCTTGTGTGTTAAAATAGATAAAACGAGATTTTATGAAAACGGGTTGGCATACATAAAAATATAAGACGTCCTAAAAGGTAGAAGATGGTTATAAATAAAGTAATAAATATACTTCCTTGTTATTTCCTTTTTAGTTTGCTGGGTAGTATACCTTCCTAGTCAGTTTTAATCATCGTTATTTTTTATAACAATTTAATATAACTATATTATTTTATTTGCTTTTAGGTTCCGGTGAATTAGAATTTGAAGAATTTGTAACATTAGCCTCAAGATTTATGGTTGAAGAAGATGCTGAAGCGATGCAACAAGAGTTAAAAGAGGCCTTTAGACTGTATGATAAAGAAGGTAAAATATCCTTGATTTTAATTAATGACGTACAATACACAATGTAGGCTAACACCTTTAAATTTGGAAATAAATAATTTGTCAGAATTAACTAACTTGTCTTATCAGAGAAAATCAGATTTATTAAGTGGATAATTCTTACGGGTCACGGGTTAAATGCCAAAAAACAAATTATATCTACTTAAAAAATTATCTCTAAATCTAAAGACGATCTCGAAATAAGCCGTTTGTTTAGTGGGCGAGAATACATAAAAACTAGACATCTGGACACTACGTTGGAAGCTGTGTTTTATCATCCCTTCACGTGATATTGTCAATTTTTAAAAGCTTAGATTAAATTTATTAAATTATATTAATTAACGGAAAATGTTAGGTAATTTTCTGCGAATTGGTTTAAACGTTAATTTAAAAATTTCTAATTTAACCGTAATTCATTGCCTTTCCGGAATATTTATGAATATCATCAAACTGTAAAATTTTAATTCAATATGCACAGGGTTTAAAGCCATATGGTTTTGCTTGCCTAATTGCGTGATATAACCAGAGTATGTAATAATAATAAAATATAATAATAACAACTTATAATAACAAACTTAGGCCTACATGTACATTTTCCTAAAATTAAATATTTGCAAGGAAGAATATTAGGAGATGTCAGTGCAAACAACTTGTTTCTATCTTATGACTTGTTTTGATCTACACATTGTACTTCTCGAAATGTAATATATTTGAATTTTTGAACCCACACATGAATGCAGATATATATGTATATCAAATATCTCAGGAAGCTATACCCAATTCAAAAAATTGCTAATGTAAAACGATAATATTGCCATAACAGAAAACTTGAACCAGTGGGTCAACTAGCCAAAGAAAAAGATACAATTCGGCATATAATGTTACATTTAATTCCCGGTGGTCTTATTTTTAAGGAAATGGATATATCACTACTAGCACTCTTAAGGAAATTCTTAAGGAATTGGACGACAAATTAACTTCAGATGAACTAGACATGATTATAGCTGAAATTGATACTGATGGCTCAGGCACAGTAGATTATGACGGTAAGAAAGACGTAAAAAATTATCAACATTTATGTTGGTATTTCTTAGAGAGGCATATAATAGATAATTAATACCTTTTTTTAAATGAAAATTATTTCAATGCGAACTAGTAAAGTTTTCTTTCAGGCTGTTTCACATGATACTTTTTTTCTAAAAACTTTCTTTGTACTAATCCAATATTTTTGTTTCAGAGTTTATGGAAGTAATGACCGGAGGTGATGACTAAGATTTAAATGCAAAAATGTTTTCGTTTAACCTCAAAGTACCCCAGAATAAGACCTTGTGACGTGTGTCGCAATAAAAATTCAGTACAAATTATATGATATATATACCTTCCTAAGTCACTTTTCTAAATAACTATTTGAATAATAATTGTCATTCCTATTCAATCAGGTGCAATAACAAACTTGTATTTTTTTGTAAATAGTTACGTGCTTGTAATAATAAATTTGAGTTCACTGGTTGTTTATTTATATAAGTTCACTATTTTGGAATTCTACTTGCTGGATGATTTATTGATAATGGCTCTTAACAATTATATACTAGAGATGGTGCAATAATAGAATAGTAATGATTTGATTTAGAAATGCAGCTTACAGGGCCAATATCAGGTCGCTTGCATAAGCTCATTGTACTGTTATTTTACACAGAGATTTATAACCAAAATACCAGTTCAGTTTCAGAGTTCTAATATATGTTTAGAATATGAAGTTTGATAAAATAAAATGTATTAACTTTTTAATACAGGTGGGTAGATTCTGATGATTTTTTTCACAGAAAAGCAAACTCACCTGTGACTTAAAATTTTAAACAGACTGAAGGCTGTGAGCTGCATCTGTAATTATTTGAACATAAAAATATCAAAAACCCATAGAGGTTTGGAGCCTAGAAGCATTATTTAAAAAAACATGACTAGAAACAGTACAACCGAACAAACTTTATGTATCGGGTTTTTCCTCATAATTCGCCGCACTCAATATGGGCTTTTAAGAAACAGAAAAAAACGTTAAATATAGAAGTTACAGGGTTTATTCTGTAGTATATAGAAAAATTACTTATGCATACAGGATGTCTTAAAAATGTGTAGGAGACCGAAATTGCATTTTTTTAATGGAACCGCCTGTATATTATGTGTCCATAAAATGGACGTCTTTTTGCTGATTATAAATAAACCAGGTTTGATATCTTTATCTTCAAAGATATCCGGAAAATGTAATAAAATCCTGACCATAAGAAATAATGTGTTTTTATTGATTTCACTATGTATTAACGTTTTCCGTTTCCCTCTAACACATTGCCTCTTTTGGCAGTTTTTATTAAGGTGTCAAATTACTACTTAAACTACGTAATAATTCTTAAAAATCTCTTAAAATTAAACCAATATGAGGAAAGTCCTTTTATCTATGTCATTTACCTTTTTACAAGAATCTAATAAATATTTGCATCTTTACAAGGTTATAGTAAATAATTATTTTTTGTGACAACATATTAACAACTTGAGAATCGTACGTGCTGTGAATTTTATTTTCTAGTGTTATCTAAAAGGTTAATTAGCCGTTTAATTTTTTTCACTATAATATCGCCTCAATGAATAGTAAACTAACATACCTTTTACTACATATTAATGTATCTACTTGAGAATTGTTTATTTCTATGCTAGCCTAAAAGTAATGTATTTTTATGAAACGTTTTGTCAACCCAAAAATAGTCTAATTTGTGTAATATATATAATATAATAAATTGGCCAGGACGATGATCAATATAAATATTTTTGTACCCAACCTATTTTATTATTCCACAGGCTGTGGAGTGAACTTAATAGCTTTAAAATTCCTAATATCTTAGATACCCCAGCTAGGAAACTCTAAAGACATATCTGACAATGTTGAAGACAATTATTTAAGAAAAAGCTTGTTGGCATTGGAACTAAACACAGCAAAACATAAAATTTTTAAAAGGGACAGTCCAAATTGTTTTTCTCTTTCTCTAAAATACAGGCCTAAAGAACTTTTCAAGTGTGCGTTAAGAATTTATATAGCTGACACTATATCCCTAATTAAGTATCTGGAAGTAAAAAAAACATGAAAGTCCGTGATGAAAAATAATAGGGATTTTTACAGAATTTAAATTCTCTAAAGGCATTACAAAAAAAAGGAACGCCAATAATTTAGGAGAATAAGTAAGGCTTATTATTTTATGTAAATAAAAAGTAATTTGCTCACGTATATTATTCAGGGGCGGGTTATATTTGCAGTAAAAATATTACTAGTACTCAAAAAGTATTTCCAACAAGGATTTTATTACAGATTGGCAGATTAAATCTATTATAATATTTACATTGTATAACTCCCCTACAATAAATATTGAGAGCTTGGAAAATTATCTTTCTAATGAGGAAAAGGTGGATCATTCATTAATATAAATAGTGGGAGATATGAATATAAACTTGTTCTCCGAAAGTATCTGTATTCAGCAATACATACTTTCTGAATATGGTTTTGTCTCTCAAATTAATGAACCCACACGTGAACATTACCAATCTGAAACATGTATAAACCACATATTTTCAAAATCTCAGATACATTCAACCGGTCTGATGATGACTTTTTGTTTAGTTGGCACCAATTAAAAAACAATCAAACGAAGTTTACAGCATTCCCTGCCTAAACTGCCCCAAAAAATTTATAGACACGACCACACAATACCTATCAAATAGGCTAAATGGGCATAAATATACAAAAAATGCTTCTACAGCACTATATAAACACGAAAGAGATATGGAACATGAATTTGATTTTTCTGGTACAACGGTCTTATGAAAAGAACAACATTACCATAAACTGACATTCAAAGAAATGGTCAAGATAAAAAAAGAAAAAATACAGTAAACGATTGGAAAGACATTGACAATCTCAGCCAAATATATCACAGTCTGATTTAATTTAATTGTTATAAACTATTTCCATCAATCATAAATACATACTGTATTCTGTCAGACTCACACAAATACTTTTAAAACAACCTGTATCCACCAATAGTGTCTACAATGTAAATATAATCAAAAAAACTAAATGATATATATCTAAAAAAAAAACAATAGAATTTTTTAACCAGTGTATCACTTACCTCCACACCGCCAAGCAAGGCAAAATAACATTTTTCTCAAGGTATGTACTGTACTATTTTAACTAAATGTTTTAATATTTCTAATGCATGCCCTTATACCTAATTGTTTTTATTTTTTAACTTGCATAATACACTTTCTGTTTTAAATTTTTAGATGTGCAGAAATAAATATTTTGAAAAAGCCTGAAATGGACAGGCGAAACGTGAATTAAAGTTTTTTTGTTTCAATCCACGAACCTAATCCCAAGAAAATACTTGATATTTATAAATTGTAAGGTTCAAGAAGAGATATATATATATATATATATATATATATATATATATATATATATATATATATAAAGAAGAAATGATATATATATATATATATATGTATATATATATATATACATATATATATATATATATAAATATATATATATATATATATATATATATATATATATATATTCTTTCTTTCTCGCCTCCGAATAGAGACCAGTGTTAGTGACTGAGGCCGTTATTTATAAATTCCGGTTATTGCTGTTGTTTTTTGCGCTAATTTGGCATGTTTTTATCTGATTTTAGATTTGTCGATTATTGCCTTCCGTACTGTTGGTAGTTTTAATGCTGCGTCCCATTTATTTAAATCCCCTCGTTTTTCTATTTCTATTGCTCGGATTATTCTGGTCTCATAAGGCTCTATATTGGTAATCTCCATACACCCATCCGAAATTTCTTACTACGTTGCCATGACAACGCGTACTCGATGGCGTCGAGCGCCATACAACGCTCTCGGTGAATTGCTAAGGCAGTACACTACACCCACGTGTCGTTCAGTTTGTGGTGGTTGTTTACTTTTACTTTCGCGGATTTCGCTGTAACCGGTTAGGTCCTTTGCAGTTTGCTTGACTGTTTTGTCTTATATTTATTTATGAAGTTGTTACAACTTATTTGGTGTCGGGTTTATTAATTTATATTATTGATGAACCCGATCACGGATGTGGTTTGCATTTTGTTAGAAACTCCATTTAATCGATAGAAGAAACAAGATCAGAGTTTTAATCGTCATCCTGGTTTTCGGCGTACAAATGGTTATGTAGTAGTCAAATATTACAAAAATTGTTTTGCTGGCATTGTTTACTAGTTTCCAATAAATATTCAGTGGAATAAGAAAGGATTTGCAGATTTGTTAAATATATGAAGGTCTTTACATAAACATGAAGACTCGGCGGATCACTTAAAATGCGAATTAATGCTAAAAACATTTGTAAAAAATAAATGCACTAGAGCTAACACTTTAAAAGAAAATGCTAAACTATATAAAATACATTTTAACGAAAACGTCCGATTAAATAAACCATTTATGTGCTTGGCAATCGACGCAGTTTTGTACCTTACAAAACAAGAGTTAGCCTTTCGCGGCAGATGAGAGCAGCGAGTCAATAAATAGGGGGAATTTTAAAAAGCTTTTAGGTTTATTAATATCGAGAAGTGCCCAAGAACTGGAAGATCATCCGAAAAAATTAAAAATGTTTTTCCTGGTGACTCGAAAACTATTCAGAACGAAGTAATTGAATGCATTTCTGATTATTTAAATGATCATGTAAAAATGAAATAGTGAACACACAGTTTTTTTCTGTGCAAGTGGATGACACCACTGATATTACATACGCAAACCTCCCAGTAGTCCATAATTTTAAGATACGGTAATTCAGAAGGTTCAGTAGTCGAGGGATTCTTAGGATCAGCTCCGATAAAACGTCGGAGAATTTATATTCTCTATTGGATCAAATTTTGGACCAGTTTAACTTTAAACGTAAATTAATAGGGTAATGTTACGATGACGCAAGTGTAATGTCTAGCCATCTAAACGGCCTTCAAAAAAAAAAGAAAAAGTGCCGCAGGCTGTATTTGTCCATTGTCTTGCTGCTATGAAGGATAGGAGAATTGATTTAGTATAGAAAATTCAAGTAAGTCGTAAAAAATATTCTACTCCTTTCACATATAAAAAAAAATCCTGGAAAAAAATTATTGCGATATTTTCTTGCTTCATTTGCACTTCATTTACTTTTTCACTCGCGAGCCGCCACTGTTCTCTATATTGGCAATCTCCTTACATGCTGAGTTAATGCTTTTTTACTCTTGCTAATATTTGCCTGTTAGTTTGACCCACGTACAGCTCTTCAGAGTCCTGGCAGGGAATGCTATATACTCCGTGGTTTTTGTCTTTGTCAATTTGTGTTTCTAAGTAGTTTACCTATGGTTGTATGTGACTTGTGTAATATTTGTATGTCGTGTTTTCTAAAAATTCTTCCGATTCTATCTGTTGTGCCCTTTATATACAGTAAGACTACTTGTCTTACCGTATGTTTTGGTATGATATTCGAAATATCAGTTATACAGTTTTCTGAACATCTAAAAAAATAAATTGTTTTCTATTATGTATTGAATCTACGTGATTCAGATTAAGTATCGCGACAGTAATTTACTTCCTACTTCTCACGGCTGTTTTATCATACCAAAACTTAGAAAACTAAAACCCTACTTTGAACTGCTAATAAGGCCTTAGTAAGTAAAGTAAATCCATGAAACCAGAAAACAACTAGCCGAGACAGAAAAAGATCTTTTAAAGTTACACCTTCATTAAGTAACAATATTCAACCTTCCCTGTAGAATCGCATAGAAACGTTGGCTTTTCGGCAAACAGAATCAAATAAGAATAGCAAGACTGATAAACCTTGGAAAAAGTGTGACAATCTCCTAAATCGATCGAATCAGCCATAAGTCTCATCTGTAGACATCGATAAAGTAGTGCAATATATCGTGCTACAACTTCTCAGGAAGTGAAAAATCCGTACTAAGCAAGGATTTTAGTTTTGCAATATCTCCTAAGGAAATCCCTAAAGAAGAAATAATATCTGGAGTGGAAGCTGTCCTTGACTCACCCGAAGCAACGAAACCAGAGGAGATTCGACAAGAAGTGGCAGGAATTTTACGGTCAAACAAACCATCGGAACAAAATCTAAATGCCATTGTACAAAGGGCCCTAACAGACCTTCGGAAAAATAAAGACATCACAATCCATCCTTCCAGCAGATAAAGGGAACACAACCGTAATTATGTATTCCCAAGACTACATATAAAATATACAAGATATCCTACAATACATTTGTTATAAACCTGTTCCAAGGGACCTGATTACATACCTAGAAAAAACACCTGAAAATAAAATAAAAAGTTCAACAATAAACCCCGAAATACAACAAAAATCATGCTACGGGAAAAGTCGAGCAGTGTCCTAAACTCTATCGTCTACGAAAAATACACAAAGTAGGGGCTCCTATTAGACCTACCGTTAGTGCGACGATATCATATTAAGCCTAGATGTCAAGTCGTTGTATCCTAGTATACTCAGTGATAAGGCACTAAACAGGATTGCTGTGAACGAGAATTTCCAAGCACATATAATACAACTCTGGGAGCATTGCCTTAAAAATGCTTATTTTTCATTTAAAGAACAAATGTATAAACAAACAGATGGTGCTCCAATGGAGTCCTCGCCAGTAGTTGCAAATTTATTTATGATATATTTATGATATACTTCAAGAAAGCAGCTCCAGGAAACAAGTTTGAAGCCCAAGTTATGGATTCGTTATGTGGATGATATTTTTATTATATGACAACATCGTCATACCGAGCTCGAAATTTACCACGTAAATTCAATACATCCCAGAATACAATTTACTCTAGAGTTAAATGAAAACAACAAACTTCCATTATTAGATATTCTGGTCACAAAAGAGCATAGCGGATATTTCGAATACACCGTGTATAAAAAACCAACACATACCGACAGATATTTAAATGCGATATCACATCATCACTCAGCGCAAACTCAAGCTGTGGTGTATGGAGATTACCAATATAGAGCCTTATGAGACCAGAATAATCTATTCTATAATAGAAATAGAAAAACGAGGGGATTTAAATAAATGGGACGCAGCATTAAAACTACCAAGAGTACGGAAGGCAATAATCGACAAATCTAAAATCAGATAAAAACATGCCAAATTAGCGCAAAAAACAACAGCAATAACCGGAATTTATAAATAACGGCCGCAGTCACTAACACTGGTCTCTATTCGCCTATGTGTCCCAAATTTGGCTTACATGCATTGCTATCTCGTAAACCGCTATAGCTACAGGGTGGGTTAAATTAGGAAAGTTTTAGAGAATTTTATTACAAATTTGATGACGTTTTGAAGTTTAGGATATCTTGTGTGGTTTTCAAGATAATTGGGAAAAATCAAAATGGTGCATTTTCAACTTTTGACCGTAGCTTCTAAACGACTCGTATTATGGTTTTATGGTTTATACATTATTAGGGCACTTTTATTAGAGGAACATTATGCAGGTAAAACGAAGTTTCTAGCTTCAATTGTTTTTGAGATATTGGCATCAACTTTGTATTTTCTTACCGACGCCATATTGGATTATTGTATTTTTTGGAAAGATCTTTTTAAGAGCTTTCCAATGATGTATAACAAGGTAAGATTATTATTTTTCTTGAGCTCTAAAAACCAAAATAATTGTTTTTTTTTTAAGTAGGCTTTGATTATGCATGGCGGCCATAATGAAACAAAAGAATGCCGCATGTCAACAATCATTTTGTGTTCCTGAATAGTACTTGTTATCATTTTCTCATTGTGCCGAGTTTTTACAAAGTTTATTTGAGTTTCTTATACTACTTAAAATGGAGGGTAATTATTCCAACGAAGAGAATTTGGATATGATAGAACTTTATTTTAAAGCAAATAGAAATACACAAGCAGCTATATATATATATATATATATTTATATACATATATATATATATATATAAGGCATTTATATTATATAATTGTTAACCTGTTAGCCTACGGGTCATTTTTGAAACCGAAACCAAAGACCTATTCAATAGATAATGAAGCAAGAAACGCAGCTATAATAGAAAGTGTCAGGGACAACCCAACAACCTCAGTAAGAAAGATTGAAGAACAAACGGCAATTCCCAAATCAACCGTCCAACGAGTCTTGAAAAAACTTCACTTTCATCCCTATAAACCTACTATTGTACAGGGTCTTCAGATGATTTTGCTAGAAGAATCACGTTTAGTGAATGGTTCATCAACAAATGCCAGCAAATACCCAACTTTCATTCTAAAGTACTTTGGACAGATGAAACACGATTTACAAACTGTGGAATTTTCAATAAACATCATAATGTATAAACCATAAAACCATTGTTGAACAAGTTGAAAATGCACCATTTTGATTTTTCCCAATTATCTTGAAAACCACAAAAGATATCCTAAACTTCAAAACGTCATCAAATTTGTAATAAAATTCTCTAAAACTTTCCTAATTTAACCCACCCTGTAGCTATAGCGGTTTACGAGATAGCAATGCATGTAAGCCAAATTTGGGACACATTGTATATATATATATATATATATATATATATATATATATATATATATATATATATATATATATATATATATATATATATATATATATTCTTTCTTTCTCGCCTCCGAATAGAGTCCAGTGTTAGTGACTGCGGCCGTTATTTATAAATTCCGGTTATTGCTGTTGTTTTTTGCGCTAATTTGGCATGTTTTTATCTGATTTTATATTTGTCGATTATTGCCTTCCGTACTCTTGGTAGTTTTAATGCTGCGTCCCATTTATTTAAATCCCCTCGTTTTTCTATTTCTATTGCTTGGATTATTCTGGTCTCATAAGGCTCTATATTGGTAATCTCCATACACCCATCCGAATTTATTTTGTGGCCGGTTTTTGCAGGAATAGGGCCGAGGTTCGTTATTTGTTTCTGATACTTAGTTTATCCTCTCTAGTATTCCTGATATTCGTCTGTTAGTTTGCCCCATCTACAGCTTTTTACAGTCCTGGCAAGGAATGTTGTATACTCTGTGGTCCTGCAATTTGTAGTTATCTTTTGGGTTTCCAAGTAATTTACCTATGATTGTTTGTGGCTTGAGTAATGTTTGTATGTTGTGTTTTCTAAGAATTTTTCCGATTCTTTCTGTTGTGCCTTTTTCATATGGAAAGACCACTTGTTGCCTTCCCGATTCATAATTTTTGGTATTCGTTGTTCGAGAAGCCATGTAGGCATTTTTCTTTAGAGCACCAGATATTATATTAAGTTCGTTTTGTCTCGTCTGTGTTTCAGTTAATCGTACAAATCCAGATATTAGAGTTATGGCCACAGCTTGAGTTTGCGCTGAGTGATGATGTGATATCGCATTTAAATATCTGTCGGTATGTGTTGGTTTTTTATACACGGTGTATTCGAAATATCCGCTATGCTCTTTTGTGACCAGAATATCTAATAATGGAAGTTTGTTGTTTTCCTTTAACTCTAGAGTAAATTGTATTCTGGGATGTATTGAATTTACGTGGGTAAATTTCGAGCTCGGTATGACGATGTTGTCATATAATAAAAATATCATCCACATAACGAATCCATAACTTGGGCTTCAAACTTGTTTCCTGGAGCTGCTTTCTTGAAGTATATCATAAATATATCATAAATAAATTTGCAACTACTGGCGAGGACTCCATTGGAGCACCATCCGTTTGTTTATACATTTGTTCTTTAAATGAAAAATAAGCATTTTTAAGGCAATGCTCCCAGAGTTGTATTATATGTGCTTGGAAATTTTCGTTCACAGCAATCCTGTTTAGTGCCTTATCACTGAGTATACTAGGATACAACGACTTGACATCTAGGCTTAATATGATATCGTCTTTTTCAAGAACGAAGTCTCGTAAACTTCGAGTGAAATGCTCTGAGCTTTGATGAATGAATGAAGTGAAATGAATCAGCTTTTTCGACCGGTGGTTGCATAATTTCAGCAAGATATTTTTCCAGTTTTTGTAGCGGCGAATTAAGAGCACTAACGGTAGGTCTAATAGGAGCCCCTGCTTTGTGTATTTTTCGTAGACGATAGAGTTTAGGACACTGCTCGACTTTTCCCGTAGCATGATTTTTGTTGTATTTCGGGGTTTATTGTTGAACTTTTTATTTTATTTTCAGGTGTTTTTTCTAGGTATGTAATCAGGTCCCTTGGAACAGGTTTATAACAAATGTCTTGTAGGATATCTTGTATATTTTATATGTAGTCTTGGGAATACATAATTACGGTTGTGTTCCCTTTATCTGCTGGAAGGATGGATTGTGATGTCTTTATTTTTCCGAAGATCTGTTAGGGCCCTTTGTACAATGGCATTTAGATTTTGTTCCGATGGTTTGTTTGACCGTAAAATTCCTGCCACTTCTTGTCGAATCTCCTCTGGTTTCGTTGCTTCGGGTGAGTCAAGGACAGCTTCCACTCCAGATATTATTTCTTCTTTAGGGATTTCCTTAGGAGATATTGCAAAACTAAAATCCTTGCTTAGTACGGATTTTTCACTTCCTGAGAAGTTGTAGCACGATATATTGCACTACTTTATCGATGTCTACAGATGAGACTTATGGCTGATTCGATCGATTTAGGAGATTGTCACACTTTTTCCAAGGTTTATCAGTCTTGCTATTCTTATTTGATTCTGTTTGCCGAAAAGCCAACGTTTCTATGCGATTCTACAGGGAAGGTTGAATATTGTTACTTAATGAAGGTGTAACTTTAAAAGATCTTTTTCTGTCTCGGCTAGTTGTTTTCTGGTTTCATGGATTTACTTTACTTACTAAGGCCTTATTAGCAGTTCAAAGTAGGGTTTTAGTTTTCTAAGTTTTGGTATGATAAAATAGCCGTGAGAAGTAGGAAGTAAATTACTGTCGCGATACTTAATCTGAATCACGTAGATTCAATACATAATAGAAAACAATTTATTTTTTTAGATGTTCAGAAAACTGTATAACTGATATTTCGAATATCATACCAAAACATACGGTAAGACAAGTAGTCTTACTGTATATAAAGGGCACAACAGATAGAATCGGAAGAATTTTTAGAAAACACGACATACAAATATTACACAAGTCACATACAACCATAGGTAAACTACTTAGAAACACAAATTGACAAAGACAAAAACCACGGAGTATATAGCATTCTCTGCCAGGACTCTGAAAAGCTGTACGTGGATCAAACTAACAGGCAAATATTAGCAAGAGTAAAAAAGCATTAACTCAGCATGTAAGGAGATTGCCAATATAGAGAACAGTGGCGGCTCGCGAGTGAAAAAGTAAATGAAGTGCAAATGAAGCAAGAAAATATCGCAATAATTTTTTTCCAGGATTTTTTTTTATATGTGAAAGGAGTAGAATATTTTTTACGACTTACCTGAATTTTGTATACTAAATCAATTCTCCTATCCTTCATAGCAGCAAGACAATGGACAAATACAGCCTGCGGCACTTTTCCTTTTTTTTTTGAAGGCCGTTTAGATGGCTAGACATCACACTTGCGTCATCGTAACATTACCCTATTAATTTACGTTTAAAGTCAAACTGGTCCAAAATTTGATCCAATAGAGAATATAAATTCTCCGACGTTTTATCGGAGCTGACATTATGAGATCCTAAGGATCTCTCGACTACCGAACCTTCTGAATTACCGTATCTTAAAATTATGGACTACTGGGAGGTTTGCGTAATATCAGTGTTGTCATCCACTTGCACAGAAAAAAACTGTGTGTTCATTATTTCATTTTTACATGATCATTTAAATAATCAGAAATGCATTCAATTACTTCGTTCTGAATAGTTTTCGAGTCACCAGGAAAAACATTTTTAATTTTTTCGGATGATCTTTCAGTTCTTGGGCACCTCTCGATATTAATAAACCTAAAAGCTTTTTAAAATTCCCCCTATTTATTGACTCGCTGCTCTCATCTGCCGCGAAAGGCTAACTCTTGTTTTGTAAGGTACAAAACTGCGTCGATTGCCAAGCACATAAATGGTTTATTTAATCGGACGTTTTCGTTAAAATGTATTTTATATAGTTTAGCATTTTCTTTTAAAGTGTTAGCTCTAGTGCATTTATTTTTTACAAATGTTTTTAGCATTAATTCGCATTTTAAGTGATCCGCCGAGTCTTCATGTTTATGTAAAGACCTTCATATATTTAACAAATCTGCAAATCCTTCCTTATTCCACTGAATATTTATTGGAAACTAGTAAACAATGCCAGCAAAACAATTTTTGTAATATTTGACTACTACATAACCATTTGTACGCCGAAAACCAGGATGACGATTAAAATTCTGATCTTGTTTCTTCTATCGATTAAATGGAGTTTCTAACAAAATGCAAACCACATCCGTGATCGGGTTCATCAATAATATAAATTAATAAACCCGACACCAAATAAGTTGTAACAACATCATAAATAAATATAAGACAAAACAGTCAAGCAAACTGCAAAGGACCTAACCGGTTACAGCGAAATCCGCGAAAATAAAAGTACACAACCACCCCAAACTGAACGACACGTGGGTGTAGTGTACTGCGTTAGCAATTCACCGAGAGCGTTGTATGGCGCTCGACGCCATCGAGTACGCGTTGTCATGGCAACGTAGTAAGAAAATCGTAAACCAAACATAGCACCTCCAGCAAAGCCGAAGCGGTTTACGCCACTGTTATAATTGTTATAATAAAGTTCGATTGAATGCCGCCAACGTTCAAGTAAAATATTTATTCGAGATGTACAGTGTATTTTTTGCCAATTAGGTGAATAAATGAATGTAAAAACTTAAATTTTAAGAGATATATAATAAATATAGTTAGATGTTTCCTTGTTTATTTTTCCTGATGAAGTAGTACTTCACCTACTTCACCTGAATAGCCGCCACTGATAGAGAATTATAACATCAGAATAATCCGAGAAGCCATACATATAAAAAAACAAGATGATTTAGATAAAAGGGACAAATTATTAAAACTACCAACAATATGGAAGACAATAATCGACAAATCTAAAATCACAAAAAAATTTCATCTAACTTAAGCACCATTCTATATATTCCATATGTATCTATCTATCTATTACAATTATTATTATAAAACACATTGACATTATTATCATTGGGTAGCTGCTGAACGACTTTTGTTTTTTAGCACCCAAATTACTAAGAGTATTCAAACGATTTACAAATATAAATCATGTTTTTATAGATATAATAAATTCGCCTTCAGTTGGAATAATAATGGCGTACAACAAAAAATATCTAGAAGAATTATACGGAAATTAAATGTTTTCAAAAATAAGTTTTAGCTTATCTCAATTGTTCTTTATCAAAAACAAACTCTGACTCTTATCAACTCTAGTATGATGAATTCTTTAACAAACTATTGATCTAAGATCCTCGTATAAATTTATTTGCATAAATTATCAGTGACCTATCTGAATTAAATATTTTTAGTAATATAAAATAGCCTCTTGTCTGTCTGGCTTCTAAAGTATACGCCATATACAATATAGTGTCTCTAATATTTTACTGATTAGATATATTTTGCCTGTGTAACCTTTTCTTTCAGTAAACCAGTGATATATTTTCTTTCCACTCTGTTTCAGGTCTTTCAAATAGTCAAATTACATAAGGCAAAAAAATGTTATCAAGTTCAATATTTCAAAGGCACAGTGATGTTCACTATTCCAGAAAGTAGCTGTTAATATCCCCATCGTTTAACACTGGCATCGAAGTTCAGCCAGATCTTTTTTTGATATTCACACCTCTCGCGAATAGTCGACAGCAGTCTCTAGTCCAAAAATCCTTTTCTTAAATAATTTGAAATCAACATCAGAAGGATAGCTATTTGTCACTGGTGATTTTAAACACCACAAGGAAGCTTCCTCACTTAAGCATTTTCGGATTGTCAGCGATATGCTGATATTTCCAATGTATTTCACAATTTGTAGATATTAATTATTTTTGTTGCCTCAAGAGTTGAGACGAAAATGGCTTCACCATATATAGTTAAATGCTTTCTTGGGTATTAGGCCATTGGAGTTAAATAATAAAGTTTAAAAAAATTTAATTAAATAAAAATATAAAAATTGAAATCTACAACTATACTTGTTTTTTATTAAAGGGACATAAAATTAGTTATTATTTCTTTATTTTCTTGTCAAAATAGTGCAATAATAATAAATCACTGTTGTGATACCATACTTTTACACAGTCTTAGGGTTAATATCCTTTTTCTCATAGGCCCTTGATATCAGCGAGAATGATGAAAGGTACTTTATTTTTAGCTTATTTCTATTACAGCTGTATACCAGAGAGTATATTATACTTTCTGAATTTCTTCGTCCTATATACGGTGAACTCTCTCGTTGCGGAACCCCTTTAAAGCGGACGCGTCTTTTAAATAGACATTTTGTTGAAGACAAACACCGAAAAAAGATATTACAGGGATTTTACTAATACAGCTTTTTCCTTTAAGCAAACGTTTTTATAACCGGACGCGGACATTATTTCAGCTCGCTTTTGTCGTTTTTCTCTCTTAAACGGACAGTCAGCAACACTGGAAAACTTGATCAACTGACTTTCGGCAATCTCTCCGCCTGCGTTGACAGCTAGCATGGAAAAAATTGGGTTGGGTTCGTAATACAGTTTTGCTGACGTTTCGCCAAAATTACATTTTGCATTTTCTAAGTTTTCCTTCTCGTGTCCGAATATAGACTGAAGTGTTAGCGGGTGCGAGCTTCCTTTAATACACCCACCCGGTGCCGAAGGTTATATCTGAGCGGCCGTTGGCTATTATTTATGTTTTCTGGATGTTTATACAACCTCTCAGAATGTGAAAAATCCGTACTAAGTAAAGATTTTAATTTTGCGATATTCTATAAAGAAATTCCTTCATAAGAAATAATAGCTGGAGTGGAAGCTGTCGTTGACTCCTCTGAAGAAACAAAAGCAGAGGAGATTCGACAAGAAAAAGCAAGAATTTTACGATCAAGCAAACCACCGTAACAAAACCTAAATGCCTCTGAACAGAGGGCCCTAACAAAGCTTCGAAAAAATAAAGACAGGGCGATCCTTCTAGAAGATAAAGGAAACGCAACCGTAGTTATGAATACCCAAGACTACATACAAAAAATGCAAGATATCCTACAAGACAAGTGTTATAAACCTGTTCCTAGAGACCCGACTACAGACCTAGAGAAAACAACTAAAAATAAAATAAAAAGTTCACCAATAAACCCCTAAATACAACAAAAAAATGATACCACGGGAAAAGTCGAGCAAATATCCTAAACTCTATGGTTTATCAAATGTGTCCATCAAATTGTGATTCATTCGTCTAAAACTCGGAGCATTTTACTCGAATTACACGAGATAGCATTCTTGAAAAAGACGATATTATAGCACACCTAGATGTCAAGTCTCTGTATCATAGTATTCCCATCGATAAAGCGCTGGGCAGGATTGCTATGAACGATGATTTTCAGGCACATTTAATACAAATCTTGGAGAATTGCCTTAAAAATACTTATATTTCATTTAACGGGCAAATGTATGAACAAACAGATGGTGCTCCAATAAGGTCCTCGCTATCACCAGTACTTGCAAATTTATTTATGATATACTTCGAGAAAGAAGCTCTTGAGAAAGCAAGTTTGAAGCCCAAGTTATATGGATGACATATTTATTATATCCAAGCCAAATTGGAAAACCACGGAGTATACAGCATCCATGCCTGGACTGTGAAAAGCTGTACGGGGGGCAAACTGACAGGCAAATGTCAGCAAGAGTAAAAGAGCATAACTTAGCATCAGACACAAACAAATAAACTTGGCCTTATTCAACATCATGAAACCAACCAGAAAGTGAATTTCAATGGGTGTAAAGAGATTGCCAATATAGAGCATTATAAGTCCAGAATAATTCGAGAAGCCATAGAAATAGAAACATAAGGCGATTTAAATAGAAGGGATGAATCATTAAAACTACCAACAGTATAGAAGACAATAATCGACAAGTCTAAGATCACAAAAAATCAAGAGGAATTAGCGCAACAAATATAAAAAAGCTATAAAAGAAAGGTCGCAGCCGCTAACAATTCAGACGGTCGGACATGCGGAAAATGGCAAATGTTATTTGGCGAAACGACAAGTAGTAAACGGATGTACACCCAGAACTAAAACCCATCGTATTTTTCCATCGGTGAAAAATTGCTATATATATATATATATATATATATATATATATATATATATATGTATGTGTATATATATATATATATATATATACATATATATACTAAAATCAATAAAAATGCGCTTTCACACACCTTTATCAAAAGTTCTCGGCCGGAAAAGATATATGTAGAATAGCAGAAATACATAATTTCTGCAGGTGCAAAACAACAATATATACATATATATATATATATATATATATATATATATATATATATATATATATATATATATACTGAACACAAGTAGAATTTTGAAGAAAATTCTTTGTGACATGCAGTTTTTGTTTTCATCAGCTGATATGTATAGTATTGCCAAAAATGCCATTTTTCTACCTAAGTAGAAAAAACACGGATTTCGGTCGTCATATAATGGAAAATCTCAGGATTCCCTTCTTCCATAATTCCACCAACATTTTTCATACAAGAAACATAAGAATTTTAAACTTATTTTTGTACATTTATTTTAGTTTATCATTATCAGTTTGATTTCAATAAAAAGATGTTGAAAATTTTAACGAAAGGTCATGTGAGGATATGAAATATCATCGTATAATAAATGACAATAATCTTATTATACAATAGAAATATGCAGAAAAGAGGTTTCTAATTTTCATTCGCCATACTGTCAAGAGGAGATTACGTTAAACGTCAGTTTATGTTTTGAGTAGTTAATTTCTAAAAAATAAAAGCTTTACTTCTATAGTTAAATAAAAATACTAGAGTCCGACCAATTAATTGGTTCCGGCTACATTCGGCTATTATTTAGATGTTAGGCAAATAATCGGCTTCGGCCAAAATTTCTGAAGGTGCACACTCCCAAATAAAAATTAATATTATCATATTTTGATACATATTTGACATCTTATTTAAAAAATATATTTGTTTTAAAATATGTAGATATATTTCATTAGTGGGAATCTAGCTCTTATGTGTACTTAAAACAGGCTGCGAAAACCATTTTATCAAAACCTTCCACCAGTAGCTAGTGAACAGTTATTTAGTTCAGCTGGCCAAATTTATGTTGATAGAAGAGCTGTAATCTCGAAGCTAATCTACTTGTGAAAACGCATAGTTTAGTTCAAATACTGAAACTGGTGTTAATTTTTCGCCACTATTAGTTAAAATGTCAACGTCTAAAAAATGTGAAAAAGTTACAAACCCGCACATAAACAGTTTCAAAATGTATTAACAAATTAGGATTTAAAAAAAAAGTTAAGTTTTTTGCAAATAACTCAGAAACTATTAATATTTATATTTTGTATGATAATTCAAAATATATTTCAAATATCTATTAAATATTAATTTAAAAATTTTGAAAAATTATTGTATTGTCTAATTACTTGAAGAAATATCCGCTGAAAAAAATATTTCGATTTTATTTAGAGTTTTCGTTTACATTATTGTTTTTACACTTTAACAATTGTTTACACAATTGTTAAAGAAAAGCCACTAAAATTATTTCGTGGAGACTTTATCAAAACTATGTTTTATGAGATTATGATATTGCCATGTTAAAACCTATGTGACTTTTTCATGACGAACCATTTCCAGTTTCTTAAACATATGGCTTTGACAACGAGCTAATGACGTCATTTTGAACACGGTTCGAGGAACATATGGACGCTCCTTGACAATTGTTTTCAAAACTTGAAAGAGCGGTTTGATGATTTTGAGCGTTTGGGAACTTCTTCGTCGTTTTTTTTTTATTTCATCGTTTGTTAGTGCATACTCCATTAGTTGTTTCTTTTTGAGATGAGTGACAGAATATTGTATTTGAGCTGTAGCAGTAACTGATCGTCAACCAACGAATCGTGTTTAAAATTGTTGCCAACCTGACGAAAATTAGTCTTTAGTTATTAACTATTGAAGCTAATGAAAAACTTAAAAAATATATAACAATTAAAAACAGGCCAATGCAAAAATCTCATATAGTATAGTCGTAATAAAGTCTCCACGAAGCGTAATAATTTTAATGGCTTTTGTTTAAAAATTATCCGACTTGAAATATAAACGAAAACTCAAAAAAAATTTGTAAATTAACAATATGCACATTTTATGAAAAATCAGTGAAAAACAATTTCAGCAGGATATTGTTTCTTCAAGTGTCCAGAAAATAATTTAATTTTTTTTAAATTTATATTTAATAGCACATATTTTTCACTTGTTTGGCTGGTTTTCTGGCATCGCAATGGCTTAGCGCTCGCAGTGCACAGCTTTATTTTCAACAATAAAGTTAAATTATTAATAATAGTGATACAGTTCCGGGAGTGGGGCCATTTTTATTTGAAGATTATTTCTCTTTTCTTAAATGTTAATAGTTTTCGAGTTATTTGCAAAAACTACACTCCTTTTTTGAATTATTTAATTTAATCTTAGTTTGCTATTTGAATTTGCTTAATTGTGGGTTTGAAACTTTTGCACGCATTTCGAATCCGATGTCCCTCACTCATATTTTTACAACCACTAGCAAGAATTAACATCATTTTGAGTTTGTCTACTAGACTAGACTAGACTTTTTTTTTCCAACATTATATAAAAATGTTTAATTATATTTATTAATTACCGACTTTACTGATCTTCTTAATTTATTACTAGTTATATATATATATATATATATATATATATATATATATCATGATTTGTGTGTATTGTTTTATGTTCACTAGAAACTAGAACACAAGGAATTCTATTTACTTTTTCTTAACGTATCAAAGAAAAAGTTGTTTTGTTATACGTATATTAAAATAAAAGAAATTATAAGTTTTTATTAGTATCGTTTTCAGTCACAAATATTTTTATTTTTCAGTTTTTCCAGTGTAGTAAAAAACACAACCTCAGATAAATTCTGCTTTTCGTATTACAACTTCCAACCACAAAAAATGTGACGAATTACTAGTTTAGATATTAATATCAGAATAAGATAAAATTCCTTCGGCTTCCGCTTTTGCCAAAAATATCACCTACGACGGATTCTAAAAAATACATTTTTATTAAAAAACTTCTCTTATTCAAGGAGATATAGCCCATAGACCAAAAACTAGCCCCATTTTGCCTAAGGTATATCCTTAGAGTTTGTTTCTTACTCTAAGGGTCTATTCCTAAAGCTGGTTATAGTTGACTTGTACAACGATCTCTTAGAATGAATTCGATTATTGATGAAACAGTAATGTGAAACTATTTGTTCGGAACCTCTACACAGACACATTACAAAAACACGGGATGATAATATTCTGTCAGAATTTCTGTCAAAAATTGCAGGTTTTAATACGCCATTGTCATATAGCTAACTACTGTCTCCTCTCTGGAATATCTTAGAACTTTTTTGTCATAATCGCAGCTATTAGGATAGTTTCCTAACTTCATAATAGGTGTTTTCTTCTATGACGTACCATTAGATTAAGACCGATGCCCTCAAAAATATATACACAACTTATTTATTTATGATTTTGGATAAAAAAGTTATTCTTCATAAAAAGCTTATCTGAAAAATAAGATTGGTTTAAAAAAGAATGCCATTTCATGTATATAGTGTACGAAATAAATAAAAAAATGGGAGTTTGCAAAACAAAAATAATAAATAATAACTTTTTAGAGCTTGAAAATAAAAGTCAAAAAGAAGTTTTTTAAGTCCAGACTTAATTTTTGAGAAAAATTAATGGTGAATATGTAAAAATTTTGTCAAAAACAAATCCTATTATTAAAACATTTCTATAAGCTTTTTGACTTGTATTTGCAGACTTTTTAATTTAACTGTCTCGAAAACTTTTATTTTTCGTTTACAAACTTCTATTTTTGTATTTATTTCATACCCTGTATATAAAATTACATTATTATCTTATTATACCTCTTATTTTTCAGCAAAACTTTTTATGAACAATAACTTTTTCGCATAACATCACAAATAAAAAGTTGTCCATATGATAACCATTTTCGACGTATTGACCATTAAATTCCTAAAAAACTAGATTGCGCTTAAAAAAAATTTTTGCGTGTTTTCATTTTGAGCAACTTTTTTTGAAGCCAAACTTATTTTTTTAATAAGCAAAACTTTTTATATAACTAACTAAATAACATATTAATATCAATGTAAGATTATTGGAAATATTTAATATTATGTTTTAATTTAATTAGTATTAGTAAAAACGTTCCGATATAACAAACGAATCTACACATAAATATTCATGAATAATACAGTGAAGGTTTGTGCACTACCCGTTAAAATTAAAATATATATAAATAAATATTTTTAATTTTAATATAACATCTAGCAACTCATTATTAAATTTTAAAATATGAAAATATTCTTTTACGAACTTTTAAATAACTGTATACGTAACGACTTCTAAGCATTTATGAATTATTTGAACATTAATATGAGAAAAAATTATATTCACGGTGGCCTAGATTATTAATTTTTTTATGATTTTTAGTTATGATCCCGTCACTACATAAAAAACGAACCCTTATAGTAAGAATCTGTTATTGGTCTTGGTGTCACAGCCGATATCTCGGTAGCGGCAAAAGATATGGTAAAATTTACAAGGCTTAAACAAGCCACAAAGAACAGGAATCAATTTGGTAAAAAGACCAAAATAAAAAATATTACTTCTAATATTTTTTGTATCCAATTTTCAGAATGATTTTAATGAAGATCAAGCAGAGCTCACGTAAGATATCCTCTTCGAAATATATTACTTTATTAATTTTTTCAGTTTTTCATTCCTTTTAAAAATTGATATGATTGATTCCCTTGGGCTTGATTGCATAAGGTTACATTCGTAGAGAAGTCAGATATGGAAACTAAATTTTGGGCTTCTCTGCCCGAACATACAAATGTGTGGCTGACTCCTGTCAGTTTTTGTGGATATGCCCATGGTTTGCTCTAAATTTTGGGCTTTTCAGACCGAGTTTTTAAACATATGGCTGGCCCCTGTAAGACAGAAACACCTAACTAGTGGTTTATCATACTTCATCTTTTTTTTCGGACATGCCCACGATGGGAATGACATTGCATGATAGGACTAAGGTTCGCTGAGCACATCAGTAATTAAAATGCAAGGCTAGCTTCGGCATGCTTTGGAATGAGGATAGTATATTTTTCTCTGGTCGACTCTCAGTTAAGATTAGTGGTATAACTTTTTGGGGGTTGAGCTCTCAATATTTACTTGATTAAGTGTTCATATATCAGAAGGGAGCAGTACCTTAATAAGACTTTTTATTTCCTCAAGGATTCTCATCTCGACATGCTTGTTCATTGTAGAAACTGTGTGCCTGATTCACAAAAGCGTCTGTCTGTTTTTTTTCTTATATTTTGAAATTATTTTATATGTGACTTATATTTTAATTGAATGTATGTATATATTTTCTTTTTTCCTGAAATGTTTTGTTTATATATAATTGTTTTTATATCATTGATATAAATCAGAAACATATACCTACCTCATAGTTAGTTGAGTGTTTGTTATGATGTTTTTTGAATTTTTTACGTTTTAAGATTATTTTTTTCCAGTTCTGTCAACAAGATTTAATTCTTTAGACAATAAAGCACATTTGACTTTGACTTTAGTTTTTAGGAATTCATTCAGATAATCAACTTTCTTTTTACTTCCAATGTAAAAGGCAAATATTGTAATCATGAAAAAATCACCCTCCCAGGTTTTTACAGATTTTCACGTTTTAGAGTCCCTAGATGACAAAAACATGTTTTCTCAATTTGGTCGGTCTGTCTGTACGCCGCATAGCTCTAAAACTACTACCCGTTTGACTTAATATTCTGGTAAAAAATCCAATGGGATGAAATAATTACATTTTTGTAACAATCCAATATGGCGGAACAGATGGCAGCCTGATGAAATGTTAAAAAAAATTATTACTAAAAGACTACTTATCCAATTTATTTAAAATTTTGCACAAAAATCAAGTATTAAGTGGGAATCATTTGGTAAAATTTTGGTACGAATCCAAGACGGAGGATGAAATTTTAAAACATTATTACTAAAAAACTTACCCAATCCACCTGAAATTTTGCACAAAAATCAACTGGTAAAATTCTGGTGTGAATCCAAGATGCCCTAACTTCCCTCGTTATGAATCTTTCCTTTTATTGGGAATAGTGAAGTGTGACCCAAATTTAGTACAGTACATAGTCATTTAGTAACACACATATATATATATATATATACTGTCTTTTAAACATTTTTACTCGTCGCCATTTTGTTAGATCGTATTGGATTTCTACCAATATTTTACCAGTTTCAACCTATGCCACACTGGGCATAATTTAAAATAAATTCAATAAGTATTTTTTATGAAAATACACGCCGCCATTTTGTTACGTCATCTTGAATTCGTACTTATTTATCCCTATATCACATTTACTTTTTCTGCAAAATTTAAAGCCAACTGAATAGGATTTTTTTACGTTGATTTTTAAAAAAAATTTTTGGCCGCCGTTTTGTTCCGCTATCTTGAATTCGTACTACAATTTTATTAATCTAATAAGTAGTGTTTTTAGACCGATTTTTTAAATATTTTCTTTCGCCGCCATTTTGCTTTGAACTCTTATATTCATACAAAAATGTTACTAGTTCACTCTTATATAACACTTCATTTTTGTGTAAAATTTGAGGTAAATTGGAAAATTAGTTTTTTCAGTAATAATTTTTTTAACGTTTCACTACGCCGCCATCTTCCGGCTTATTGGATTTCTACCAAAATATTACCAGGTCATCCCCATATGACCCTTAATTTTTGACTAAAATTTGAAGTCACTCTAATAAGTAGTTTTTAAGCTATGCCGTAAACTGACACACCGACAGACAAATCGACAGACCGGCCGAGAGATAATTTTTCACGATTACAAATACTATATTTGGCCGCCATTTTGTTCAGTCATCTTGAACTAGAACAACAGTTTTACTAGTTCTGTATTCCACAATAATTATTTTTACACAATTTGAAATCAGTCCATTAAGTAGTTTTTCAAGCTGAGTTTTTAAATATTTTACTAAGCCGCCATTTTGTTCCACCTTCTTGAATTCGTACCAAAATTGTGTCAGTTAATTCCTACATAATACCTGATTTTTGTGCAAAATTTGAGATAAATCGGATAAGTAGTTGTGTAGAAATAATTTTTTTAACAATTCACTAGGCCGCCATTTTGTTTTGCCATATTGGATTTTTACCAAAATGTTACCAGGTCATCTCTATATGATACTTAACTTTTCCCCAAAAGGTGAATTCAATGGGGGCAAGTAGTTTTTAAGCTATGCGGTTAACTGACAGACAGGCAGACAAACCCACAGACAGACAGACGGAATTGATAAAACAATTTTTTTGGCATCTAGAGAAACGTCAAGATATGTAAACCCTGAGAGGGTGATTTTTTCACGATTACAAATATTTTATTTAGCCGCCATTTTGTTCCGCCATCTTCAATTAGTATCACAGTTTTATTAGTTCATCTGTATACCTCAATTATTTTTTGAATAATTTCGAAATGAAGCCCTTAAGTAGTTTTCCGGGCTGAATTTTTAAATATGTTACTAAGCAGCCATTTTGTTCCGCCATCTTGGATTCGTACGAAAATTTTACTACATAATACTTGATTTTTACCAAAAATTACCAGGTCAACCCTATATGACCCGTAATTTTCGACCAAAATTTGAAGTCAGTCGCGTGGGTAGTTTTTTAGCTATAACGCGAATAGACAGACCGACAAACAGACCGACCGAATTAAGAAAACATGTGTTTCGGCATCTAGAGACCCTGAAACGTAAAGATCTGAAAAAATCTCAAAGGGTGATTTTTTTACGAATACTTCCCTTTTACGGGGGAAGTAAAAATCAGCATAAAGAATTACTTATTAGATTGATTTCAAATTTGGTGAATTAAGCGTGATATCGAGATGGACTGGTAAAGTTGTGTTACCAATACAAGATGACGCAACAAAATGGTAAAATTAAATGTGATATAAATATAAACGGGTACGAACTCAATATAGTAATCATAAAAAAAAATGTGTAAAAACTACTTAATCAACTTATTAATTATGTCCGAAAGTCAAAGGTGGCGTAGATAGAAACTGGTAAAATATTGGTACGAATCCAATATGGTGAAACAAAATGACGCCCAATAAAAATGTTTGGAAAGACAGTTTATGTATATGTGTTACTAAATGACTATATGTAGAACTAAATTGAGTCACGCTTCACTATGCCTAAGAAAAAAAAATATTCACAACGAGGGAAGTTCCGGGTAAAGGAAATTTACCGATAAAGTTAGCTTCGTAGCCACGTCAGATGTTGACCCTAAATTTTGGGGTTTTCTGACCTAATTTACTGGCTTCTGTCAATGAGTCATGTTTGTTTTCAGTGACTCATTTTTTTCTTTACCAAGAAAAAAGTATGAGAACTTAAATTTACCAAAAAGTTAGTGGTTGTGTTTCCATTGAATAATAGTCTGTTTAGTACCATAATTACTTTTAGCATTGTATACAATGTATATACTTTATTATACATTATATAATGGTATTACTAAACGGAGGTATTCCGGTGTAGGAATCTACGCACAAATAAATATTCATGAATAATATCCTGTAGGTTTTCATAGTACCATACTTCATTTAAATTATAATCTTTATATATAACTATTTTAAATATCACTATTACATCACGCAAAAAACAAGAAAATTTCTCCCATATTTACAAATTGTGTACATGTGACACTGTGGCGGCTTAACTTGAGTTACTTGGGCATTAATCTGAAAAAAAAATATATCACTAATGGTCTATATTAGCAATATTTCTGGTATTATTATTGATACAGGGTATCGCAAACTCGATATGTTAGTTATAGTAAACTATTAATGCAAAATATTTAAAAATTTCAGCCATTTCATGTTGGATCGGATTGGATTTCATGATGGATTAGTTATCTTAAACAGGACTGCCCGTACAAAAAAAAACACTATATTTTTAAAATAAAAATATTGATCTAGTCAGTTCACAACATGGAATTGTCATATATTCATTATTCTTTAGTTTAGCTGTCGCCTGCATTTAAACCACATCGTATATATTTACTCTTATTATTTTGTTCTATTATATATTGTTTAAAGACCAGGCAAAAGTCAAAGGACCCGTTCAAAAGTTTCGTTCTTAAGTTTGGAAAATCATCAAGTTGCTAGTTTTTCACTAGCTACCTAGCTGCACTATGGTAATGCTATGTTTTGCTTTTGTAATTTTTTAGTTATTATTTTCGAGATATCTGTGTTTTATTTTATATCAAGTAATGTTATTTAAAAACTATTTATGTTTATTTTGTTTCGATTTTTAATGTACGCGTTTTCTTTGTTTCTAAAACAGCACATTTTAATCACAAACAAACATTCTTCAGTGGTTGCTGAAATTAATTAATATCACCATGCGCAGTTTAAAAAATTAGAACCTGGGATTTTCTACTTATTGCTAGGGCACAGTCGAGTTTGGGACACCCTGTATACTATTATAGGCTAACTGACAAGCAGTATAAATGCGAACAGCAGCGGTGTGTATTCTATTTATGTTTTATATTGTATAATAAATTCAAAAATTATACAAATGTGTAATTAAAATTCTTCACGCTTGATTTTTTCTTCTTAGTACACTATGTATGTATAATTTAATTTATTTTTATAATTATTATTATATTAGATTGCCTACTCAAATATGCACATATATTGTTAGAAGATGAACCCTTTGATTACTCTACGTTATTAGGTATACTTTTGAAATCTTGCAATTTATCTATAAAAGTAAGAAAATGATGAAACATCCAAACATAAAATGACTTACTTAAAAACTTTACTAAACGAAGTTGAATATTGTAGATTACAATTTGTTATTTATTTTACATATGAAAGAGCCATTTATTATACATTACTTTAACCGATGGGTCAAGCGAAATACTTGGAAAATTATCGATGGACCGATGGCTTAAAGGTCGAAGCGCTGATATTTCGACTAGCAAGGAAATCTTAGAAAAGTGTAAACCAAACTTTTACAAACACACAAATATATATATATATATATATATATATATATATATATATATATATATATATATATATATATATATATATATATATATATATATATATATATATATATATATATATATATATATATATATATATATATATATATATATATATATATATATATATATATATATATATATATATATATATATATATATATATATATATATATATATATATATATATATATATATATATATATATATATATATATATATATATATATATATATATATATATATATATATATATATATATATATATATATATATATATATATATATATGCTTATATATATATATATATATATATATATATATATATATATATATATATATATATATATATATATATATATATATATATATATATATATATATATATATATATATATATATATATATATATATATATATATATATATATATATATATATATATATATATATATATATATATATATATATATATATATATATATATATCTATATACGGAAATCTTATTTCATTGGGTCTAGGTTAATAGTAAAACACAATTTTGCACATCAAGTCAACGTTTCGCTCATAGTGGTGTTGAGCTTTTTCAAGACTTTATTTGGACTTGTATATATATATATATATATATATATATATATATATATATATATATATATATATATATATATATATATATATATATATATATATATATATATATATATATATATATATATATATACGGAAATCTTATTTCATTGGGTCTAGGTTAATAGTAAAACACAATTTTGCACATCAAGTCAACGTTTCGCTCATAGTGGTGTTGAGCTTTTTCAAGACTTTATTTGGACTTGCTTGATTTCTAAAAAAAAAATTTTTAATAAAAAAAAACATGGGATATTAAATACAGAAGCGCAAACATTACTAAATATTTTATTTGCCAAACGTACCATACCTGATATAATTATATTATCACTAAGGTGTGCTTCTATAAAAAAAATTAAAAATAATGAAAACATTTGTTTTAAATTTAATATTATTAATATGAAAGTTTTATAGATTTAAGGCTTAACCTTTAAATGGCCTAATTCCAACAGGTCGAAAAAAAACTTGGCGGTACGTACTGTTGATTCCGAAAGCACTATGCCTAACCTAACCTAACCAACCAATAGACCATTTTAGAATTACGTCATGTCTTCTGGGGCACACCTTAACCTATTTTGTCAGTTTTGAGAAATCATTTAATCAACATTGTCAAAGCTTTCGATCATGTTGCCACTTAATATCACTACTGACCTTTGGGCATAATTTAAAATAAATTCAAGTAGTTTTTACGTTGACACATACCGCCATTTTGTAACGTCATGTTGAATTCGTACCAGTTCATCCCATTATCAGATTTAATATTTCTGCAAAATTTAGTAATTGAACAACATTTTTTTAGGTTAATTTTTTAAAACTTTTATTTGACCGCCATTTCGTTTCGCCATCTTAAAATTAAAACCTATATTATCTGTCTTTACCTATTCCGTTGGTCCGCAGATATTTCCCAGATGGTTTTTGTTAACGATCCTCTTGTCGTTATGTTAGAGTGGTGTATTATTTTGGATTAGGATCCGGAAAATAAAACACCACAGCTTTTTTTAAATTGTCGACGCTTCCCAACTTTATTGTTGCATCCTCAGAACACATACATTTTATATCCTGTATGAAACCCATATTATCAGTCTTTACCTACCTTTACCTTATATATTTCCTAACCCCAAATAATCCACCACTACAATATCTGGCAAATATCTGCGAACCAACGGAGTAGGTAAAGACTGACAACATGGGTTTCAATAACGTTGTGGAACATCGACGATTTAAAAAAAGACTTTGGCATCTAGCCAATTTGTTCGGCTATCTTGAATTAGTACCACAATAATTAGTTGACCCTATACGCTAAAACATGAATTCAATCCATTAAGAGTTTTTTATGTAATAACTGAGAGAGTGATTTTTTTTAATAATATTTTTTTTAACATTTTACAAATATTTCATAGTCTTTGGCTGCCAATTTGATAAAACATATTTTTTGGCATCTAGGGACGCAAAAACGTAAAAATGTGTAAAACCTGAGATTGTGATTTTTTCACACTTTATTTGGCCATCTTGAATTAATACTACAATTTTAATAGTTAATCCCTATACAACAATTAGTTGTGGCACAAATTTGAAATCAAAACATTAAACATTTTTTTCAGGTTGAATTTTTAAATATTTTATTAAGCCGTCATTTTGTTCCGCCATCTGGGATCCGTACCAAACTATTACTAATTGAATCCATAACATAATATTTGATGTTTTTGTAGAATTTGAGATAAATTGAATATTTTTTTAACATTTCACTAGGCCGCCATTTTGTTTCGCCATTATATTGAATTTTTACGAAAATTTACCAGGTCATCCACATATAACCCTTAATTTTTGACCGAAATTTGAAGTCAATCGTGTAGTAGTCTTTAAGCTCTGCGGCGAACTAAGAGACAGATAGACCGATAGACGGCAGACAGAATTGATAAAACATATTTTTTGGAATCTAGGGACGCTAAAGTGGATGTATAAAACCTGAGAGGGTGACATTTTCACTATAACAAGCAGTTTATTTGATTCAAGTTATTGAAATCAATCGGGTAAATAGTTTTTTAGCTAGACTGCGAACAGACAGACAGACCGACGGAATTGAGAAAACATGTTTTTATCTAGAGACCCCGAAACGTGAAAAACTGAAAAAATCTCGGGGAATGATTTTTTTCACGACTACAATACTTCCCTTTTACGAGGGAAGTAAAAATGCAATATAAACACATTAGAACCTGACAATGTAGTGGCAAAATGACATTTAATTTTCTGCCCTTCAGAAAAAGTGTGACAGTCACGTGACCTAAAATGGCCAATAACATATCTGTGTTCTATCTTCTAAAATGAGCCGAACAACACTTACAATTTATAAGAACTATTTAATATTTCTTGGAATCCCATCAAGGCTCCGAACCTTTGAATCATCGGTGCACAAAGTGTTCAAAACCAGAAACGGTTTATTAATGGGATTTTTATTTCGGGGTGTAAAAAAGGAGTGTACGAAACGAGAAAATGTCCTTTGGATATATAATAGTTGGATATTTTTCTAGTGCGGTAACATACGAGTGCAGCAATATGCTTTACCCCTCAACGACTCAACAATTTCAATACAAGAATAATATTTTTATTTGTAATTAAAAGAATATTCGTAGACCGAGTCTTGGTAATCACATGAGGTTCAATTTAAAAATAACATTTTTCGTTGTATATAAAAGTTTATATTTTTGACACAACTTGTGAAAACAAAGATGACACCGGCAAATGTATTACATTTTTGGTCAATTACGTAACCAGCTCATTGTATCACCGGTAGTGTAACAAATCATTAACTCACTTGCGATATAATAGCGCATTAGATAACTCAAATAACTTAAAATTAGCCATGTAATAAATGTTTCCTGCATGTGGTCGATACATATTTGTAATCATGAATGTCAACATAAATTGATTAAATGTCTAACGTTTAATATACTTACTGATAATTTCTTTGCGGTAAGCAGCTCATTGCATCACTGGAAGTGTAAAAAATCACTAACTCAATAACTCAAATAACTTAAAATTAGCCATGTAATAAATGTTTCCTGCATGTGATCGATACATATTTTTAATCACGAATGTCAACATAAATTGATTAAAAGTCTAAGATTTAATATACTTACTGATAATTTCGTTGCGGTTGGGCCGAATTATTTAATAATTTAAGCATTTGAAAATACAATTCCAGAAATAGCTTATAAATGTAGACTTCAAACTAAATGATATTTTCGCAAGTTGTTTTTCTCTTACACCGATTCCAAAAATGTTGTACACACTTCTAACAGAAATAGTGGAGACAATACTCAACACACGTGAGGTGAAAAACACTTGCTAAGTTAATCATTTAAAAGTTATTTGCAAATATTTAGTTTCGAAAATCTAAAAGGAATAATACGGCCCAGAAAAGGCTAAAATGAGAAAGCTAGCAATGATTCAATATCATTCATATTCTGTTTGCCATCCTTTAAAGTGTGCTTATTGGTATTTTCATTGTAGCTTTCTCTGGCTCGTATTAAAAACTAAAAAAAATGTATACTAACTTAATTGAAAAACTTTAGGAATTTCAGTTGGTTCACTTTACAACTTAATTTTTATGAGATAAGGCAGTGTTTAAATGGAAGTATTATATTGGCACATACAACATATTTTGGAAATGCAGGTCTTAAGTTTTTTGCCACTACCGTCAACTACTTTATTTCAGCTCTGGCTTCAACATTACGAAATTCATCTGGTAAATTATCCAGATATAGTAAGTGTTTAAAAAATGCTTATTGGTATTGAGTTTCATAAGAAATCATAGAAATATTTACATAAGCACACGTGGGATTTTTTATATAGATTTGCTATTTTCCCACGATATCCATACTGCTAATACAGCTGCAATATTTCAAGATATAAAACTGACATTATCACCTATAGAATGAAAGTTCCGACGTATTGAATGGTAACATTTTCAATACGTATTGATCATTATTCTTTATTTTAATGAAAAACTACTGGTATTAGGTGTAACGCACAGCACTAATCGTAAAAAATAATGTTACAAATAAATAGTATGTCAACAAGATCTTGTTCTAATGAAGCCGTTATATTTTAGTCGACAACAATAAATAATATATAGGAACAAGATAAATTGAAGAAATTTAGAATTAATATTAGTTTGAAGGCTAAAGTGACAGTTCTTAAAGCATAACTCTAGAAATCGCAAATTCTTGCAGTAGAAAGTGAATATACATACATATATTTTCACTTTTTATTTTTTGAATTATGTGCAAAAAAGTGTAAGAAAAAAACTTGTAGATTTTCTGGACAGCTTTTAGCGATATGACAAAAAACAAAGGCTCATCCAAAACCTGCCAAAATGGTAAAAAGTTATTCTAAATAGGATACTCCATATTTTTTTGACGTCTGGAAAATTATCCGAAAGATATCCGAAATAGCCACGGATTGTCAAGATATATCAGTTTTGGTTTTTAACGTTATGCATGGTTATTTCGATTTATTTTGAATATTTTTTACTAATATTTAAGGAAAACGAAAAAGCCTTTCCAGGCATCAAAAAAAAATGATATGCTATTCAGAAAAACGTAAGTTGTGTAGTTTTCGCAGTATGTCAGAATATAAAAAAATACCGGTAATCAAGCATTTAAAATGTTGGCATAATTAAAAAGCACCCGACCCTGTACTAAGAAAGAACAAATTATTTTACAAATTCTAAGACACCGTATTAAAGTTCTTATAAGAGAATAATGAGTACTCAAATTGCTACAAAAATATTTACTTTAAACTGTTGTGACTGGAATGACATCGAGGAATATACTGCAGTCCGATGCACTTCTTTTGTAATTAAAATAAAGTAGGTATCGTTTTATAAGTCTTTTTAACACACTTAACAAAAGTTCTGCCTAGTTAAAATTTAAGATATATGGTGGACGTTTAATATTCAAAGCAGTATTAAAGTTCCAAAAGGTGATGTCGATTGACACCGTTAATATAACTTGGTAAGAAATCTGTATTGGTCACAAAAAATTATTCTTTAAACATTCTTTACCATTTTCTTTCTACCTATGCCACACTTGACTTTTGGGAATAATTTAAAATTAATTCAATAAATAGTTTTTACCTTAGAGTAAGAATTAAAGTAGAGATCACAACACATTCATAAATCACGTTAGGGGTATGCGCCAACATGGTTCCCCTATTTTTCACATCCTATCGACCAATGTTTACGATAAAACAAGAAGTGGGGATAGCCCATGCCCAAGCCGTGGCCATTTGTTGACGAATGCCAGTGACGGCGTGAGTTTTCACTTCCTGCATAAGGAAATATCACTAATCGTGAAAAAATTATCGTTCCGGGTTTTTACAGATTCTCATATTTTTCCATTACTGTCGGTCGGTCGGTCTTTTCCGGTATAGCTAAAAAATCTACTTACTCGATTAACTTTAATTTTATTTAATTTTCCACAAAAATTACGTCTAATATAAAAAAAAAGTGGTAAAATATTGGTATGAATTCAATATGGCGAAATAAAATGACGACCTGTTAATGCCACCGTTTTGTTTTCCTATTTTGAATTTATCTCAACATTTTTACCAGTTCATCCCTATATAATATTTAATTTTTGAGCAAAATTGAACATAATAATAATGTAGTAGTTTTCTGCATTGACACACATCATTTTATTAGGCCGCCATTTTGGATTTGTAGTAAAACTTATCAGTTGATGGTCATGTCACACCTAATTTTTCTGCAAAATTTTGATAAAATGGATAAGCAGTTTTTTAGTAATAATTTTTTAACATTTCAATAGGCCGCTATTTAGTTCTGCCATATTGGATTTTTACCAAAATGATACTACGTCATCATCATATGACTTTTAATTTTTAACCAAAACTTGAAGAAAATAGAACAAGCAGTTCTAACCGACGGAACTGCGAAAACTATTTTTTTGCAACTAGAATACTTTCCCGTTGCGAGCAAAAGTAAGAAAAAGCGAGCGCTATAAGATAAATTTAAAAAATAAAAGATGTTTTTTAATTTTCATTATCCTAAATCTTAAATACTAACTAGTTTAGAACATGTTTAAGAACACATTTTTTTACTTTTAATTAACCAAAGAATCACCATTTAAATTCCTTTACCTCACAACACTTATATAAAAATCTGGCCAAACTCAAGTGAAAATTAAAAAAAGGCCCGAAATCATCCGAAACTTTATTATTTCCCCAGATTTAATCCAAAATCTAGTGAATTTCGAAATCGCAGTACGTTTTTTTGAGCGTGAGACGCCCATTGACTATTTTAATTTAGTAGGTAGGAATTGGTAGGAAAAACTATTGTAATCGTCAAAATAATCACCTCAGAGTTTTTCTTGTATCATTATGAACCGGGTTGGTCAATACGTCATGCGACCCAAAATAAGTGATAAAGGTATCTTCCATTAGACATAACAAGTCCTCTGAAAAAGGAAATCTAGCTGTTTACTTAATGATTAAAAGACAATTCCAAACTTAACGGCCATTTTTGTACAAACTCACATTGCCGCACCATAGTTAGGTCAACTAAAGGTCCTAGTTTAGCAATGTCCAAGCAAAAGTAAATAAAACTTATTTATTAAATATATAAAAAATCAATGTTTTTCTAATGTCACTGCACCTTTAGAACGCTACTTTTTAAAGTAAGGCAACATATAATTAGAAGATTTGAACCGTATTAACAATTACAAAATAATACATTAAGAGACATGCAATAGTGAAGCTAAGAAAAGCTTGATATTTTTTTTCAGCAAATTAATCTCTTTAATGTTAAAGTTTATTGTAGTTCCACGACCCGCTATTGGTTCAATTCAAAAACTATTGTAATCGTCAAAATAATCACCTCAGAGTTTTTCTTGTATCATTATGAACCGGATTGGTCAATACGTCATGCGAATCAAAATAAGTGATAAATGTATCTTCCATTAGACATAACAAGTCCTCTGAAAAAGGAAATCTAGCTGTTTACTTAATGATTAAAAGACAATTCCAAACTTAAAAGGCCATTTTTGTACAAACTCACATTGCCGCACCATAGTTAGGTCAACTAAAGCTCCTAGTTTCGCAATGTCCAAGCAAAAGTAAATAAAACTTATTTATTAAATATATAAAAAATCAATGTTTTTCTAATGTCACTGCACCTTTAGAACGCTACTTTTTAAAGTAAGGCAACATATAATTAGAAGATTTGAACCGTATTAACAATTACAAAATAATACATTAAGACACATGCAATAGTGAAGCTAAGAAAAGCTTGATATTTTTTTTCAGCAAATTAATCTCTTTAATGTTAAAGTTTATTGTAGTTCCACGACCCGCTATTGGTTTTTAAGCCACGCCGGTCACGTGACCCTGTAACAATCTTTACTGTAACCTATTATACTTTTTTACTATAAGAATCCCTTGGTAATGAGAGTGGGATGATCTAATACGATAGTGGGATAGTCTAATACGTAGAGTTGTCGTTCGGGGTTGCCATATCTAACTAAAACTCTTGTTACTGCTGTAATCTGATCTAAGGCTTTGGGTATTTTAACTTGTATTTTACTATTTTGCAATAAAAGTAGTTTCTTTGTACTGCCTAGAAACTAATACTAGAAAAACATTACTATTTTTTGTATGAAAATTTTTATGCATCATATTTAAACATATTCACCGTAATATAAATTGGTATAAACATTGGAGTTCCTGGCTAGGCTTAGCATCGTCGTACGATGGACCTTATATTGAGAGGTAATCTTGGCAGTGACTAAATATGTAAATAATGAACTCTATTTTTATTCTTACTCTAAGGTTTTTACAGTGACACATACCGCCATTTTGCTACGTCATGTTGAATTTGTACCAGTTTATGCCATTTTCACATTAATTTTTCTGCAAAATTTGTCAATTGAACAAGATTTTTTACGTTGAAAAATTGAAACCTAAACATCAGTCTTTACCTACTACGTTAATCCGCAGATATCTCATAGATATTAATGTTTTAAATGGTTTTCGTTAACGATCCTGTTATTGTTATATTAGAGTGGTGTATTACTTGGGGTTAGGATCCAGTAATAAAAATAAAAGCCCTTTTTTAAATTGTCGACGTTTTGCTCTTTATTGTTGCATCCTGGGGACATAGATTTTATATCCGGCATGAAACCCATATTGTCTGTCTTTACCTACTTCCTATGTCCGCAGATATTTCCTAGCCCCAAATAATACACCATACCACAATAAGAAGATCTCTAATGAAAACCACTTAGAAACTTAATATCTGGGAAGCGTCTGCGAACCAACGGAGAAATAAAATCTATATATGTGTCCTGAGATTGCAACAATAAAGTTGTGAAACGTCGACAATTTAAAAAAGTCTTTTATTATTTTTTTACTTGATTCCAACCCTAAATAATACACCACGTATCGATCGTTAACGGAAACCATTTAGAAACTTAATATTTTCATTCATTTCATGCAGGATATAGAATCTATATATTATGTGTCCTGAGACTGCAACAATAAAGTTGCGAAACGTTTGAAATTTGAAGTCAATTGGGTTAGTTTTTAAGCTATGTTGCGAACTGACAGACTGGCAGATGGGACGACGGAACTGATAAAACATATTTCGTATCTAGGTACGCTAAAACGCATAGATGTATTAAACCTGAGAGTGTGATCTTTTCACGATTACAAACATTTTATTTCATCGCCATTTTGTTCGGCCATCTTGAATTAGTACAATAATTTTACTGGTGGATCTCTCTACCACAGTTAGTTATAACACACAATTTGAAATCAAACCATTACGCAGTTTTTCTGGCTGCATTTTTAATAAGCCGCTATTTTGTTCCGCCATCTTTGATTCGTACCAAAATATTACCAGTTGATTCCGACATATTACTTGATGTTTTATGCAAAATTTTAGATAAACTGGATGAATAGTTTTTTTTTTCAATATTTCACTAGGCCTCCATTTTGTTTCGCCATATTGGATTATTACCAAAATATTACTAGGTATTCCTCATGTGACTCTTAATTTTTGACCAAATTTGAAGTCGATGGGTTAAGTAGTCTTTAAGGTATTCAGCGAACTGACAGACAGACAGACAGACCCACAGACGGATCAACGGAATTGATAAAACATATTTTTTGGCGTCTAGGGACGCTAAAACGTAAATATGTGTAAAACCCAAGAGGATAATTTTTTTGGCCGCCGTTTTGTTTGGCCATCTTAAATTAGTACCACTATTTTACTAGTTGACCTCTATACCACAATTAGTTATGACACACAATTTGAAATCAAATCATTAAGCAGTTCTTCAGGCTGGATCTTTAAATATTTTATTAAACGGCCATTTTGCTCCGCCATCTTGGATTCGTACCCAAATGTTACCAATTGATTCCAACATAATACCTGATGTTTTTGCAAATTTTGAGATAAATTGTATGAGTAGTTTTTTAATAATATTTTTTTAATTCCACTAGGCTGCCACTTTGGTTATATACCAAAATATCACCAGATCATCCCCATATGACCCTTAATTTTTGACTAAAATTTGAAGTAAATCGGGTAAGTGGACTTTAAACTACGCCGAGAACTGACAGACCGACAGACAGGCCGACGGAGGTGATAAAACATATTTTCTGGCATCTAGCGACGCTAGATCGAAAAATGTGTAAAACCTGAGAGGGTAATTTTTCAGGATTATAAACATTTTATTTGGCCGCCATTTTGTTCGGCCATCTTAAATTAGTACCACTATTTTAGTAATTGAACCCTATACCACAATTAGGTATTTGAAATCAAACCATTAAGCAGTTTTTTCAGGCTGAATTATTAAATATTTTATTAAGCCGCCATTGTGTTCTTAATAATATCTTGGATTTGTATCAAAATGTTACCAGTTGATTCCAATAAAATACTTGTTCTTTTTGCAAAATCTGAGATAAATTGGATGAGTAGTTCTTTAATAATATTTTTTTAGCATTTCCGCGTTACCAGGTCATCCCCATATGACCTTTAATTTTTGACCAAAGTTTGAAGTCAATCGGGTAAGTAGTTTTTTAGCTATGCCGCGAACCCACAGATTGACGGACAGACCGACGGAATTAAGAAAGCATGTTTTTCGTTATGTAGGGACCGTGAAACGTGAAGATCTGAAAAAATCTCGGAGAATGATTTTTTCACGATTACAATACTTTCCTTTTACGAGGGAAGTAGAAAGGTTGACTTTTATAGCATTTGATTTTATATTTGTTTTTTTTTATGTTGCATATTTACCCCAAGAAGTTAAATTACAATAAATATGTACATAACTGTATCTTAATACTAAGGCACAAAACAAAATTGTTTATTTGAGAACATTGGCAAAAAAACATGGGCGAGGAAAGGAAGAAAAACATCTGTAAACATACTGAGTTCAGTACATAGTCACAGTATATATGTGTTACATATACTATCTTTTCAAACATTTCTTTTGGGCGCCATTATGTTCCATCATATTGGATTCCTACCAATATTTTACCAGTTTTTCTCTGCCTATGCCTCATTTGACTTTTGGGCATAATTTAAAATAAATTCAATAAATTCAGCTTATCCCATTTCCATATTTAATTTTTCTGTTAAATTTGAAGTCAGTTGAACAAGATTTATTACGTTGATTTTTAAAAAAATTATTTGGCAGCCATTCGGTTTCGCCATCTTAAACTTGTATCATTACTTTACCTGTGGATCTCTATATCACACTTAATTATTGCACAAAAATTGAAATTAATTTAAAAAGAATTATTTTCACGCCAATATTTTTAAATATGTTGTTAGGCACCTTATTGATTTTGCTATCTTGGACTCATATCAAAACTAGTTCATTCCTATGTAACACTTAATTTTTGTGCAAAATTTGAGATGAATTGGGTAATTAGTTTTTTTAGTAATAACTTTCTTAACAGTGTTCCGACATATTGAATTTTTACCAAAATATTACCAGATCATCCCCATGTGACCCTAAAATTTTGAGTAAAATCTGAAGTCAATCTGGTAAGTAGTTTTTAGTCTATGCAGCGAAATGACGGACCGACGAAATTCAAAAAAACATATTTTTTGGCATCTACTTTCCTTTTACGAGAGAGTGAAAAAACATTTCATTGATATTGGCTTCCAAACATTAGGCTTTATGCAGATAATGCCACCGAACTGAAGGCATTATAAATATATTTTAAATTGTGATGTCTTATGTGTTTTTATTTCGTAATGTGTAAAGTGTGTTTTATGTTTTGATTTATTTTTTTTTTGGATATTTGACACTGGATTTTGGGATCTGTGGTGAGTAATTTATTTATACCTTTTTGTTTTTAGTTGTAACTAGATGTAAATGTTGTAGTTTGAAAAAATATCTGGGAAACCGATCGAAACGACACTCAATTAAAAAAAAAATGGACAAAAATTTTAAGTTAACCGATAGCGGTTAAATCTGACATATAGTTATGAAATCAAAATTTAAAAAATGTCGAATTTGAGAGGTAAGACCAATCACGTGACATCTTTATAGTCATTTTGCATTATTTTTTGAAGCAAAAACTACTTGCAAACTCAAATTTCACCTAAGTAATTTAGTAAAAAAAAATCCTTAGTACCGCCAGTTTAAAGACACAAGATAGTACAAGGCTTTGGTTGTGTTATTATAAAAAACAACACAAACGATCATTTCCGCCCGAAGCTTTATTGAATTAGCATACATTTCTCAATTACGTAAATTATACGTATTGTAATACGTTTATTATAGTAAATTATACTATTGATAAAATTATCGTTGCTTTGAGAAAGTGCGTATATATAATATAATTAGTTCTAAAAGAAGGCAAAATTGAAACATAAATAATTCCTGCAAAAATCGAGGTAAAAATACTTTTCTCATTCCTAACGACTGCAATGCATATACAGGAAATTCATGTTCAAACTCTTTTTTTTTAGTTTATCTTCTAAAAATATAAAAAAAATATATAAATAGGGATCCAAACTCGTATCTTTTTGAGATACAGATAGTTAAAATATCATTATTCCGTATTTTAGAATTAATATGTTTGTTACTTATATTATATTTTTGGACGTTTAAATAAAAACGGTTCTCTTTCAAACTCCTGTTTTTTTTTTGTTTAAATAGGTAAATATGTGCAGTTTCCCGTACACGCCAAATACGCTTTTAAAGATAAAGTAAAGATGCATTTTTTTCTAAAGCTTTCCCCCGTATGGGATTTTACTGTATTTTTTTATTCAAAATCATTTTTTGAACCAAATTTTAGTTATTTGTAAGTATTTTTAAAAACCTGGTAGCAGGGCTAGATTTACCTGAGCTGAGGCCCTACGCCATATATAACTTGAGACCCTCTCGGCAATAACTATTAAGTGTTATAATAACTTTTAGATCTTTCTTTGAGGAGGGGGACAAACTCGTATACTAATAATATTACAACAATACAAGCAAATATATTTTCGCTATACATATCATTTAAATTATTATTTAAAAAAAAACATGTTCTTGGCTTTATTTTAACAAAATCATCTACTAGTTCATTGTAATCTATGCTTTTAACAATTTTTTATTCGATATATAACATCGAGAGATAGGAAATTTTTTCTGTTGGATTCAGCTTCTAGTAAGAGATCCGACTGCATAATTTCTACGCCCATTTTTTTTTAATCAAAATGTAATTTTTAGAGATAATTAATTATTAATAGAGGAATACATTTCTGCAGGTTTGCCTATCAAAATTAGCCTTAAGTACTTTTTCTCATGCACAGGGTGATTTTTAAAAAACGCCTAAATATAATGTCGACGTTTCGTGTTCGTGCAACCACCATGAAATTATTTTTTCCAAATACGAACCTGGATTTTTAATACACATTTTTATAACTATTTTTCTATCACCTTTCTAATGATGTACTACACAAATACCTTTGGCGATGTTTCGACCGTGTAAAGTGTCATCATCAGTAATTTTTACAAGTACAGCCCTGATTTTATAATTTAAAACCCTTAGAAACGCTTTATTGCATTTTATTTGATATTTAAAAAGTAAATGAAAGTAAATTAATTAACAATTAAATACTAATATGGGAACAAAGAACAATTTACCTAAAAGAATCACAACAATTACATGGTCATTCCCAACACTTGTAATAAACTCCAGTTTTGAAAATTCCTCTGTAATTACATATTTTGCAATTTGTTTTGATTCCTTGTGTTACAACGTTGTCTGCTCCCATATTAGTATTTAATTGTTAATTAATTAATTTTCACTTATGATCCAAATACTAAATAAAGTGAAATAAAACGTATCTATATAAGAACTTTAAATTATGAAACTACGGCATGATGCATTTTACAGGGTCAAAAAGTCGCCAAAGGTATTTGTACAGTACATCACTAGAAAAGGGATAAAATATTATTCTGGAAATGAGAATAAGAATCCAGGGGTGCGATTTTGCACTTATCATTTCGTTAGTTAACGAAAATTTTCTCCATTCGGAGAGCTGTTCGGCATGACAATCGGATTTTCCGATCCTGTTTCGTTAAAAACCAACCTATTACTAAAGCCGCCATTTTCCGAATCTGTCAGTTCTTGAGTTTTTGGTAATATCTAATTTACTGCCTTGGAGTTTAATTTCGTAAAATAAAAAATAGTTTTGATTACTTGAAAGCTAAGCCATGATATATTAGCATATACATCATACCGTTAATAATCAACAAATGCCAAAATATTCAAGAAAATCATGAAAACATGGAACCTCCAAATAGGCAGCGAAAATACAAAACTAGAAAAAAAATCCTTTAAATTAAACAAGGTAATCTAATCTGTTTAAAAAACATTATCTATGTCATATTATTACGAAACCTGTATATTTTAGTTATTAATGAATCATTATTTTTAATTCAGTGAATTCTTTCCTGATTTGATCATTTTATTAGAAGTAGGGGAAAACATAAAACGCTATCCCCAAAATGTACTTCTTTTGAAGAAATACTTAACAAAGTTGTGAATATTCTGTTTAAATATTAACTAAATTATTTACTATATGGTGCAAAATTCTATATTACGTATTTTATTTTTAAAAGAAAAGGGGGACCTATGTTTATATCTATTATAATCCAGCATCGCGGCTGTTATGCAACCACATTAACATACATCTATCCGCCTTTGAAACGGGGCGCGCCTTCCATAGAAAAATAATATAATAATATAGGCGAAATGCGTTCCTCGGGAGAACAAAGCGTTTTAAACTTAGAGTAAGAATAAAAATCTTACTCTAGGTTGTAAATGCCCGTTGTTACTGGGGAATGGCCCTCCATATTTGAGGAATACGGCAGTATTTTATTTCATTTTGGTCTGTCGTAACCTAACCTAACTTTTTTAGTTCACAAATACACAGTAAACAAGTCGAACAGCTGATGGATCACTTGTGGAGACATAACAGTGGTTTAATAATGGTGTATTTAAGTATTTCAAAATTGAACATAAATTCAAGCAACTAGGAACCAATTTAAGAATAATAGTTTTTATTCATGGAAAGACTAAAGAAGCAGTAAGGGCAGCTGAATCTAGATTATCATAATGGTGATACCTGAGACTATTGCAGGTAGGCATGATTTGGTATATTTTAGCAAATAGAATGTACTTGCTTAAATTATATTTCATTGTCTATGTCGAGGTCTATGTATAACTTGTAAACAAAAGTATTCTTTAACAGGTATTATTAAAGAAAATGTATAGCGTAAGCTATTATTTTCTTAGGTCTTATATATTTTCACTGTTGAGGGCGAAATGAAATAATCTTTGTTTTTCTTTAAAAGAACTATAGATGGAATTGTATAATGTTATAATTATTAGAGAAGGGAAATAATTAGTTATTATATATTACACAGTATGAGGTGTATGGCACATTTATTGATTATAGCAATATTTTTACAGCTTCTGCAGAATATGACACTAAAAAGGAGGAAATGATATAAGAAATGATGTCAAGTATTTGACACAGTATTTTCATTTACATTTCACATACTTAGTCGATATAAGGAAGAACAATCACCGAAGCACAATTACAAATTCCTCGATAAGCTGTTTTGTTGATTCAAATTTGAACTCGACCATTTTGATTGTAGAAGATATATACCTGTGTAAGTATTAATTGTGATTATTTGTTTTTTTTTATAAACTTACTATAATATTAGCCTTAGGCAGGTTAGGCTAGTATAATTCATAAGCTTATGTTTAGCAAAGTCTAATGCAAAACATACGTATGGGTTCGTTATTATAACAAATCATCAGTTCACAGTATCAAACAGAATTTAACACTTGAAATCTTGTTTGATTTGACTAATGGTTTTTGCACTGATATTCTGTCGGAAAACAGCAGCAAGATAATGCATAGCAACTCAACTGATGAATGGTACCCTTATTTTTGTATTATGTCTCCATTAAACTTTGTAAAACTATGTTTTATATGTTTGTCTAATTTCTTACAGTGTGACACAAATATGTTTGAAATGTGTGTTTTTCCTTGGGTTTTGCTAATTGCAATTTTTAATGTATATTTTTAAATTAGGCTTTTGTTCAAATCTATGAATCGCTTTTGAAGTTTCACATCACAATAAAAATATTCTTTATTTTATTTAAAAAATACCTATTATATGACTTAATAAGTTCATTATGTTTAATGGAATTTATTTTAAAATTGTACAGGGTGCCTGGTTATATTTTAAACGGTACCCTAGAGGCCTTATTCTATGAGTTATCAAAAAACTTTAAATACAAATGTTTTTGGGTTTGAATGGAATCATCATTCATTAATCATTCTTGCCGATTATAAATATATTAGGTTTAAACTTTATCTCTAAAGATAACAGAGAAATTTTAGAAAAACCCTGCCATAAGAGGCAATGTGTAAGAGGGAGATCGAGAAAGCTCCAATATAGTGGAGTCAGTGGGAATACATTGATTCTTATGATAGGGTTTTTCTTAAATTTCTTGATTATCTTTAGAGAGTCTTAAACCTAGTCTATTATTAGTAATCAGCAAGAAGAGACCGTTTGAGGTGTATTTATTATACAGGGTGTTCCTTTTAAAATAACGATGCCAATTTGCTAAATTTCCGATTACCTTTGGTTTGTTTTTCTTGTAAATTGCCCAAACCTAAACAATTTTATTTTAAAGTTTTTTGATAACTCATAATAGTCTGTAGGGTACCATTTAAAATATAACCAGATATCCTGTACATAAAATCTGTATAAAATATATGAGATGTGTTAAAAAAAACTACATAGATATACATAAAGGAACAAAAGTGAACCAAACTTAATTTTAGTGAAAAATTATACATCATATACATTATATCTATATCACGAAGAGACCTTATTTTTTGTAAGTTAAGTTTACTGTGTTTACCTATTTGGACCAGAAGAGGTTATTTCAAATCCATTATTATGTAATTCCGGGATACCTTGTTAGGTACTGGAAGATACTAGGTTGCTAAAAGTACATTTTGTAAGGATATATTAAATATTTATACAGGATGTCCCAAAAATGTGGTATAAGGTGCAGCTGCTGTTTTTTTATTATGGACTATTTTGTTTTTTTAAAGAATAAAACGTCTGGTTTATATGTAATTTGGTAAACTGAAGTTTAATTCGTCAAAAAATACCATACATAGAACTAAAAAAGGAATTTGTAATTCGTTTTCTTTAAAATTTTATTTTTTTAACTTCAATTTACTTGGAACCTCTGTATGTTGCCTTTTTTAATCATATCAAATAAAATATAACTGACTAAAGTCTATGAAAAGTCAAGAACTACAACATATATAAAATTTAGGGAATTTCCCTCAAGCTAGTTTTATAAGATTTATGTGTAGTCCTAGTAGCCTCCTCGCAATTCACCCATTCTTATAGGCTTTGTTCAGTATAATTTTTGGAATATCACTAGATTGTGACGTATAAATGATGAACTTAAGCATGGAAATTTTTGGACAATATTCAGGTCTCAACTGTCTAGCAGGCGCGTAACTAAGGGGAGCATAGGGGAGGCGATGTCATGCATAGTCCATTTGGTATATAAATGTAATTTATATATGTAATATACAATATTTACATTTCCCAGGGGAGGAATTTTGGTGAAAACACCCTTTATATGAAGAAGGTTTTTGGTATTCGGGTGTGGATTATCCTGGGTAGAAAAGAACAATATAATATTTCGTTTTGTAATAGTCATTGTGTGTGTATAAACATTTTGAGAAAATGACAAGGGCTTAGATAGTACTCTGTGTAACAGATTTCTTGTGGCCTTTTGCATTTTCGCATAGTGCTAGGCATTATCGAAAACCACAACTCAATATATAAACACTGGTTGAAAATTAGAAAACTTGAATTTTGTCCACAAATTTGCATGTATAACTGCGTCTGTCCAGTAGTTTACTATAGGACATCAGTACCTAAAATTAATTAATTAATGTAGGGGTTATGGTTATATTAATAAAAAAAAATTGAGTGGAGGTACTATACATGCTGTTGGTTAGAAACTAAAGTTTAAAAAGCCATATTTATAGGGATATTCTTCTTATTTTCTTAAGGCGAATATGCTCCTTAAAAAAAATTAAATTAAAAAATGCACAGTAAATTTTCTCCTTCCCAATCATATGGTAATTATCAGTATCTTTTAAATATATAGAGAGTGACAAAATATGTATTTTTATTAAATGAATACCCTGTCTATTTTTAACTCCTTAAATATTGTATTTAATTTTTAACTAAAATTGGAAATATACCTATTTTATCAATAATGAAGTTTTTTAATAGCATATTATTTCATTTAAAATATCTTTCTTTTACAGCTTATTTTTCGAAAAACAATTTTTTTACAATACTTTTTCTTCTTTTTAGGTATTTCAAGTCACAGTGTGAATCCTTTGGACCCTTTGTAAAAGAAAATGGCGTGGACTTACGTATCACCAGAATACAGCAGCAATGGAAACTAATTTCAGCTTGTAACAACTTGAACAAGAAAAAAAATGTCCAATTGTAATATTTTTTTATTTAGTGACAAATATAGAATTGATTTTTACGATAAACTATTGCAATATTTAAAAAAAAAAAAATTAAAGAAGTTCCAGTCAATTTCATAATACCTATTCAAAATGGAAAATTATTTCATTTATATCTTAAAGATTTATGACTACCCTTAAATCTAGAAAAATAATTATATTTAGGCGTTTTATAGATACAGATTTACAGGGATATCGAGAGTTAGAGATTGATACCATTATGAAATTAGTTACGGGTAGCATTATGTATGAATATTTAAACATATTTCCAAAAGTTAAGGTATGAAAGTGGAAATATTTATTTTTCAGTTCCAACTGTTTCTTTTGGTAGTTATGTAAACTCTCCAAATGTCAATTTTGAGTTTTCAGATGATAAAATTACTCTATTAGGTATAGGATCAACTGTGCAGTAATTTTATTATTTTTAATGCAATGAAAAAAAATGCACAGTAAATTTTCTCCTTCCCAATCATATGGTAATTATCAGTATCTTTTAAATATATAGAGAGTGACAAAATATGTATTTTTATTAAATGAATACCCTGTCTATTTTTTACACCTATGAAAAGCTAAAAAATATCTTTCCAAAAAACTTCGTGCCAAATTTTCTGGTATACCTACCTATGATATTTAAAAAACTAAAATTAATACCTGCCTACAAATGGCCATATTATTTTTGAATATATAAATTTCAGTCGTAACAGTTACAAATAGAGTATTTCTTAAAAGGGCTTCTTTATACAGAGCATTCCATGTAAAAAATTACACTGTATGTAATATTTTTTAGTACAAGAAATAATAAAAATATTAGAGAGAGATCACTTTAAATGGCAATCAATTTCCCTCGTACAGATTGTCACTACAATTTACTGCATATTCAAATAATTTATTAGGCCGTCATTTAGTTTTGTCATACAAGATTCGATCTAAAATTTTACAAGTCTGTTTCTGTTTCTCACTTGAGTTTTATGCAATTTTATTTCATTAGGCCGCCATTTTGTTTCACCATATTCGATTTTTACCAAAATGTTTCCATTCTATAGAAAACTTAAATTCAACTAGATAAGTAGTTTTTAAGCTATGCTGCGTAAAGACAGACTGACAGAAGTGGAAAAACATGAGGCCCAAGCACCCTAAGATGCAATGTTCTACAAAAATGTCAAAGGGTTAATTTTTCAGTTTTTTACTCTTGTAAACTGGTCTAAATGCTGGTGGTTGCCCTTCTTCAATAAAGGCTTGTATTTATTTTAAACTTTATAATTAAATAGTAAAAGTATTAACTTTTTTTTGTTTATTTTTCTAATTATAATTTCTTATGATTTAATAAATCCTATTAGGCATTTTATTAATTTTAACACAGAATAAGTGTGTAACTTATTTTATTTAGAACATATTACCATTTTATTAAAAATCGTCTTAAACAATACATATTAGAAAGTTATTATAAAAACATATTTTTATTACCAATTCATTAGATAAATATAGAAAACAAATGTATCAGAAATTAAAGTAGGAAGTTTCATTTTGAAAAAATATTTAATTGAGAATAAATATAACAAAATTTTGACTATTTATAGTACATCTAAAACTAGTCCACTCTAATAAAGATATATGCATTTATCACTACAGTACATTGAATTTGTAGACATTAAAGAAAAAAAACTTAAACTCTATCTCAAAATATGGCTTACTAAAGTATTCAACAATTGTCTGTTAAATTTATTAAATTTTAATTTAATGTTGATTCTTTAGGAAGGGTTTGCTTAGTGTCCTATTTATTTAAAGAGGTATTATGTATCTTAAAATAGTTATTTCCTATCTAGAAATACCTGACAGTGCTTTTAGAATATCATATTCTCTAATGTCTCTAAAATATCTCGATATACCTCCTACAAGTGCAAAAATATTGTATTACGCCTAATAATATATAATATAATAACATTAAAATCTGTTCTGGAAACGCACAATATGATATCCACTAAAACGTTCGATCCCCTTTTTTCACTGCACTCACATGTAGCGATTAATTAAAGTCAAATTTAGGTCTCTTGAAACCACCACTTATTTGTTAACTTCTGTTTTGTTAGAATATTAGTAGGTATTAGGTACAATAATTATTCGATCACCAATTGATGCCAGCAATGCTGCTGTATCTTCCCTTTTAGAAGTATAACAAACACAAGTATTAAGGATCTCCAGACAGACCTTAGAAGCTGCAGATTTTTAATTCTTCATCACCTTTTAATTATTTCCAAAATAATAAAGTATACTTAATTAAGCCAAACAAACTTGTCGTGTTTTGCTCAACTTCAACCAAATAATTTTAAGGTTAACAGTAACTGTCAAATCGTAATGAAAAACTGACCTACTTGACATCAAAAAATACATGCAATTTTCCATTTAAGAAATTGATGCTACTTCCAACCTTTGTCAGTTGTTTCGCTAAATCACGTGATTTAGCAATTCGTTAACTAACGAAATGATAAGTGCAAAATCGCACCCCTGGTCGTATTTAAAAAAGTTAAGTTGATGGTGGAAACCCGAAGATGCAACGTCAGAGGCGAAATTTGAATATCCCATGTTGTAAAGCAAAAAAAAATTACCCTGTGCATCAGAAAAAGTACTTGCGACCACATTTTAATAGGCAACCCCATGGGCGGGGTCAACTTTAATATGAAAAGACATATATATTTTATTCGTTTTTTAGTATATATAGATTGAATATTTCTGGGGGGGGGCTAATTCGGTATTTGGGGGAAGTTAGGTCCACAAGATCCTCCCCTAACTTCGCTCATGGACAACCCTGCAGACACTATTGCGCTATTAATAATTATCTCTAAAATTTACATTTTGATTAAAAAACAGATGGGCGTAGAAATCATGCAGTCGAATCTTAAATTATTCGTTAAGTAATTCTTTATCCGTTTTAAAACTGAAAAAGAAGGCTCAACATTGGGAAAAATGGATCTCAGACCATTATTAATTAAATTATACATATTGGCTGAATTTGAAATATTTTCTTCTTTCACAAAGTTTAAAAATGCAAAATTTCATCGCGAAAATGCTCAGTATCAATTTCATATTTATATATCCTTTTAATTTCCCTAATACATTTGTTATAATCCTGTTCTGATAGGTAAAAAACAACGGCGTAAACTCGGCGTTTTTATATAGCGTAATTACGACGTTCTGGTGTTTAGTGATTTAACGATTTAATGCAATTTAATTTTAGCTTTAATTAAAAATCTTAAACTTTGTTTGTTAATTTAAGGAAAAACGACTAAAATGGTTTCTTTCTAGGGATTCTCTATGCAAGTTACATAGCAACACGCCCTCTTTTATGTTACGTTTACGCCAAAAAGTTTTTATTAAATAAACTAAAAATCAGGTTTTAGGCACATTCAATTCTGCTGAAGGCTAAAGCACGCGGTGCAAGTATTCCTAAAAGTTTTATGTAAATAAGTAAGTTAATTAAAGTGATACTTTAATTAACAAAATAAATCCTATGAGCCCCCAAGAAGTTTAGGCCCTAGGCTAGGGCCTATTTTGCCTATTAACAAATCTGGCTCTGACTGGTAGAATTTAAATAAAGCCATACATCGTTACAAAATTCAGCTGCGGTTTTCTGCCATTTTACTTTTTAGTCAAATACACCCGTATTTATAACGGAAGTATTAGAATAGAACCAACGTGCGAGTGATTTCAACAGTCTGTAAAGAAACGTATCTCCCACTCGCCCTCTCTTTGCCCCGTCCGTACCACAGCGTCTACATTCAGTATTCAGTACAAAACCATGGGAGCCACCTTTTAAGTGTTTTTTTAAGACCACGCACGCAACTGTCTGAGCAAAACTGTCGCGACAAAATCGTTCGAGCGATACAGGATATGAAACTTTCCTCAAATCTCATATAAGTTACATCGGAATAGCTTACAATATGTACTATATTATACATAATATATATCGAGAACAAAGTATTTTGCGAACCAGTGTTTATATAAAATTTTGTTTCATTTTGAAAACTACTATAAGCTACATTTATTGAAAAAAACGTATGTTGTATAGCAACCACTACTGTCGCTTGACTTTTACATTTATATTTACATATCACCCCTCCAATAAAGTAAATTAAGTCGTCGCGTCTGAGTGTCTAATACTTAACTACGTTGAGTTGCCCTGTCACCCTTAATGATAAAATGTTTTATTAGAGAATATACAGGGTGTTGAAAACTGTAATTTTTTTAACTTTCTAAACTATTTCTAAACGACAGAATATTTAAATTTGAAACTAGGCATACGTTTATGCATATGCGTTAGCCTAATAATATGATAGTAATACAATATTATTATGTTTTTGTATAACCGGACTTATGCTAATTCAAAAGGGCATTTTTACGGTTTTGTCGCAAAAAAACGTTTTCGAGGAATGGCAACTCAAACACTGAGAACAATATACTTCTAATAACAATTTTTCTAACTCAAAATGTAATAACAAACTTTAAAAATAAATAAATTAAATGCTGTATATGTCCACCACGTACCAGTACACGTGCTCTCTCATTCTCCGAATTATTGATTTCCTAACATTGATTCTAGAGTCTAAACCCTACTACAGCATGTCGGTTTTCTTCGCCCCCAAGTGAATTTCTTGAAAAATTGGCTTCGTCGGTGAAAAGTGTTTTCTTCGAGAATCTTCTATCTTGGGCGAGTATTCAAAGAACCGATTAATAGAATTCGAGATGTAGGAGAAAATTTGGGATAACAATGCTTGGACGCCCTGGATATGATACGGATATAGCCGATAATAATTTAAAATAATTTATACAGTTTAATGGGATACATCTAATTATATTGCAATTTTTCTTGTACTTGTTGATGGGTTTTTTTAAACTTGGCGTAGCATTTCGTCTCCTAATCGTACCTTTCTAACAATTATTAGTCCTCCTGGATCATCAAAATGTGTAGAAGTTAAAATGTTTTATCGCATTATCTAGAAATCTTTTATGGTAAATACGTAGTGCTTTAGTGGCATTTCCATCCCTTAGACCATACAAGTTATGTATATCAGCTTTTTCTGCATGCGTAAACTCAGACGTAGTTATTTAAGACAATACAGTTTACAATGTCAAAATTACAATTTAATGAAATGCGTGTTTGGAGCCTTAGCTTGTTTAACTTAATTATTTTGCTTTAAAGTGTTTGATTTCCTTTTCCTTAAAAAAAAATTACGACAATGAGATGCCTTTTTATACTAGCCTAAGTCAGGTTATCCAAAAATATAAAACACATTTCTAAAATAAGTCAGTAGGGTACTTTCTTGCCCGTTTAAAATACACAGGTGCACGCCACTGGCGCTATGTTGATAGGAAAAACTTTGTATTATCATCATATTATTAGGCCCAGCCATACATAAACATACGCCAAGTTTTATATATATAGTTGTTGTCGATCAGAAACACTTAAGATATTAAAAAAAATACAGCTTTCAACGTCCGATATCCCGGAAACAAATAATTTTAGGACATATTTTCATAGCTAATTTTTTTTAGGAAATAACACATAGAATCACTCGTTGAATTTCTCGTCATCACTTTGTATACTAACTATTAAATAACAGCGAGTGAGATCCGGTCGAATTTCAACTCTATATCTGTAACTCAGAGCGAAACTATGTCCAGAAAATAAGTTTCGAGATAATTGAGTTTGAAATATGTTTTGCTCTATTATTACTAAATACTTAAACCACAAAAATTATATGAAGATTATATTTAAAACCCTAGCTAATTGAAAAAAAATCTTAGTTTTTTTTCTAAAATGACAACATATGTTAGCTTAGGGAAAAATTTGAAAAAATGGACTTGACATAATGTTATGTCACATAATCAAAACCGTTAACTAAAGGAAAACAAAGTTAAGTATCAAAATAGCATTTTTGTTGTAAGGAAAACCAAACATAATTTTTTTTTTGGTTTTAAACCCCACCTACTAAATATTAAGTGTCCGATTTAACAACATGAAATAGCACATTATAATTTATATATTCCAATTTTGAGAGGGACAAGTATCAGACCAAATTGTAAGTTCAGTAATTGTGTCGGGAATATTACAGATTTCAGACCATTTTAGCAAACATGACGCAACCTCATTACCCTCTCGACTGGCAATGCTTTCGTCCCACATCATGTAGTAAATTTTCTCATCTGCTGAGTCGTGAATAACTAGATTATATGTCCAAAGTTTCAAGCTGTAAATCTTTGCGAATTGTGGAGCTCTGGGGTGGGAAGACATTTTTGTAGACCATGACTACTTTCTCAGTTTGATTTTCCCTTTAGTTCTGTTTATCGGCCGCCTTCATTTAGTATCACTCACTTGCATCCTTTAAGTGGTTTTCATACTCTTCTTAGACTGATGATCTGTGAGCCTCTATTCTTGTCTCCTGCATTTTAATTATGTATTTATCGCATTCATTACAAGTGGCAAGGTCTGGATTTTTAAATGCAAAATTAAACTCATAGTTGAACACTTCCGCGTATAACCATTCTTTGCCGATGTTTTCTTCTGGAACATTATTTTCATGACAATATCCTGGATAAAGTCTATACATTCTAGTAATATTAAGATGATACCCCAAATATTTTTTTTCTGACCTCTCACGGGAATAGTGAGATTCGTGTGCCGGAAAATGTGATATATGTTCCTTTATTGTGTTTCGAACTTGAATTGAACTGAAATCTTGTTGCTGGGTATATGCCTACCTCTCTTGTCAAGCGACAAAAGACCGCATTCTCGTTTCTACTGAATAGCTGTTTCAACCGTTTGCTGTGATACTAATAACGTATTTAGTAAAAACCTTTTATTTACAGTAATTTGTTTTCCGTCGTGTTTCAAACTGTAACGGTTAGTAAACTGTATTTTATTTTCATGTTGATAGTTTCGTTCTCTTCTCTTAATAACTGGTATTTGCTGAACATGAGAAGCTACAAACTGTCTTTTCATGTCAATTGACTTTTGGTCAGTCCAATATTGCATGTGTATTTTCTTTCTTATTTATTCTGGTATTTTCTCCCAACACTTGAGCTTCTTTCTTGCAACTTTCTCACTCTTTTCTGTTGTGTGCTCCAACCCCAAATGTCTTTTACTTCTTTATATTCTTCTCCCAAGTTTTTGAGTCTGACGTTCTTTTTCTAGATATTTTCTTTGGTCTGCCTTTAGCTTCACTAACATTTTCTTCCTTTTTTTCTTCGTCTTCTTTATAGTTGAGATCACGTATACTGTTGTCACTGTCGAAATCGCTGAAGTTGCTGTTTACATCACTACTTGCATTTCCTTCACTTGTTTCAGCGGATGCGTGTCTATGAATTACTCTAGTAGTTTCTGAACATATCGGAGCATCTGGGTCTGATTTTTTTTTTGGGCCGATGAACTGTTTTTCTAATTTAGATGCGGTTTTTTTTGTGTAAGCCGATGTTTCAGCGCGAGGGCTACGGGTTTCATGATTCAGAAGTCCTCTGTTTTGTTGCCTTAATAAAGGTTGAAAGTACCTGTTTAATTTGATCAAATACTTAATTCACTAGGCAAATGTTTGTTAATATTCTGTTAAATTAAACACATATTTTCTTTGAATTTAGTCATGGTCAAACAATATATTTGACATAAAAATTAAATGTCTGTTGAAAAAAAGCTATAGTAAAAATCTAAATATAACCGATTTATAATTACTTACCGAAAATTTGCCTCTTTGCATGTAGAAGTGTGTCATTGTCAATTTTCTGGAAAGTAAGATTGTTGGTAGATTTTCGCATAAAAAATTAAGTAACGGGTTTTCATTGCCACAAATATTGTTTTCTGGAACTTGAGGGTTATTCATTTTTGATGTTTAATCTAAAAAAAATCGGAGTGGTACTAGTCGACTAAACAATTAAACCAAACAAGCAAAATAAATGTAAAAAAAGGAATTATCATTGTTTGTTTTCGTTAATGAAGTATGTTAGAGTTACTAATAAAAATAAAAAGTCCATAACTCTACTTAATCTCACATTCTTGCATATGATTGTGGACTCAGCTATCGAAAGAACATAAAAAAAACACTGCAAGATAATATTACCTAATATTAATGTATATTTACTACATACCTGTAATCTCGATAGGAGCATATTCACTATTTTCGCTGCTAGCAACCTTTTTTGACAGCATTTTAAAGATTTTAGCAACCCTTGAAGACATTATGGCTCAAAATTTTTTAGAAACCATAGAAGAAAGCGCAATTCAATACCACATCGGCGACGAGGCATAGCGTACTGACGAAAATCGTTGTTGAAAAGTGAGATTGTGTGGACTTAACATATTAAAGAGGAAGCACATCTATAGGGAGAAATATGTCAAGGTCACATTTTCCATAAATGTCTAACTTTCTTATTAATATACTTAGCAGAGGGCTATAAGTAGCATATGAAAGGGCATAAAATTCTTATGGACTTAACATATAAAACTCATTTTCGGCAAGAATGGACTTAACATAGTTTGGCTCTGGGGTACAGATATATGTATTTAAAATTTTACCTGATAATTTTATTATAAAATAAAAATATGGGATGACGGATCCCGTATCTTTAAATCTATTTAATTAAACCCAAAATCAACTAAACAGGATTATTTCACTTCGCGTTAATCTTTCTGACCAGGACCCATCAAATGCAAAATCAGTCAGTAGTATCCGATAACTTCGAGGGTCTTCTAGTAAATAGGGTAAGTAGTGCAGCTGTTATGTCACATTATAATTACAACATTGCCACCGTATTCATCTCGAGGGTCTTTTTGAAGGGAGTAGTAATTAAATTCTTATTAATAAAATAACAATAAAATATCTATATTTGTTCAAATAAAAAAGTACTTTTGATGGGACCTTTTTAACAAACAAAAACGTTTCGCCTCACGTACGTGTTAAGCTACATTTACATTTAATTTCAACTAGAATTTGTTGTAAAATTGGTTCGCTTAGACATAATTCGAAGTGCACTTCGAAATTAGTTTCGGATTAAGGCAAGAAGCGGGCAGACGGCTAGCAGAAATTCAGTAAACGACAATTTTTTAGGTTAGGATTTTTAAATTGTTAACAAAACTTTTAAGATTTGTGCAGATTCAGATATTTAAAGAATATAGAGAGTGTTTTTTTTATCTTCATAATAAAAAAACTTGAATCGAATGCATATTGGAAGTCATTTATGCCCAATTAGGGAAGCCAAATAATGTGATGTGTGCCCACTATAGCTGATTTTGACACATCGGACAATTTGTCGTTTCCGATTTTAAATTGCTCTATATCTTTATCAGTTTTGTCTGAGAGAATTTTTGATTATTTAAATTTATTAAAAAGCCTTTATTGATAACAGAACAATTTCTACCAAATTTAGAATAATGGAGCGTAAATATTTTTTAACTACCATTACGTTTACTATTACGCTTTTAAAAATCGACCATAGCAAAAAATCTGATGTGGGACATACAGAAAACCATTACCGCTAAATAAAAACACATAAAAATACTCTAATTGAACGTATGAGTAATGAAAATTGTGCTACACGCTTTCAGGTTTTTTAATATTGATGGTCCAATTACCGCTTTTAATAACTACCTGCTGTTGATCTTTCTTGCCTTCTTCTTATAATATCATTTAAATTATTGAAACACTGATAAACTTAGACATCGGAAACACAGTGGCAGCTCGGTTTATTTACATTCCTGTCGATTTTCCAACCAATTGATAAATTAATTGCAAGCATTTTTTTCGTAATAAGACTCTTTTTCTCCAGCCTAATAATGAAATACGGTCGTAGCAGGATAATAGGAAACTATTTTTTTTATAAACTAATGCTCCAGCAATGACTTAAAACTAATTATTGATGTTATGAAATGTAAAAACTTTGTTTTTACCTCCAAGCCCAATAGCATAACCTCTTTGACAGGTTGTTGGATTCCCGGTCACCTTAGACTTATCCTGTTGTATGTTCCATTTTTCTCGAATTTTAGTTTTTAATATCACACTGTTCTATGTGCATTGGACCCCGCAAAGTTTCAAAGTTCTATCTCACATCTTAAAGTGTATAAAATCAGAAATACATAGTTGTATTGAAAATTGTATATGACACATACCAATTTATAACAGCGATGTAGTATGATAAGTTCATAAAAATTCTACATACAATTTTGTTAGGCTCTAACCAGACCTCCCGCGAGTCGCGTCGTGCATCAAACGTTGTGACTTAGAATGACCAAAAATTAAAAACAATTATTGTGCTCTTTCTTCGAATCCTCTTTATTTTATTTATTTATTTATTTATTTATTATTAATTTGGCATACATTATTCTTAATGAACATCGACATTGTCAATTCTATATTAAAACTATTCAATTAAAAAAAGGATAGTAACAACTTATAAACTAACACAAACATTTTTTAACTAATTTACATAAAATTCGTTATAAAAGCTATACTAGAATTACAGTTAAAAAAAAAACTTATGAACTAACACAAGCCATTTGAACTAATCTACATAAAATTCATTAAGTGAATAATATTCTTTTTCCAGTAGAAACTTTTTTAGGACTGACTTAAACCTAACATTACCCTGAACTTCTTTAATTACTACTGGTAATGCATTATAGACCCTAATACAAGACTTCAAAGGTCCCTTATCAAACAATGCTGTACGATGAGCTAGTACACTAAGATCATTCCTTCCCCTATTGTTCAAATTATTAGAATAGAAGCCATTAGTGGTGAACAATTCTAGATTATTTCTGGTAAATACAGCACAATTGTAGATATACAAACAGGGGACTGTTAAAATTTCGAGCGTTTTAAAAACTCCTCGACAACTTTGGCGATATTGCAAACCCATAATTGCCCTTATGATTCTTTTTTGCGCTATAAAAACTCCAGATGAATGGGCCACAGAGGACATATACCAGAACATCACACTATACGCAATAACTGACTGAACAGAGGCAAAGTAAAAAACACGAATACTATTCACATTTACATGGTTTGTTAGGTAACGAATTACATAGCAGGCCACACTTAGTTTTGACACAATCGAATTCACCTCATTTGTCCAAGCCAAATCTCCATCTAAAAATACACCCAGAAACTTCGCTGAGCTCACCTGTTGAAGACACTTATGTTGTACTCTCACATACAAAGATTCAGAGACAGTGTTATGCCTGAACAAAATGACTGATGTCTTGGATGTATTTACGGTGAGGTAATTATTTTGACACCAATCATACACCGTCTGAGCAATGTCTGATGCTTTCGGGGACAGTGAAGTAATTGCAGGGGCAGACACAATACATGAGGTATCATATGCAAATTGTACGAGGGAACTTATATTTATCTTTAAGTGCATGTCGTTGGAGAATATAAGAAACAAAATGGGACCCAGGATTGAACCCTGTGGGACCCCCCTGCTCATTCTAACTGACTCAGATAGGGAATTCATCCCATTAGTTGGTGAAATAATGGAAATTTTAAAAGATCTATCAGTTAAGTATGACTTAATTAATTCATTGGCAGGCCCACGCACCCCAAGGCATTCTAGTTTATAGAGCAACAGTTCGTCGTCAATAAGATCGAAGGCCTTACTAAGATCAAAGCAGATGGCTGACACCTTTTCACGGCGGTTCAAAAGCCTGAAAAATGGCTGTAACAGTAGACTTTTTCGGTAAAAAGCCATGTTGCCCTATATAGAACAGATCAAACCTCAGAAAATAGTTTAACAATCTCAAATATATCACCCTTTCAAATACTTTAGAAAAAATTGGCAGCAACAAAACTGGTCGATAGTTGTTTATGTCCTGCTGATCTTCTTTTTTCTAAATGGGTACTATTTTAGCCATCTTGAGGAGGTCTGGAAATTCGCCCTTAACAAAGCTGTTGTTGATTATGTTAGTCAAAGGAAAGCAAACCGAATCTGCAACCTCTTTTACAACCACAGACGATATCTCATCCAACCCTGATGAAAACTTGGTAGGTACTAAGGCTATTATACGACGTATTTCTTCTGGAGTAGTGGGCTCTAGGTAGAAGAAAAATGGCATGATCGGAAGATTAGGCATGTCTTGCCCAGTGCCACCATCAGCAATACTGACAATATGATGAAAGTGAGAAGCAAACAAGTTAGCAACAGTCTCAGGATCAGACACAATTTCATCCCTGTACTGCAGTTTTATTTCACCTATTTTCTTATTTTTGTGTTGAATGTTATTAAATACTTTCCAGGTAGCCTTTGTTTTATTATTTGAATTTACTATTATATTATCATTATAGCTTTTTTTATAGTTCCCTATATATTTTTTATAAGATCTCCTTTCATTTTTATAATTCCTAAGTAAATCAAAATTCTTTGTTTGCTTATATAGTGAATACATATCCCTGAGTTTCTGTCCCCACTCCCTTATCTCAGACGTAACCCAAGGCTTAGCTGAATCCTTTAACCTAATATTTTTTATAGGAAAGCACATATCAAAATAGTATTTAAATATATTATAAAAGGCTTGATATTGTTCATTTGGATCTGTCATATGGTAGATTTCTAACCAATCCTCAGCGCCCAAGTACCACTTAAATTCATTCCTTACTAAACGACCTCTTTATATGGAATTTCTTAGAACCATCACAATCCATATTTGTGGGTATATTGATCATAAGAGCATAGTGGTCAGAAATGTCAGTATTCAGAATTCTACCCAATGTGTAATTCTTATTTATATTTGAAAAAATGCTATCCAACTGAGAGGCTGTGTCAGGAGTGACCCTAGTCATGCCCCTTACATCTGGTTCGAGACTAAAAGAAAGTAATAGGTTGGATATATCGATTGCACCAGTGTCCTGTAGGTCAAATCTAACATTAAAGTCACCACAAATGACAATATTTCTCTTTATGCTAAAAATCTCGGACATAAGCAGATTTAACAATTCCAAGAAGATATTGATATCACCGCTTGGTGCTCTATACAAAGAAACAATCACATAATTCACATTACTTATGACAATTTCCATACAACAAAACTCACAATGTTTGTCAATAGGCTTCACCCTCGTTAACAGTTCCTTAAATAATACTGTCTCTCTAATGAATATAGCGGTGCCTCCTCCCCTGCTTTGTGTGCGGCATGTGTAAGTTACTAAATTATATTTTTCCTAATTAAAGTTAATAATCTCATTATTCACAAGCCAGTGTTCATTTAAACATAATATCATTGGCTTATGTTCATTCAAAAATATTTCTAGTTTTAAGATTTTATTTCTCAGACTTCTTATATTAAATGACATTAATGTGATTATTTGCCCACAGTAGGGCATCTCAAAGTTACTCCTAAAAAATTACCAGATTGATCTTTTTCGTCACCAGCGACCTGATCAAGCAAGTTAGAGTCGGAAGTATCGTCATCTGGTGAAGCCACATTGACACAAGTGTCCGCCACTATAAAAATTAAGTTCTTATTGCTAACCTTGCTGATGCTAAACTTAATTACTTGAACTAATTTAATGCACAAATTATTTTTATGTAATTTATTTCCTCTTTTAGAATTAGCATCAACAAAGCCAACACAATTCTCTGAAACCCTATTTATTCTACAAATAAAGTTATTTAGTTTATTGTTATAGCCATATATCTTGCTATTAACATGAACATCAAACAAGTATGGTACAGATAAAAACACTAAGTTGGTATGAGAACAGTTTCTAATCACATTTAAAACAGACTTGAAAGAAGGCATTTTGTTCCTAAAAAAGTCATTTAACCCTGCAGAAATTATTATATAGTCACTTATCAGTAAATTTGCATATTTGAAGATAAAATTCGGAATAAATTATAAATGGTAATGTTTTTGTTGATGGGTATCTCACTTCAATATTAAATTTGTATTTAAATTTTATTAAATCACTGGTTTGTTCAAAGGGCTATGACTTTGAATCTTTCACTATATACACAGTTTTTCCTTAGCTTTAAAACAGTACTAAACACTATATTATAACTACAGATAAAACCATTAAAATTTGCATATTAACACGAGCACAATACACACATTTATAGAATTGTTCATGGGAATCTTCTGTATGGAACAACAATCCCTTAAGGTGCTAAGGTCGTTTTGAGAAAAATTAGAATATATCAATATGAATAAAGAAATGAGGTGAAGTTAAAATATTTTTTAAAAGTTGTTGAGCGCATTATCCGATTAAAAATTTCATTTAGTAGTTATTCAAAAATAATCCCGACAATATGGATAGCCGATCAGACTTTTCGGGCTCTAATTAACCTTCTACAGGAACTTCTATGAAAAACTATACTGACAGTGGGTCAGATGATTCTAATAACACACCACTTTCTAATTTTGAGGTAATTTATCTTATTCTTAAAGTTTAGGTTTAATTTACGTAGATGTTTTGTTGCATTTAAAAAAAAAACAAAAATAAAATTAACCTGCTCCAGGAATTTCTGTAAAAACCTACCCAGACCTACGACATTGACGACAAAGACAAATTCCATATAGGCGGACAATAGCAACTGCTGTGATGAATGTAAGGTTTGTCTTGTTATTGTTGTAAAAATAATGTCATCGTCTTCGTTAGGTTTTATATGGATATGTATATACTTTTGTGAGTTGACATAAATCCCATATTTAAAAATAGCTCTGAAGAAGACTAAATATATAGTCGAAACGTCGAAAAAGGGGATTTTTATTTCTGTCCTTAAGCCGCTACACATTTATTCTATGGCAAAAGATTCTTTATATTATCTACCACAAAAAAAAATAGCATTCAGCGTCGTAGAAATGAAAAAAATGACACCAACACTAAAAGAAAGCAGACTTTTACGTATGGTTTTCAAATTGGAGTAGTAAAATTTAAGTGTGCTAGGTACTCTAGCTATCAGTCAAACCCCAGTGTATACCGCTCATTCTAAGAAAGACAATGTTTGAAATATTACCGACACGCCAAAAGTTGGCAAACGTATTAAACATAAACTACCCAATGAAGACGTCAAATTTCTAAAAGAGCACATATAGTCTTTTCCTATAGTCGAGTCCCATTATTGCAGGGATATTACACATAGGGAGTAGCTACATCCGACTCTCAGTATTAAAAAATGTATGATCTCTATGTTGAAGTTTGTAAGGGTACTAATAGGAAGCCCTTGAAAGAGTCCTCTTATCGAAACATGTTTTGTACCAACTCTAATTATTATTGTCGTGTTCCAAAAAAAGACAAGTGTGACGTATGTGAAGACGTAAAGTTGAAAAAAAAAATCTAAGTGAAGAAAAAATACAAGATTATGAGAAGCACATAGTGCTCTTTCTGCGAATCTTTTGTATGGAACAGAAGATAATTCCTTAAAGTTTTAAGTTTAAGTTTTGAGAGACGGAAGAAAATATCTCAATAGAAATAAAAAAGTGAGGTTAAGCTAAAATATTTTTTAAACCTGGTTGAGCGTATTATCGGATTAGAAATGTAATTTAGTACTTATACAAAAATAATCTCGACAATATGGATAGCCGATCAGACCTTTAGGACTGTGATAATGAACCACTTTTTAATTTGAGGTAATTTAACATATTTTTTAAGTTTTATTGCGTTTCTAGAAAAAGCTTAAAAAAAATGCACCTGCTGCTGAAACTTATATGAAAAACTATATTGACAGTTGGTCAGATGCTTCTAATAACGCACCACTTTCTAATCTGAGTTAATTTCTCTTATTGTTGAAGTTTAGATTTTATTTATGTAGACGTTTTTCGTTGTATTTCAGAAAAAAAAATGAACCTGCTGCAGGAACTTCTATAAAATCCTACCCAGAAAATGTGTATGAATATGCTAGCTATGATTTCGTCATTGACATCTGCTAGAAGAATCTTCTGATACTGAATCTGCAGATGAGATCAATTCAGTTGGCCTAAACGGTGATACAGATATTGGACATATTTGTGCTGATAATAAAATTGAACCTTCCAAACGACTCGTAAATCACCAAAACATAAGAGAGTAAGAAACCCTGCTACTTGGAAATGTAATATTCGGAAAGCCATCCATGATGCTGGTAAAGAATATATATTTTAAATAGAAATAATTAGTTCTTGAGAAGCAAGTAAAGACAATGAAAAACTGTATAAATAAATATTTGTTTAAGTGCCAAACAAAAATCAACGACGACGAAAGAAGATGTATTTTTGATAGGTTTTTATAGTTTGAACGAACATGGAAAAAATATCATTTATATTACCTATTACAAAAAAATAGCATTCAGCGTCGTAGAAAAGAAAAGAAACTGAAGCCAGTAAAGGCAATGAAAGACTGTATGAATAAATGTTAAATCCAAATTTTAAATATTACAGACATGCCAAAAGTTGTCAAACATATTAAACATAAACTACCCGATTAAATGTGTCAAATTTGTTAAAGAACACGTAGAGTATGTTCCTTTGGACGAGTCTGATTATTGCAGGGCTAATACACAAAGGCAGTACTTAAATCTTACTCTCAGTATTAAAAAAGTGTATGGTCCCTAAGTTGAAGTTTGTAACGGTGCTGATAGCAATTGAAAGAGTCCTCTTACCGAAACATTTGTTGTACCAACTATAATTATTTTTTTGATGTTCCAAAAAAAGATAGGTGTCACGCCTGTGAAGAGGTAAAGTTGAAGAAAAAAGAAAATAATCTAAGTGAAGAAAAAAAACAAGAGAAGCGCATAATAGAAAAAAATGCAACGAGAAATGAAAAAAGAAAAGATAGAGAGAGTAAAGATACAACGTTTCTGGTTTTTGATCTGCAGAATGTACTACCGTGTCCTAAAGCAGAAATGAGTATCATAAAAGCAAGCTTAATCCCTATAATTTAGCCGCAATATTGTCAGGTACAAAACAAGTCTACTGAGTTGAGTGGCATGAACTGTTGATGGGTAGAGCTGGTAATGACTTAGCTAGCGCTCTAATTAAAATTCTAGAAGCTGTTTTAGTCGACAACATAAATTAAAAAAAAAATTTTGCTTTGGAGTGACAGTTGCCTACCACAAAATCGCAATTCTTTTATGTCCTATGCAATAGCATATTTTTTAAAAATGAATCCCTCAAGTTAGACTATAAATATAAATTTTTTAATTTCGAAAACATTCATGTAGGTACAGGAAATAGATTCCGCCCAGAGGTGCATTAAGAGGGTTCTGGACAAAGTCCAATACTTTTTACTACTATCTCTCTTAAGAATTCTCTTAAAGGTTAATTCTGCTAAGCCTTATAATATTGAACAGATGCGCAGTAACGACTTTAAAGATTATAAATCATGTACCTCTGCCTTTAATTATAAAGTAATATCTTTTTTCAAAAGTTAAAGCCATAAAATTCACTACTTCTTTCATGGAGGTAGAGTATAAAGAATCGCATTAATCATTATATTGCAAACAACCAGATCGGATATAGTAATGAAACCTCCAAGAGTTGTAAAAGAAAAGAAAACCCTATCAAAAACGTACTTTGAGGCAATATTGCCAAAATAATATAAGTGTAAAACAAGTTTTTCTCATATATTTGACTTTATTGGCCGTATTTGACCATTATATATTTGATTACTGTAAGTATTTTAGTTTACATTTACTATTTTTGTTTAAACTAAGAGAATTTAATTTTTGTTACAAAGTTTGATGTATAGCATAATATCCAAAATAAAGAAGGTTTGTTAGGTTACAAAATTGCATATTTTTTTCAGCACCCAAAGGAATGGTGATCTAGAAACTTTTTCAACACTTTTTTTATGTGGTCTTAATAGCAAGCACATTAGCTTTAAACATTAGTAAATATATTTTTTAATTCTTGCAATGATAGGCGATAACACATTATGGAAATTTTCTTTTTGCCCTAACTCAAAATAGACAATAATGTACATACAACTATAGCTCTAAGGTGACGGAAATGCACGTTATCGAAATTTCAACTTCAGCTTGGACGTGATAACATGTCTTTTTAGAAAGCTTTTATTAAAAAAAAAATATTTATATTACTCAAGTTTAAGCGGCTGGCGAAACCGGAGAAAAAATCGCTCTGTTTTTTAATATACAGATATCAACTTAATTTAATCTGACTTCAATTTATATTAAATTTTTTGGATTTCTCTTGTCGCCAACTAGATCAGATATTTTGGCAACAGCGTTGCGTCAGATAATTTCTTCATAGTGCGAATAATTCGCAAGTGTTGTTATAAATGTAATGCGTTACGACTATTAATGCACTACTTACGAAAGTGTTGTCAAAATTTTCTTTCCCATTGAATCATACTGCGTTGGTGCAGTAGTTTTAGAAGAAAATAAGAATATATTGCTTCCGTATTTGAACATTTATTTTTATATATTGCGTGGTATATTTTGTAAATCTGGGACATAATATGAGTCAGTGTAGTTGCTACTTTTCACTTTTATTAGTGAAAAGAATATAGTTTTTATTATTTTTGTCTTTGGGCAAACTGCGATGATTGTAAGCTCAAGCAGATTATACATTATACAGTAGCCTAAGTCGTAGCAAACAAAGTTTAAAGCTAAAGAGGTAGTAAATGCCTTGGTTGCCTTAAACAGTGAAAGAGATCGTTTAAAAGTGCAAATTAGGTGACAAAGTAAAAGTTTCTTATTTAGGGTATTCTGGGATTTAGATTTACTTGTCGATGTATTCCTCAATTATGTGTATTGGCTCTTTAAACCACGATAAAAGTGTAGCTTTTAAAGCTAATTTACAAAAATCGTATATTTCCTTTAACCGGAACTCTCCTCGCTATAAATCTTTCTCTTTATTAGGAATAGAAAAGTGTGACCCAATTTAGTTCAGTAGTTAATTAGTAACATATATTTTTTTCATTAGGCGCCATTTTGTTCCACCATTTTGGATTTCTACCTATGCCACACTTAATTTTTTGTGGCATAATTTATTTATAGTTTTTTCAGGCAGAATTTTTTAATATTTAAGTAGTTCTTTAGTAGTAATGTTTTTTAATATTTCATACTTGAATTTTGGCAAAATTTAGGATCAACAGTATAAGTAGTTTTTGATACAGAATTTTTAAACATTTCATTAGACCACCGCCATTTCCATTAAGTAGTTTTTTCAGGCAGAATTTTTAAATATTTAAGTAGTTCTTTAGTAGTAATGTTTTTTAATATTTCATACTTGAATTTTGGCAAAATTTAGGATCAACAGTATAAGTAGTTTTTTCATTTTCTTCCGTCATTATGGCTTTACACACAAATTTTATCAGTTATCCCTGTATCACAGTTTATTTTCAAGCAAATTTTGAAGTCCATCCGATAAGTAGTTTATTATCATTAATAATTTTTTTATAGTTTTGACTCCGCCATTTTGCTCCACTATATTAGATTTTTACCAAACATTCAGCACCTTATGACTTTTGATTTTTGACCAAAATTTGAAGTCAATCAGATCAATCAGATAAGATGTTCTTGAGCTATGCCGCGTACAGACAGAACGGCAGACAAACAGACAGACCGACTGTCATTTGTTTGTCTATTCGTGGCATAGTTAAAAAACTACTTAACCGATTAACTGTCGGTAAAAAATTAAGGGTCATATAGACATGATTTGGTAACATTTTAGTAAAAGTATAGTATGGCGGAAGATAATTAAAAAGCTACTTTCCCAATTTTTCTCAAATTTTGCGCAAAAATCAAATATTCCGTAAATATGAACTGGTGAAATTTTTTGTATGGATCCAAAATAGCGGTTTAATAAATTATTTAAAAAGTCAATCTAACAAAACTACTTATTAAATTGCTTTCAAAATTCGTGCAAAAATAAAGGGTGTCATAGAAATAAATGGTTAAAATTGAGGGAAGAATTCAAAATGGCGGCCAAATAAAATGAATGTAATCATGCAAGACTTAGATTTTTACAGATCTTTACGTTTTACGTTCTCTAGATACCAAAAAACATGTTTTTTCGATCCCCTCGGTCTGTCTGTCGGTCTGTCAATACGCGACATAGCTAAAAACTATAGGATTTATTTCAAATTTTAGTCCAAATTAAAGTTCTTATGGACATGACTTGATAAAATTGTGGCAAAAATCCAATATAGTGGAACAAAATGGGGTCCTAGTGATATGTTAAAAAAATTCTTAACAAAAAAATCTCAAAATATATATGAAAATCAAGCGTTAAATAGAAATGAACTGGTAAGGTTTTTTTTCTAATCCAAGGTCGCAAAACAATATGACGGACTAATAAAATATCTAAAAAATTAGCATGAAAAATTACTCATTAATTGATATGAAATTTTGTGTAAGAATTGAATGTGATATGGAGATAAACTTGTAAGATTGGGCTAAATAACACAATTAAAAAATCAACGGAAAAACAACCTCAATTAATAAGAATTTGAAACTAATTTAATTGGCTTCAAATTGTACACAAAAATAGATGAGATATAGGGAAAAAACTGGTAACATTTTGATACGACATGACAAAATATCGGTCTAATGAAATTTTTAAAAATCAATGTTGCAAAATATTGGTATAAATCCCATATGGGGGAACCAAATAGTGCCCAATAAAAATGTTTGAAAAGACAGTATATATATATATATATATATATATATATATATATATATATATATATATATATATATATATATATTACTAAATGACTTAATTTGGGTCACACTTCACCGTCACCATAAAAAAAAGGTTGATAACGAGGGACGTTCCGGGTAAAGAAAAGTTATCGATTTTTTAGTGTTTGACCCCCAGATTCACTAAAATATTATATAATATAAAAAGTATTGAACAATCACTTTTACACGAATAATTTACACCTGCGACCACAATTAATCTTCAGTAGGATTTTTATTTTTATTTATAATTCAACACGATACGAAAATTATTTTAGCGCGTGTTAAAAACTGGACGATGTTCCAGTGTCACTTGTTATATTTTCAGCTCTGCTTAAAGGCAACTTGAATATTGCCGAGTTCAAAGCCCCATCCAAAGCACCAAACATTTCAAAATTTTAACTATTTTCCAGCGTAAAAAGTATATTCTTTTAAAATGGATCAGTTTTTCCCTCCACTCAAACTGTCGTGCGCATAACCACTTTCTGTAAATTTTTATCAAGAATTCCCCAGTTTCTAGAGAGAAGGTTTCCACACAGAGTTGGGTTAGTATCCCGCAGATCCCAAAAAAAAAAAAACACGGAAAAACCGGCTCCATCGTGAATAGCTCTATATTCTTCATGGGCCGGCGATAAATTGAGTTCAAAGGAATGTGAGTACGTGTTGAAAAACTTTCAACACACGTGTATATAAGGTACTTTCTAGCAAAATTAGCAGTGCTTCTTTTGTCATTTTTATAAGTGGTTGTAGGAAAAGTTTTTAAGGCTAAACCAGTTCTAGTTGCAATTGCAAAATTATTAAAACTTTTAGCTCTTGAACGCTGAGAGCTGTTTTCAGATGCAGTAAGCGCGTAGGCGTATCAAAAATTTATCTTCGCAGCAGGCAAGCCGTTGCTGCCGTTATGTGGTTAATTAAGAAGTAAATAAGAACAGGAAAAAAGTTGCGAAACATGTGCTTTTGTCACTTTTTGTCAGATTTTTCTAATTAATAACTGCATATTTATACTTGAGTTTATACATTTTAAAATAAATCAGTACGTAACGTAATATATCAATGTGTTTATTAACCACCTTCATGTTGTTTCTGCTCTGTTAAGTTACTAAATCAGGCACTATATCAACTGGCACATTCTCGCAAGCATTGTTTTTAATACCTCTCTGTCTTATAGCAATTTTAAAATGGTCCTTGGTGTGACCCTAGTTTACATTGGTGTACGCATAATATCTAGAATGCAAAACTGACAACACTAAGAAACCCAGCATCACCGCATATTTACAGAATGTATATAAAGTAATAAATTCATTATTTCCCAAATTTTTAGTTTTGATTATTCAACTAATGTTGATAGGCTAGGAGCTAGAGAGGTTCAAAAATATTAAATTTAAGATTTTTGAAGTGAAACCAAAAATACAACTGCTACCCAACCCTTTTCGAAAACTTGCAGTTTTCGTTGATGTAGGTGGTTTCCTTAGGGCGGGCGGTCGACTGAGAAAATCCAGTTTATTTTCTGTTAAAGATCCTTTGTTTTTACTTAGTTCAAAGTATTTGACCACCTTTGTTATTGACTATACGTATAAAAAAATACTCAATAAACAAATGATTGTTTTGTCTTAATTTTGTAACTAGAACTTCGTTCAAGTGAAAAACTTGCTGCCATTAATTGTAGTTAATGTACATTTTGATCTTAAAGTCTTCAGAAAAATATACCTGAAATTTGAAATTTGGTTTTTAAACTAGGGAGTCATCAAAAAACCCTATTATACAAAATGATGTCTTGGAAAGTTTGCAGATTTTTAACCAGATGGTTAAGAAAGCACTACGATTTCTAAGACTGAGTCTGATATAATTATTTTTAAGTCATACTAGAAGCAAGTTTGATATTTTCTAAATGGTACTTACGCTTAAAAATTAGCATCCATCATGTCCGTAGTTACAAAACAAGTTGCATGTTTTAGGGAAGATTTGTAATTGTAAAAAAATCACTCACCCAAGTTTTTAGAGATAGAGAACCAATTCTGTCGGTCTGTCTGTTTATCTTGCATCCCGGGTTAAAAACGTTACATAACTTATTAATTCAATAATTCTGGACATTATCTGTCAGGAAAACCATTTAATATGTTACTTGTGACATTTGTGGTCATTGTTTTCATAACACTGTATCGAATTGGAGGAGCTAAGGTATTATAAGTCTTATGTATGTGTTTTTGTAGGTACTCCTACAAAGGTCATACACTCGGCTATACACCCCGAACTTACAGAAGAACTTTCTACTGACAGTTTCGTAGCCCCTTTCCGACGATTTGTTGCAAGACGGTGAACTTATTACAGGGATAATTTAACTAACTTCATTGGTGCCAAACACTTGTTTCTTGAGTATGCTTACCAAGCATCGAAACGTTTTCTTTTCGTTAGCAATTTAGCCCTCTGTCTGGACCACATTTTAATAGACTTACTTTCTTTGGGGACATTTAAAAGTAAAGTTTTTAGTACAAAGCAAGATTCATTCGAAGATTTTCTGCTCTAGATTACGGTTGAATATAGAAGAAATCTCCAAATATACTTAAAAATGGTCGGAATAGATTTGAACAGAATCTTTATTACTTCTACTTTCAGCTTTCATTACTACATTGAGGTGAATCTTTTTGTAGTAAAATAATTCTCACTTTACTTTTACTGTGTGTATCATAGTTTATAAATAGTTGTAAGAAGTTTTTGGTTTTTTTAACATTGGGGGATTTGTTTTCCACTTTGCAGTAAAGCTTTATTACTATGGAAATCACTAATTCCTATTTTTTACTGTTTAATTGATTATCATTATTAAATTATTAGAATTACAAACCCAAATAGCTTCAAAACAGTTGAAGATAGATAAAAACTTTATTATACACGATTTGATTAAAATTTCATGTCGAATCAGAAAATAAAAAAAATGGGCGTTTCTATTTAAAAATCCAAAGTGTGACGTAATATCTTCTTCCTGGATCATCCTATATTATACAGCTACAGTAAAAAAGATGTTCCCTTAGAAGTCAAAATTGGCGTGTCTGAGCGTTTTTCCCAAAATATACCAGGAGATTAACAAATAGAGGGACGACCTTTTCGATGGGCCACCCTGTATAACATTAGTACCTATCGTGATTCTGACAAAAATTATGTAATTATAGAAGCCCAAAATTTTAATCTAGTTTAAAATTTTATATAAATAGAACTATGAAGGACGAAATAAAAAATTTAAAACAAAACAAAATCGACTTAAAAAAACACTAAAATAAATAATTTTTTATTCCACCTGGTGATACTGAATATTAAGCCATTCAATACATAAATGTTTTTTTTTTTTGTAACTCAATAACCAAGAATTAATTTGAAGCCCCTTTATCAAGTCAAATTTTCAAGATGGAATAAAATATTATTTTTTCTTTTTAGTGCTTTTTGTCTGAAGTCGGTTTTATTTTTTTATGAAATTTTTTTTTAAATATTTTCCGTGTAATTTAGACATTTCCAACTCACTAAAGCTGCTCCATACAGGCTTTGCGATTTATTAGTACGTTGTCGACAATTTCACACTCAATTCTAATATGAAAGTGGATTGGAATGGGCAAACACAAGTGTTGAGGATTGATTGATACACTTGTAAATATTTTTATCTCCTTTTTTATGAAGGACTTAGTTTTGTCATACGAACATCAAATAAATAAACTGTTATTACTAAATCTCTTGTATGTCATCGATTTTTTAAACAACATATTTTGCGTCCTTTTAATATTTCTATAAAATTCCGTCACTTAGATTTTTTCCTTGTGATTATAATCTATAATTTATAATCTCTATTAATGTTACTACAGAGTATTTTGTAACCAGGTAATTTTTAAAATAGCTTTCAACAAAAGACAATTTGTATGAAATATCTATAAGACTTCATTAAATTGCATTACCAGAAAAATCAGCGTGCGATTGATATATGATAAGAATGACTAGTCTTACAAATTTCGTTGTAGAATGTATTGTCAGGAAATTTTATTTAAAGGTAACGGATTTACCAGTTTATATTTGCGTATTTCGTAATTAGTAATTATTTTTTTAGATTGTTTTAGTAATAAATTTTATTAGACTTATGTCAATATTTAGTTCTAAAGATAAAATAAAAAATGTAAAAAAAATAACTTAATGATTATATGGCCTAAGGTTCTGAAATGAAGAGAATGTATATTTCTGCAGCTCCACGCTTGTCGCACTCGTTTTATTTTATGCCTAGTGTTTTGCACTTGACCAATTATTATCACAGTCCGCAACGTATGATATTAGGACAAGTACAAATGTCTCACACATCCAATTAACAATGAAAAATTGTTGGTGAAATATCTTTGGCAGAGGAGAGTTTGAAGTAGTTATTTTGGCGATAGACAAATTGTTGCAAACAAAACTATTCGGCAGAAACAAGTAGAAAAATATAGATTATTAAGCAATGTTTAACAGAGTAAAAAAATTCAAGCAGTCTAAGAACGAACTTTTTTCCATTAATCTTATTATCGCTTAAATTTATTTTCCGCTTTATTTATTAAATTGACTTTAGTTAATGTATAAAGCCCCTTTTTAATAATAATAATAATAATAAATAAAAAGAAGGTGGAAGGTCCCTTGTTGACTTGACCAATTCGAACTCCCGACAAGGGCAAAAATTGAAAGATTTCTTCACCGCATAGTGACCGTAAGTGACAGCTCATACTCTTCACTCAATCATCACAATGACTTGAATCAGCCACACATAGATAAGAAAGCATCCAACAGATAGCTGAAGGATAGACAACCATTCCCAGAGACAGAAGGATTTGTGATAGCGATACAGGACTAAGTTATTAAACCAGGGAATTACACGAAATTTGTCATCAAAGACCAGTCCGTTGACTCCGATAAATGTCGAAAATGTTGTAGCGAGAGATCAGAGACTACAAGGCATGTAGCATCTGGCTGCACTTACCTATCAAACACATACTACCTCTAGCCACATAACCAGGTGTGTAACATCATATACCAGAAGCATGCCAATAAATACGTGCTTCTAAATACCTTTGAGCCCTATTATAAGCATCAACCAAATTCAGTGCTTGAAAATAATGCCTTCAAACTGTACTACGACCAGGCAATTATCACCGACAAACGGGTGACGAATAATCGGCCAGATGTGGTACTGTTAAATAAGTAAACAAAGGTAGCTTATTTGGTAGATGTCGCTGTACCTAACAATAACAAAGTGTTGGATAAATACCAAGAGAAAAAAGTCAAATATGCGGAGCTAGCCATCGAGATACAGCAGATGTAGCGACTGAATAAGGTTCATGTGATACCGATCATCGTATCATCCAATGGACTAGTTCCAAAAACACTAGAACAGAACCTGAAAGTCATAGGACTGCATACTAACACCTTCATCGACACCCAGAAGGCAGTCCTGCTCAGTACTTGCCACATAGTTAGAAAATTCATTAGGATAACACACAGAACTAATAGAAACTAGCCCACTCCTTTTGATGCATGCGACCGGGATGGGCTTGGAATTTAGAATTTGTTGAGCAATTGATTGCCAATTTTGATAATAGTAATAGTAATAAAAAGGGTTGTGTGAGTCAGACCAGGAATTATGAAAAACATATTCTTAAAAACGAAAATACCCTTGATATCTGTCGAATGTGGCATAAGCCCGGGGAAACGTGCGAAAGTTTTTAAACATTTAACAATTTAAGATGAACTTCTTCCCTGAAGAACGTAAGATCCGTCAAATAACCCCTTAAAGAGGAGTGATTATTAGTTAAGATAATAATAATAATAATAATAATAATCTTTTATTATTGACGAAAAAGCAAACTGTACATTAATGTTTACAAAGAAATACATTAGTGAATAAAGGCCAGCATTTCAAACTTCTGCACAGAAGGCAGATTCTGTTCCAATGTGGCAACATATCTTAATAAACGAATTTATATATGCAATAAGTACAGACAAGTCAAACTAACGATAGTGACAACATATTTAAAATAGGGTGACTACACCAAAAATACTATTAGCAATGAACAACATATTAAGTAATAAATTTAATTTAAAAGTGTTGAGCAAAATGTCCTTAGGACAAAAGACAAGTACAGAAAAAAAGGGTCAAGAAAGATAATGTAAAAGCAGTAGAAGGGAAATGAAGATATAAAGAAAAAGAAAGAAGTTCTATTAGTTTGTACTTTTAATTTTCAATTCATTGGTTACATTTTTAATTAGTAAATATTTCGTTAACTTATGTTTAAGGGATTGTACTGAAGGTGTAGTTTGTGATAACTCAAGAGGTAAAGTATCGATGCTTTACCTCTTGAGCTCCATTTACGAAGTTGTGCAGCACAGTACAGTGCAAGATTTTAAAGACATCTTGATTTAAATTTAATTAAAATTATTTTCCACTCCGTAATTTAATATAATTAATATATTAAAAAATGTTATATGGTGAAACTTTAACACACTAATTTGCAGCAACCTCGCAGACGTATTTTCCCCAGCCAACTAACTAGTAATTTAGTAGCAACGGGGTTTACGTTCTGAGTCGAAAGTCTGCAATAGTTTAAACTTTTATAATATTTGAAGTCAATGCAGTAAGTAAACAAAGCAGATTCGGTATTGCTTTTTTTTAACTTGATTTCCAAGTACAACCGAGAAAATAGTTCTAGCATATTTAGAAATAATGGTTCTTGGATTTAGATCGTGTCAAATTGGTTTTGCTTTCCAACGGTTTGCTTGCGATTCCACGATGCATCTGTATAAAATCACTAGCGAATGAGCTCCGATAAGCAGAGCTCAGGAATTTATACTCGACCTGTGACCACCGAAGTGTGACTCACTGTGATGATTGGTTTCTACGCATGATGTAGCACGAGGTCTACGTCTCTATCGAAATTTTCAGGGTGCTTCATGAATTCAATGGATTCTCTAATTTTACCTAAACCTGTAATAACCCGAGACCGATGCAAGGGCCTTGGTATCTTTCAGATTAATTATGCTTCCTGTTGAGTTCTAGAGTGTTCAGCGATAGCGGATTGAATAATTTGTACTACTTATACTCTGTTCTTACATTTTTAGAGATTCCGCCCAAACGATAAACAATTTTCTCCCGCCGCGGATTTGGATTGGCGCATTGGCACGGCGTCATCGGCTCATATACTAGATGTCCACGAACTAACCAATATTTTTTTGTTTTTTAAAGATTCAATTTGAGATATGGCTATCATATAAAGGATACTAAGTATTTGTCAATTTTTAATCACGGTTTGACATCTATGTTCATTTTCAGTTTAACGGAAAGTGGTCCCATTTTTATTTATTATATCTGCAGATTTTTACATTCATTGTGATAAAGATCGATGGGCTATGTGCATTTGTTTCACTTAAACCATATTAGTTTAGATCCTAATTTAAACCTATTTAATCAAATTAATTATTAACTAAAGAATATGTCATTTAAAACTGAACTGCTCAAAATGTTTCGATTTAATTTTTCTAGAATTTTTAATGTTTGATCCAGTTATTTTTAAATTCACAATAGCGTATGAGGAAAACAGAATTTTTCTAGTAATTGATTTTAAAATGTTTAGAAATGATCCGAGAATAATCAAATTATACTACCAGTAATCCTGAGTAAAGTCATCTATAGATTTCTAAACGAAAACGCCAAGAATTTTATTTACGTTTTGATGAACCATATAATGGCAAAGACGGGTCGGGCTTTATGTTTCTGAGTTGGTTATGCCACACATATCTATGTTGTAGGTAAATTTTAGATTTTTATTTGGGCTTGACAGTAATATAAAATAGTAGTTGCCATTCTTGTTTTATATTTTGAATATTTATTTAATTTTTAGTCATCTATGATAACTTAAATTTTTATTGCCGTGTGATGTGAATTTAATAAAATAAAACCTTACTATTTTTGCTAATCTTTGGTTCGTTCCCAAAAATTTTAAAAATTGTTAGTATAGCAATTAAATTTTAATCATAACATCAAAATATTAGGTTACTATTTTGGCTGTAAAAACAAATAAGTACAAACAACATTTACCACTTATTTTCTTTTTCCTAAATTATTCAAAACCAGAAGTTTATATCGAAAAATATTTGATATGTTCTTTTAAATATTTTTTGTGGTTACCCTATTACTATCAAGACTGTATTAGGAACTAAAAATTACATGCGTATTTTTGGCACAGCCAACTGTTGAAGTTAATAAAAATGCCAATAGCTCCGTTTTTTTTATTAAAAATTTTAAAGCTGGCAAATTTTAAGCATTAATCCAATTACAAATGGAAATACCGGTGTTTCCACTTAAAAATCTAAATAGTGTCACTTCAGGTTAAACTGGAAGTAGACCGAATTGACGAAAAGTAAAAGTTGACAAATAGTGTCCCATGCCCCGTATCTAAATTGATAGTTTAAAAATCAAATAAAAAAGAAGACATAGACGCATTAGTTCGTTGTAACACGGTACGTAGGCGTACGAGCTATAGACTTTAATTTAGTGTATAATTGATATATAAAATATAGCGTATCATAGATTATTACTACCTACGTTAAATAATCAAAAATATAACATATTTATAATAAACATTCATTTTAATTATGCGGTATAATTAGGCTTATGCTGAAGGCAATTTATCTAAACAGCAAAGAGAGAGCCATTTTCGTCTAACCTAATTTACAGAATATTATATTAAAACACCAGTTTCATAAAACATGATTTTATAACACAAGCCCTAGGTTAAAGGCGAGTTTTCTAAAGGGCGAGTGAAATTAAATGTTATAAAAAACGAGTATTTTATAAAACTTTCCTATTTTCTGCACTATATTATAAAAAAGCATTATTATTTGAAAAATGATTTATTATTGAACACTTTCAAGTTTTCACGCACTTGCTGACACCGATGACATGATTGAGCTGAGATTTGGCATACCTTCGGTGACAATGAAATAATATAGTACCACTGAGAAAAAAAATCGTGGGTATCTTATACGGGGTGCGTAAAAAAATTGAAATGTTGGGAAACTTTTTTATTATGCATTTCAATTCCAAAAGTTACTCTTCATAAAAGGGTTTGCCTACTCCAGAACTAAAATTGGCGTAAAAAAAGTGAATATCTTATACAGTGTGTGTAAAAAGATTGAAAATTTCATGGTGTTCATTAAAGCTGGCATCCGATTGAGAAAAAATTCGCATACCTTTTGTGACAATGCAATAATATGGTACTATAAAGTAAAAAAATCGTGAATATCTTACACATGGTTTATAAAAAAATTGAAATGTTGGGAACCTTTTTTATTATTGATTTTAGCAGAAAAATATATTCTCATAAAAAGTTATGCTTACTCCAAATTTAAAATTAACACAAAAAGAGTCATGAATATTTTATGCAGGGTAAGTAAAAAATAATGTTAAAAGTACATAATAAAATAGACGTAAGACATCTTTTTAAAAACAAGCTTTTATTTATAAATTATTGAACTAAAATTAAAAAATGATATTTAGTAACAAGTTAAATAGTAAAGCTACAGAAAATCCCCATCGTTACTGAAAATTTTTTGAAAAAATTTGAATATCTTCTTAAAAGTTTCAAAAGACGCAATCACACATAAAATAAAACCTCGAACTTTAAAGCAAATATTCAAACTTTTAGAAGTTCTCAGTAAGGAAGGGATTTTTCTATACCTTTACTATTTAACTTCATACAATAATATTATTTTTTAGTTTTTAATTCAATTGTTTATAAAAAAATAGCTTGTTTTTAAAAAGACTTTTTATGTTTATTTTATTTTTCAATTTAAAATTCTGAGCGGTCACCAATTCCGTGGCCGTGAATCAGCCAACTTTGTAGAGAAAAAAAACTAGAGTCGAAAGGAGACTCATTACGACACTACTTTGCGTATCGAAAAGACATCTTTAAGATTGTAAAATAAAAAAAAGATATTAAACAACAAATAACTCCTGAAAGGATGACAGATTTATTTTTTATTAGCAGACTTGATACTGATTGATTTCCGAGGCCAGATTTGCCAATACGCAGTGGTCTCCGACTTGCTGAGTTAATTTTGTTTCTACTCTCTATAGATTTAAATGACGCTATTGTCAACATGTGCCAAATCTTGCTGTAGGTGTGCAGTATATTATGACGCAACAGCAAGACTAGCGATTGATGCTAAGAATTCGTCTGTTGGGTAGCCGATCTGATGACAAATTTCTAGTTTCCTGTGGCTCTTTCTACAATGCGATAGTACGTCATTCTTATTATGTATAGGTTTTATGTCAGTCAATGTTATTTTTTATTTTTGACGTATGTACTTTTTTATAAAAATATATTTCACCTTTTTTACTTGAATTCATGAGGACTTTTATTAACATAAACACCAACCTCAAGTTTTCGAGACCTTAATCTAGGTTCAAATTTTGGACGTAATAAATATAAATGTTGCTAAAACTATAGATATAAGCATCATTTAGAGGGCGGAGTATTTAACTGGAATAAATTAAATAATTCAAAAACTGTTCATAATTTCGAAAAAAATGTTTTACCTGTCAAACTGATTTATTCGTCTGCGGATTATTTTAAAATAGCGATTCGATTGTGAAGTCATATGTGTATGAATTACGACGTCATATATTTTGTATTGCTGGAACATTCCTAACGTATTTTATGTTATATATCCTATACCTAAATTCAACTGTTTTCGAGAAAATAGCGACCCCAAAATTGCCATTTTGGACCATTTAGGGCCGTCATTCGAATAAACGGTTAAACTTTTGAATGAAATAAATTACACCTCCATATCTTAACTTTTTAAAATCTAACAGGTGACATCATCTTCCAGTTTAGCCGGAAATGTCAAAACTCGACACTGGTGCCCACTTTCGAATAGATCAGGAGTGTCGACTGACATTCAGTAAACGTCTTCGAATAGAACTTGAAAAGTTACGAAACAATAGTGTAATTCATTCATTTCTTAGTTTAACCATTTAACCGATCGAGGGCCCCAAATAACCGAAAATTTTGAGACAGCATTTTCTCTAAAACAGTTAAGTATAAGCTATGAAACATAAAATATGTTTGTAATGTTACAGTGATTTAAAAAGTGTTACCATATATAGGGTGATATATTTACAGAAATGTGTATGGTGTCATAACGTATACACAGATGTAATCAGTGTTCATTTATTGCATGTCAAAATAAAAAACTATTATAAAATACCCTTAAAATACCGTAAAATACATCATTCAAGTTTTTTAAAATAACACACATCTTGAGGACAATATATATAATATAATAATAAAATAAAACAGATTGTTTAAAACTAGTTTGTTTTTTTATTATTTTTTTAAGGGAAAATCATTTGGCCAACCGTTTATAAATTTACCATAGCTGTAGAAATCATTCCTGACTAGATATTTAAATAAGGCACTTCCAAAGTTTTTGGGACTAGACTTCTGATTTTAGTAGGGATCCTATTAAACAAAATGTATTGCCAAAACAATATGATCATTCTGACATCTCCGGAGTCTGTGTTATGGTATGGTTATGGTTCTCCTACTCTTGATTGTACCCCCATGTCACGTATCTCCTCAGTGGTTATATAGTCACTCTTGTGTAGGTGGATATACAAAAAGTTCTAAATAATGAAAATACACGGAAAAGTTCAAATTTGTAGGTAAATAAAAACAACTCTGCAGATATCTCTATAAACAAATCCTGCGAAGATTCAAACAACGCGACGTTGAATGCCTTCAAAATAGGAGTTCTTAAAATGCCAGTAGAGATTTTAAAGGACAAATTTAAATGTTCAAAAAAGGCCCTATCAATTTTCATTGACATAGCATGATCGTGAGGACTCCAACTCAACTTTGATCCAGAGTAACACAGCCTGAAAATGTGATTTTCCCGAATTATGCATTAAAAATGTCATGAAGATTGCTTTATCCTGATTTAAGGTCAGTCCATCAGCTACAAACCATTGCTCTACCTCAAACTGCACGCATGTCTTGCTGATTTTTATTCCAAATGTGTCAGCAATACAGGCACTAAAGCCCAATATGATTTTCAAAGGGCCGATTGTTAATATCAATTAGGAAAAGCAAGGGTCCTAAAACAGAACCCTGAAGAACACCTGTCTTCATGCTCCTGTTCGTTGATACTACACCACTACTGGCCACCATTTCATATCGATGACTTAAATATGATCTTATCAACTTAATTGCATTATCACAAAAATTGTAGCATGAGAGTCTTTGTATTAACAATTCATGGGAGTCGAAGACTTGGTTCAGATGACAAAACATTGTGTATACATATTTTGAAATGTGGGAATGATACATGAATTTGTACTCAGACCACGTCTAAATCCAAATTGCCTATCTACCAATAAATTATATGACTGCGGATAATCATAAATTATATGGCTTCAAAAATCTTCCATGTTGAATTTAGCAGAAGGAAGGTTATTTATCTTAAAATGATTAAAATTCATATTTGACTGATGATCCCGTAATGGGTTAGGTGCTACGTTAACAAAAAATGTATTAAATTAGTCTTCAGTGATATTGGTTGAAATATTATGTGAATTTTTTATTTTCTATTGGAATTAATTATGTCTCAAGTGCATTTAGACTTGTTACTTAAGTTACTGATTAAGGTGTCATAGTAGGCTCGCTTAGCAGTCACAATAACTTTTTATATATTTTGTTGAATTCCTTTTTGATGCGTACATTTGCAGGTGTCAAGTAGTTTTGGGCAATATTACCAAGAAAGTGTAGGTGGGCACGCATCTCAGACAAAACCTTAGAAAAAAAGTTTTTATTTTTATTAATTTATTTTTTTTTGGAAAGGAAAGGAATTTTGATACGGATCTTGTATTCTTTCATTAAATAACTCAGCAACTTTATTAAGATTTTAAGTGAAGTCAGAAATAAAATCCTAAGGTATACTTTGTAAACTGTTAAAAAACTGATCCTCAGTGACTAGTCTATTTTTTTAAATAGTGCAACCTGTAATTAATTATATACTTTGATCATGCTGAGTTCATCGTCATCTAACTAGTGTTCCTAATGACTGTATATTAGTGTGAAATACCTTTAAACTATTTTCCCCGATTTTCTTTGTTCCATATGTGGCTTTAATAAATTTCTTTTAGAGGTCGGCGCCTCAAGCTTAAAAAATTGTTGAAAGATACAGCCTTTGACCTCTGTGAAAGCTTCACAATGATTTCCTTCATATCGCTGGATGCTCCAGTTTTGAGTGGGCTTAATATATTAAGTTCATATATCTTAATATGTTCTTTTATTTTGAACAGTGAATGTTAGAAGGCCTTTTGTAAACTGCTTGATTTGATCTGCGGTACTAGGACATCCTACTAGCTATGGGAATATTAGTTTGTCCTTTGCTTTCCTTAATTGGGCCTAGGAACTTTTGAGAAATCATTTTTCTTTTCTCTAACGACTTTCGTCGATTCATTGCTATTTTCTTTAGAGTATTTCACTGATTTAATTTAATTTTTACATCTTCGCCATTTCCGTTGTTATTATCATTGGATCAGGTTTAGTCCGTAACTTTTGACATTAACATAAAGGAAAGTACTCGACCTTCTATGTTTGCATTGAGCAGTTGTGTGTCTGAAGCAAAATGTTTTCGACGGTGTGGGTTTCTGTTCGATAGTAAGAAAACTTTTTCTGTAACCTGGGGAATTTTGTTGTTTTCTATTTGGCAACACTGTATGGATTGGTTGAAATTGGATTTTGAACTTATTTTTTTCCCCTTTTCCGGTTGATTTTTAAGCTATTCTTTAAGAAATTTTACCTATTCCGTTAAGAGACTATTTGTTTTCTTTTAAAAGTTGATGTTTACTTCTTATTTCTTCGAGTAACTTCCCCAACGGGTCGTTTTTAATGATGGTATTTGTTGATAGTCGCCTTGCTTTTAATTCTGGTTTCCCTTCTCATTTTTTACGTAAAAATCCTCGTTTTCACATTTCTTTTTTGTTTTTTCAATTGTACCTGAACTATGAAAATAACATTTGCAGTTTTTGCATTTTATTTTTTAGGTAACTGCTTGCGACTTGTAAAAGCCGCAGCACGGTCGTACATCGGCTTTTTCATTCGATGTCATCTTGAAAATTGCTTGAATACAGCTTTACAAAAGTATGAGTTGTTTTTAGGTGATTGAATTTATTGAGTTATACTTACAAGTTCACCGTTATACTTACAAGTTCAAGAATATATAACAGTCAAAAATTGTGAATATCAAAATTGAATTGAAAACTGATATGTTTTGATATTAGTCTTAACTTTGAAACATTCCTACAAATAAAAGATTATTTATTATCATAAATAATAATTATTATTATTACTATTGTTATTATTATTAGATATTAATTTTAACATTACGTTTGTAGTTATACGAAAACGTTGATTCATGTAAGCAATAATTTAAATTCTTTAATAAGAAAAAGATAATGATAATAATGTGGGTGAACTGAAATGCTTTATTTTACACACCTATTACCGTGTGGTAAACCATTCGTGCGTATAGATACTGTTCCATTTGGCTTGCACGACTTTCGCTAGCACTCCGTTAAATATCAATTTGTCACTTAATGAACTAACGCTAAATCATTATGGGGTCAATTTCAGCGGATTTATTAATAATTAAAACCAATGCAAAATATTTTCTTGTCATAACGGCTACCAGTTAAGAAAAGTTTTAGAAGTCACGAACATGCATAAAACGTTGAGATATTTTTTACTACATCTTTATTTTAATGTTTTTTATTACAAAAAACGGGACTTAGTCGTGTATCTTGAGAATCAAGCCTCAGGAAAATTAGACAGCTAGTCAGTTTTTCATAAATTGTACTTGTGAGAGCTTTGTTGAACAAGCTGGTTAAAAAAAGAGTTGAAAAAAGTCGCAAAAATAATTTCTTGTTAATATCGATCAAAGTATTGTAGATAGAGCTATTAAGGCACGTTAAATATGTTTTGTCGAAAAGCTCCAGGTCCTCTAATAAGATACCTATGTAACTGATTGGAATGACTGAAACAAAAGCTGTTTGTTGTTTCCTAGGCTTTAGTTTGACATATCGATATTTTAAGTTACTTTGCAAAAAATATCTTACGAACTGGAAATTCGCCAAAGTACTTATAATTCAATTAGGCAAATGTCTAAGGCTGAAATAGTGCATATTTTCTGTAAACTTTCCGGCTAGCCCGAATACCTCGATGTTGCCGTAATCTACGCCGTGTTCACCTTGCAAACAAGTCGATTATCATGGATCATGGGGAGAATTCAGAAAACAAAGGTAATGACAGATTGTATAAGGATAATATAGAGGATTGTCCAGATAATGTGAGATTCAAAGAAGAGGCAAAATTTGCAGACAAAATTTTAGTTTGGTTTTCAAATTCGCCAAGAGCAATGCATTATGTCTGGACCGCAGATGGTATATTGACAATTTCCTGCTAAAACTCGTTGACTTCACTGAAAAATATCATGTGGGAGATGAAATAATATTTTAGCATGACGTGGCGTCTTGCCATTATGCAAGAGAAAGACAAAATTGGCTAAGACCGCATAACATTTCATATCTACGGTTTTAAAATTTAATCGTCTTTTTATAAATAATTCTTTATTCACTATATTTCAATATATTAATATCTTCCTTAAATGACTCAAAACAATAGTGTTGCATTGCAAATCTCGCTTTGATTATGTGACAAATATTCATTATCTTTGATCATCTTGCATTTTAATACGTACTTTCCAGGATTTTTCGAAAGTCTCATGAAGAACCGCAAATAAAAACCTCAGTAATTTTGATGTCGCTTCTCATTTAGTAACATTGGAAAGCTTTAAATGACTACTTTTAACATTTTAGATTTTTTGTAGAAGTGCTTCAGTTTTTGAGAATTTTAAATATCCCTCAAGCCTCAGTCTCCCTCGAGTCAAAATCGCACTTATTTCTTTAAATCGCGTTTACTTTTGTCTGAGAACTTTTTTCCGATTGTTTTAGATATGAAATCAAAGAGAAATTTACTATCTTTTCTTTTTATTTTTTGGCGGAATTATTACGGCGGTCTCCGGATGCCTTTAGAGTTTCCAGATTTTTAAGTTGACAGGAGATGTCAGTGGGAACAAATTAACTATAGATGCCCATCGATTTATTTTTTGAAAAATAATTATATTTAGGAAAAAAATCATAGGGACCATCTTTGTTCAGGACATCTTTATTTCAATTTATTAAATTAATTTACATAATTGCTCTTCCTATAATATTTTGGCATATATGGGAAAAAATGAATTTTTTCATTTTTTTTAAACTGGCGAAGTGCCTAGTTGAAAAGAGTTCTCAAAAGGCTACATTTAAATAATTAATTAGCCGGTTTTCTAGTTTTTCTGAGGTCCGGCCTAAAAAAAGTTTAAATCAAACTACCGAGATCTGAATCTACCTTAGAAATCAATACTAAGAACAATTTCCCTCAAATAGTAAATATCTTGGAGATAATAAATATTTCTCTATAATATTGTATCTTTTGATTACTAGTAGATAATGTCCCGTAGTTTAATTTTGTAGATTGTACAATCGATAGCTTCCATTTTTAACAGTTCTCTTATGATCTGCACTCCCGAACTAATTTCAAAATTAGCTGAATATAGGAGTAGTGCAACAGGAGCGCTCACATAGAGGTTACCAATGCCAGGCTATAGGGGGGCTTAATTACAAAAAAGAACACCAAAATTACAAAAAAACATTTTAGCCACACTTCGTAATAACACGCTATACGAATATGATGAATTTTATTTGGAGATAGATGCTAGAAACTAGTCACAAATATGTAACTCACCTTTATAACTTTTTCTTTGCCAACACATTAAAATGGAAATATTGTTGATTAAAAAAGATATAATTTTGTTTTTTTTTTATTATAATAACCAAATCTTCTTTTATTTCCAAACTTATGCAACTGACCTTTGATTTTAAATGACACACCCTATATTTTTTACTTATTTCGATTTATTATGATATTTTAAGTTCAACCATGTGTCAAAACAGAACCTTCGTATATCATGGGTATCTAGTTTGCCGATTTTTTTTTAAAACTGCATCTATTATTGTATGGTATCAAATTTTATAGTTATATTCTGGCAACGGTCATTACAAACTATTAACGTAAAAACCATTTTCAAAGTTTTCGGAAACAGCATAATGCATCCAGAATTGCAGCACTTAAGAGGAGCGTCTTCGACAAGAATCAAAGAGAGAAGCTCGTACGTGCCTTTACCATTTTTCTTGTAGCACTAAGCGAGGTGTGATTCGTTGCACCTGTTTGGTATTTGTCATAAATATTGATAATTTCATACAGTCCACTATTTTGTAACGAAAGTTTGGCAACAACGATGAGTATCTCAAAAAATATATTTAAATAATATTTAAATGGGTATAAAAGATGTTTAGTGAATATGAGAGGGAAAATCTTATTTTCTTTAGGCTATTTGGACATAAATTAATCGTTTTTGCATATCACAGTACTCTAGTTTGGAAAATAAAAATGCAGTAAATAAAAAAGTATTTCTTTCCATATCAGAAAGAAATAACTGACATATGATTGTGCTTATTATGTCACAACGAATCTAAATATTCAAACTTATGCCTTATTTAAAGAAAGTTTAGTAATGGAAAGTTAGTAACAACAATTCGAAAATAAAAGAAGATCTGATAACTCTGTCATGGTGAAAATTTCTAAAATGCAGCCTTATTTATCTAACCAAAATTTTATTTTAATAATATTGGCAAAGAAAAGGGTATGATTGCGAGTCATTTAGTTATCGCACCCGTAAACGAACTTCGCATATTATCGGGTCAAGAAACAAAAGCAGACCTATGGAACAATATTGCATACTACTTCGTGAAGGTACAATTTCATTGCTCTTTACCATGATACCGTCTCGTAAAGGTATTCAGCAATTACGCTTTTGTTAAAAACACAAATGGGCCGTTTTGCTATACCTTACAAATATTTAAATAGACACTATGTATACCATTAATTTTTGTAATTAGTTTTATCGAGCAGTAGTTTTTAAAGCGACACTGCGAAAATTAACAACATGTACTGATACTGTTCTAATATATATCGATCAAATTTTAGATTGTCGAGGTAACAAAACTAGCCAACATTGCGCAACACCGGTATTATTGGTCTGACCATATGTTTCTTTAAGTCTATAGCGATTTAGATAATTCGACGTTTAAAATGTATGTCACTACCTAATATGTGGAATTCCAGCTGAAAGCTCTGTACCAATGTTCAAAAAATACAATTTTTATCCGGTACACCCGTATAAACATTCAGATTTTACTTTTTACTTTGTAAACGGGCAGTATTGTAATTGCAAAAAAAACCTTTTAGGTTTTTACAGATCTTCACGTTTAAGGGTCACTAGATGCCAAAAAATATGTTTTCTCAATTTCGTCGGTCGGTCTGTCTGTCTGTTCACCATATAGCTAAAAAACTACTGACTCGATTGACTTCAAATTTCGGTCAAATGTTAAAAGTTATGTGGGGCTGACCTGGTAGCATTTTAGTAAAATCTAATATTTTATAACAATGGAGGCCTACTGAACTGTTAAACAAATTATTACTGAAAACTACTTTTCCAATTCACCTCGAACTTTGCACAAAAATCAACTATTACGTAGGAAAGAACTGGAAAAATTTTGGTACGAGATGGCGAAACAAAATGGCGGCTAAATAAAATAATTAAAAAACAGCCTGAAACACTACTAATTTTGTAGAAGAATAACATGTCTAAACAAAATGGCGACCAAATAACATTTTATAAATGTGAAAAATCACTACCTATCCCAGGATTTTACATATATTCACATTGGGGTCACTAAATGTCAACAAATATGTTTTTTTAATTCCATAGGCTGTCTGTTTGCTAGTTCGCGGCATAGCTAAAAACTAATTACCTAATTGAATCTTAGTACTATTTTGGTAAAAATCCAACATGATGGATCAAAATGCTGGTCTGGTGAAATGTTAAAAAAATTATTACTTAAAAACAAATTATCCCATTTAGCTTTAAAAATCGAGTATAACAAAGCAATAAACTGGTAACATTTTGGTACGAATTCAAGACGACAAAACAAAATGGCGACCTAATAAAATATTTAAAAAATCAGCCTGACTACTTATTAGATTGATTTCAAATTTTGTGAAAGAATGAAGTGTGATATAGATATAAACTGTCTGTCAGTTCGCGGCATAGCTTAAAAACTACTGATCAGATTGACTTCAAATTTTGATCAAAAATTAAGGCTCATATGGGAATGACCTGGTAATATTTTGGTTGAAATCCAATATGCCGGAACAAAAACCTAATTATCCAATTTATCTAAAATTTTGTACAAAAATCAAGTATTATCTAGGAATCAATTGGTAAAACTTTCAAAATCCAAGACGGCGGAACAAAATGGCGGTTTAATAAAATATTTTAACATTCAGCCTGAAAAAACTACTTAATTGATTTCAAATTATGTGTCATAACTAATTGTAGTTTAAAGATGAACTAGTAAAACTGTGGTATTAGAGATAACGGAAAAAAATGGCATCCAAATGAAAATTTTTTAATCTGAAAAAATCACTTTCTTAGGTTTTACATATCTTATTCGTCCGCGTGTTAGCGTCCCTAAAATCCGTAAAATTTTAGTACGAATACAAATTGGCGGAACAAAATGGTGGCTTAATAAAATATTTAGAAATTCAGCCTGAAAAAACTTCTTAATGAATTGATTTCAAATTGTATGGCGTAACTAATTGTAGTATAGAGACGAGCTAGTAATGTGTAGTACTAATTCAAGATGTGAGAATAAAATAACGGCCTAATAAAATGTTTGTAATTTCAAAAATTCACCCTAGCATGTTTTACATATCTTCGCGTTTTAGCGTCCCTAGATTCCAAAAAATACGTTTTATCAATTCCGTCGGTCCACCTGCCCGTTTGTCTGCCTGTCTGTCAGTTCGCAGCATAGCTTAAAAACTACTCATCAAATTGACTTCAAATTTTGGCCAAAATTAAAACTCATATGGGGAAGACCCGGTAATATTTGAGTAAACATCCAATCCCCCGCAACAAGATGGCGGGCTAGTGAAAAAATCATTAGTAAGTTAGTTATCCAATTTGCCTCAAATTTTGCAAAAAAATCAAATGTTAGATAAGAATGAACTGGTAACATTTTGGTATGAATGTAAGATTGCAAAACAAAATGACGGCCTAATAAATAATTAAAAAATCAGTCTGGAAAAAACGACTTCTTACATTAATTTCAAATTTTGTGCAAACATTACGTGCGATATAGAGATAAGCTGGTAAAGTTGTGTTATGAATTCAAGATGGCGGAACAAAATGGTGGCCAAATAACATGTTAAAATAATGAACGTAAAAAAATCTTCTTATTCAATTGACTGTAAATTTCGGAGAAAAATTAAATATGATATAAGGATAAACTGGTGCGAATTCAACATGATGTAACAAAATCGCAGTGTATGTCAATGTAAAAACTACCTATTGAACTCATTTTAAATTAGGCCCAAAATCAAGTGTGGCATAGGTACAAACTGGTAAAATATTGGTAGGGATCCAATATATTGGAACAAAATTGCGTCCAATAAAAATGTTTGAAAAGACAGTGTGTGTTTCTAGATTACTATGTACTGAACTAAATTAGCTCACACTTCACTATTACTAATAAAAGGAAATATTCATAATGAGGGAAGTTCCGGGTAAAGGAAATTTACCGATTTTTTATATAAGTAATTCAAAAGTTATTCTTTCTACGGTATACTATATAAATTAGTCAATTCCTTATAATTTGTCAGTCTTTTTATATCAAATTTTAAATAAATAATCACATAGAAGGCAATAATATTTTTAATCGAAGTACGTTAAAAATCGTTAAAATTTTATTTTCTAGATTCACATCTAGATATACCACTTATACAACTGTGGACTGGATTTTTGACATATTGAGAGAACACTTTTGGACGCCTTACAAGGAATATACAAAGAATCTGCGCAGGCGTTGGTCGTTATTTATGTTTTCCGGATGGTGCTGTTGTTGTTGCGCTAATTGCGCTTGAGTTTTTGCGATTTTAGATTTGTCCAACAGTATGAAAGACAATAATCGACAAATCTAAAATCGCAAAAACTCAAGCGCAATTAGCGCAACAACAACGCACGGAAAACATAAATAACGACCAATGGCTGCGCAGATGTAACCTTCGGCCCCAGGTGGGGGTATAAAAGGAAGCGTCGCAGTCACCAACACTTCAGTCTCTTGGACGCGAGAAAGAAAGCTTCGAAAATGGCAAATGTGATTTTGGCGAAACGTTTTATTTAAAACACACATATATATATATATATATATATATATTATATATATATATATATTTATATATATATATATATTTATATATATATATATATATATATATATATATATATATATATATATATATATATATATATATATATATATATATATATATATATATATATATATATATATATATATATATATATATACGAACCAAGTGAGTTTTCGTCTTTTACGTAAAAGGTTTTCCCACTTGGATCAATCCCTTTATCACCTATTTCCAAGTAGTCGCTTGGGTCTTGAACGCACAGTGGCGTTTTTTTTATATAATAGTTGATACAATCTTAAATTATGATTTGGTGCCCTTTAAAATTTGCGCTTGGTACCTTTTCAATAAACATCATTATTATTTTGCATCTTTATAAAATGCTCCTTTAAGATACTGATACCCGAAATGTCACGGTGTAATTTAAAAACTTGTTTAAGACCTTTTTTATTACAAAATACAGGAATATTTTAACCTATAATACTTTTTATAACTAGAGCAAATGACCAGCAAAAATTAAATCATACGCAATATTAGATAGAATGTGCCGTACATTCAGCTGGAGGTCAGGTAACAATGCCGAGTTATGGCGACCTGCAGACAAAAATTAACATTTCGAAACAATTTTAGTTAACGCATGTAAGTTATTTAGATATGAGCTAAATATAAACACAGGTAGAGTCAAATAAAAAAAAAGAAATATTAACAAGAATCAACGGTTTAAAATTTAAAAAAATAAAAAAAGGTACATACGTATTTGTTTTGTAACACAAAATACGATATTATTGTGGGAAAGGTTCGATAAATAATTGCAAAGTGATAAAAATCATTAGTTTTATAAAAACTTTGCATTTCTTCTTTTTCTTCTCTTTTGTTATTAAATGCAAATATTTTATAAGGTTTCTTTTCAGATGCTACAAATAACAAATGTCATTTGATTTAGCCACTTTAATATAAATGTTTGGCTCACTACATTGTAGTTTTGAATGCACTATCGTACCACTGATAAGCAATTTGGTAGAGCGATGGACCAGTGATCCAGAGGTGCGGGTTCGATCCCCGTTCGTACCATAACTTTTGCTGTTAATTATAAATATTTCTAAAAATATATTTCACAGCTTAAAAATAAACTGATAAAATATTTATATTCAAAATTTGGCTTATACGAGCTTAACGTAAAATTATAAATTTACTAATATTGACGGTACCTAATAGCGATGTCAGATTTGACTTCTAGTCAGGAACGCCGCGCCATAAGGTTAGAATATTTGGCAGGATCAACAATGGTTATGATACTGGTGGATTTGAATGTATACAAGTTCTAACGAATTACTTATCAGTGGTATGACAGCGCAATTAGTTAGAGCGATGGACTCATGATCCAGAGGTGCGGGTTCGATGGTACCATCACTTTTGCTGTTGATTATAAATATTTCTACACTGTAGTTGGAACAATAATAATATTACCACAAAAATTTTATTAATAAAAATACCAGTGGTATAAACTATATGTTTCAGCAGAAAAGGCAAGGTAAATTGCTAAAATAGCTAAAAACGGTATTGTTTACTTAAGAAAATTTCAACCGCTTTTTTGACATCGGCGAATGGTCAATGTATTTCGTTTTCAAAGATTTTGAGAATTTCTTTTCATTCTTTCCTGTGAAGCACCCGAAAGTTTGACCCAAATAATCGTTAATACACTAAAATCGTAGGTGAAGTGAATAAATTTCAGCATGTCAACGAAAAACTTACATTACTATTGGAAGTTTACCCAAGTTTAAATTACCGTGGAAGCCTATAGCTTTGAGCAGTTTTAAATTTCATGGAGTATAAGTTTTTTTAATAGACGTTGGAAGAAAACTGGTTACAGGCATATATGGAGAGGACGAAACCTTCAAATATTATTATTAACATTATCGTAATTATGAATTTATAGCGCCTTTAAAAAAAAGATATGGTGTGCAAAGTTGTAGCCCATAACTATAACTTTGAACAGAGCCTGAAATTAAAAAACACTTCAATATATTGTGGTTCTTGCATTACCTTGAACACACACTTTTATTACAAATATTCATCAACTATTAATTTCGACTTTTTTTGATATTCCACTTGCGTTGTGATAAAAAACCATAAGAAAGTGTGTCAAAACGTTTATTAAGGTATCAAAATAAATTTAAACAAGATATAACCTAATAAAAGTGCTTAATTAACAAATCTTATCACCTTCTGCAAGAAGAAACAAAACATATTTTTTATCTTGAAAAGTTATTAAGAACTAATTAACGATAAAGAAACACGTTAATAAATTTTAACTTTTGATTAAATAGTTTTAATGATTTCTTTGAACGTGAAACTACCTCTGTATTCTACTAGGTTCCTTAATATACTTTTTATTTAGCACCTTCTGATAAAAAATATGTCTTCCACATTTGGAAAGACGAATGTTGAGCGCTTCTAGCCTGAACGCCTAAGACAACTTAGTTTAAAACCCACTTCATTTTTTTCCTGAATTTTTTTTAAGGTGGTGGACCTTTTTAGTTAATTTCCTCCTTCGTTCATCATAAGTAAATTCTACAAGTACATACTGAAGAATAGGAAGGGTGTTCATCCGAGGTGAAGAATTATTGAAAGGTTTGTCACCTGCTCGGTCGCCAAGATTCATTTCCGTAAGCGGAAGTTTTGTCGATTCGATTGGAAAACTGCTTTCTGAATCAGACCTAAGACATAAGGCTTCTTGTTCTTTACATCCATATTGCCTTCTGAATCATTAGAATCTTTACTGCCATCTGCAGAGATGAGATTTCTATTAACTGTTTTTTTTTCCGAGGACTCTTTGGCTAATTCATTGTTTATTGGTGGACCATATTTTTTTAAGATCTTCAAAACTAATACTTTTCCCAGAAGCTACGTTAATTTTGGTTTTTTTCTGGAGATGTGTTTGCTCCTTTTCTCCATATCTCATGCCTTTCAACATATTTATTACAATATCAGGAACCACAGACTGTGGAGGAGCAGTTTCATCATTCTCTACAGGCTCCTTAAGCAGTCGATCTAAGACTTCCTTAGAGTTATAGGCAAAAATGCCACATTTTGTAAAACCTTAGGTTAGATTAGGTTAGGTTAGGTTAGGTTAGGTTAGGTCATTCTAAAACGAGACATCATGTGGCTGGGCAATGTGAGTAGAATTTTTACACAGACAGCAAAATGAAATGTTTTCTTTCACGGCTCTTAAGACTCCTTCGGAAAAATGGCTAGAAAAATTATCGCTAATAAACACTACCTTTCATTTGATATTTCGTTGGAATAGTACAAAGACATTACAGACCACCTTCAATCCACGTTTGCCATGGATTCTCTGACTTGTAAACCACGTGAGGAAGAAGAATTTGGCTTGAATTTGGAATTGGAATTGCAGAACTACAAAAATACTGCTTTTTCGAGAATCTGACACCTTGTCGATATTTCATTCCTCTTCGCCCCAGGATCGTCAGACAAGTTATTTTCATCGTAATTAAAAATTGGGCTCGCATTTATTGTCTTGTTTTCTTCAAAAAGTACTTCTTTTAAATATGCTGTGATTACTTCAAGTGATAAACTGGCGTTTGACCTTTTCGAATTTTAACAAATTCTAATAGTTAATTCATTTCTGTGCCACCAAATGAACATGCAACACCGCTTATAACTGTGTATTTTAGATTCCCCAATACCCCTTGATGCAAAATTAAATGGTGTAGCAATTGTAACAAGTCTGTGTAATCACATGGAAAGCCCCATTCACTGACGGCAATTATGTGTTGCACAATAATACATTTTGTTTGGGGAGGAAGAACAAACGGTTTTCCAACTTTTCCAGCCTGTCGATTATCTATTTTGTTTGATGAGGTATCTTTAGGTATCCCACACTCGCTGCTGGCTTTGTCCAGGGAAGTCTTTTTGGTACTTCTCAATATCAGAGCTTTTTGAAGTTTTACATTTTCGACACCTTCATACCGTAAATATTTACGTTTTCGTAAGGTTGCCATTCTCTGAAAATTAATGAAATAGGTGTTGTCATAATCTGTCGCTGGTTTAAAATATTGTCCGTAACTTTGAACACTGTTTTACACCGTTTATGGAAGCACTGTTCAATGTTTTTAGGATCGATAGTTTGGAACTTCCATTGGTGATCGACAGCCGACATCTCATAGAATCTTCTTCATATAACTGATTTCAGGGTTAGTTAGGTCGCTGTCCAAAGTTGTAGGCTTCTACGGTAATCCTACTGACTGAGACCCTGTGCAATGCGTTTACTTCGCTTACCGACATTTACGATTTATATAAATATACTCATTGGTTGCGGAAGCCAAAACCTACACTTCAGGAAAGCCTAGTGACTTGATAATTGGTATTTGTTGCATCACTGAGGAATTTTTGAAGATATTTACGTTAAAACATTTGGCTTACGTATATTGGGGGTAAGTAAGTATATTAAAGATACTATATTTCTACAATTTAAACATTTTATTTTCACAACTGTCGGGATTATTTATACTGTATACTACATTATTAGTATTTGATTAATATTAGCCGGTTATTAAAAAAAATTAAGAAATGCATATAATAGTTAGTGCCCCATGTTTTAGTAACCTAATAATTTTAATCAGACGCACTATGTACTATATTATTCTTATAATGAAATTTCAAAGCTAGCATGAGGCATACTCATTTGAATGGTAGGTTTTCTCTTCTAATTGCAGTCCTGACCACCTAGTGCCATGGAAATTTGTATGTATTTGTTTGAAGTAAATATTGATCTGCTATTGAAGTAACCTTATATTAAATTATTAAAACATACTAGTTTTAATTTAATATACTATTCATTCTTGAACAATGCAACTAGTGTGTCTAATTATAAATGTGTTATATATGTTCTTCTAAGTAATGTCTATAACAAATGTATCGCTTGGATGGAATGGAAACATGGATGTTAAAGGGGTCTAAAGACGAAACGTACTTAAAATCTGATATGGCGATAGTGTAGTAGTGTAGTGTATTACTAAATATGTTATATTACTATATTTAGGAGAAAATAGTTTTGCCAAGTATTATATTTTCCTTAGTAATGTATTTTTTTCTGATTTATCCCACTTGGTATCTCGTAGGGTTTACGACATCCTGTTGGACGACATTCCGAGAGGCATCCTTATATTGGTCACCCTGTATGCAGGACGGTCACCATTAAACTAAGTTTAAAACTTTAAACTTCGATATGACTAAAAATCACTTTTATATTATAACTATAAATATTTTATATTTATAGGATAAGGGGTATAAGGTCTGCACACATTTAATTACATTTTCAAAAATGTATCTCATTAAAAAAACGTTAAATCAATTTGACAATGTACAGTGTCTTAACAGGAAGCACTTATGAAAGACTCGTGTTATTTATGTTTAAGTATGAACATAATAAATAAACTCAAAAATATATTTTTTGTGTTCGGTGGCATTATATTATTATTTAAAAATACAGGTTCTCTAAAAATATATGTTTTTACATAGGCGTTTTTTAGGCTTAAAATATCATATTAGAACCCCCAAGAAAAATTCAGATTTTAGAGAAAAACGGCAGCACGGATGTGCATTTACAAACTATATCTGAGGGTATGGAAGAAGTAAAGTAAATGTTTGTTTTGGAGTTTATTTGTTGACCACACTTACTGTGTCGAAAAATATACACAATAAATTGATATTTATATATTAATACTTTTTTACTCCATTTGCGTAATATTTATTTCATTATTTTGAAAATATTAATTCACTGGTTTTAATGCGTGTTGTAGGACAGGGAAAAGAAATATATGAGTTTTATAACTACTGTGCCTTACAAAATTTAAAGATTTTTAAATATTTTTGAAAACACACGGTGTATTTCCAGGAGTCGACCATTTTTGAGCCATTTATAGTTGGTCTGCAAATCATCGTTTGTTTACTGACGAATTTATGTTTCGATTACAAATCTAAGATGTAAATAAACTAGTTTTACACAATACTAGTTTATATCTTTAATTTGTAAACGAAACATCAGCCAATAAAATACAATAATCTAAGTCAATCAAATAGATATTTCCATTAAAATGAAAGTACACATAATATGGTCAATTAAAATATTTAAACATATCTCCTAATATTTTAAAATAATTGCACAAGATCAATGTTTTGATCTCATGCAGTGAAGATCCCTAAAGATGCCTTGTGCAATCGCAAGCGAAACGTCACAAAGTAATTCTAATTTAACACGATCTAAACCCAAGAACCATGATTTCTTAATTCCACTACATATTCTAATATTGCTTTAAATTTCATTACAATTTTTGTTGAAAAGCCCATATTTTAATTAATTTATAGCGACAGCCTACTTAATATATGATTATAAATTAAAATAGACCATTTTTAAAGCAACTAAAGCATATTGATTTCAGCTAAATATTTGTTCCGTTTAACAAATCAAACTATTTCTCCTGTAAGTCCAATCACAAATGTATCATATTTAGTAAAGCTCATATATAAGTATGTTAAATTCACATTCTTATGTCTTAAATAAATATAGATTTAGTCCAAAGACTTATTATAATTAAAATTATTACGCCATTCGCAGAGTAAGGAAAAAAGTAAATTTAAACATATGCATATTTAAATTGCTAGTTTTAGATTTTTAAATGCAAATATGTTTAAAATTAGTTTAATGTGTTTCGCTTATATCAAGAATATATTTATTTAAGTAGACGCAAAATTTACTTGAGTCATACGTTTCCTTTTTTCTGTGAGGAGTTTGGCATATTCGTAAGCCGCGTACTCACTTAGCGAATACTTAAACAGCATCGCAGGCATACGATTAACCCTCTCCAGCCCAAATTATTTTTTTATTCGAGAAAAAATGTTTTTCTTCAAATTACTTTTGCAAATAATGGCTTATTAATAAAGACATGAGTTTTTCAATTTTTTGCAAAAATTTAAGAAAAATTATGCCAAATGGCTTCACTGGGCAATAATACAATTTATATTAAGAGAAAAATTTAATGAGAGACATAACACTAGATTCTTACAATAATATTGAACAAGCCAACTATCTAGAAGGGAACGTAAAGAAACAATTTTTATCTTTTGTTAGGCACAAAGGTATCTTGCATTTCATACATGCCGTTCATAAATAGGCCTTGATACAGTTTCTACATCTTTTCTTGGGTTCAATATGTTCTGGCCAATGAGCAACATTATCATACCTGATATCTTCTATCGGATTCATTGTGACTTTTCTTTTTTCGGGAGGTTCTAGAGTTGCACAAGGGGAATCTTGCGCTGAACTAGGTCTTCCTCTCTTTCGACGAATGGTTTGATTTTGTCTAATCAATGCATGGGCAATTTCAGAACAGAAAGTTATCAGTCGTTTGCACTTTGAGCCTCTCTCGTTGTAATGACGACAATATAACAACCAGGAATTCACTATACATACGTCGGTAAAATGATAGGAAATGCGTAGGTGATATCGGTTAAATCCCATCTTTATTCGATACAACGCTACAAGCATATCACTGAGATCCACCCCACCGATGTTTAGATTGATTTCCTTGATAGTTGAAGGACGTGGAATATCTATATATTTTTTTTTCAGCAACCATCTTTTTACTGACTCCACAGGCTCAATTCCTTCATATGAAGAGGCCACATGAACTGCCTTATTATCAAACCCCTTACAAACAGTAATATTGCTTACTGATTCGGTAGAAAAGTCGTACGAACCACGGCCTGAGTTTTTTAGTTCATCATCCAATTTTAGTTTGCAGCTGGGCATTCTAGCAATTCTGACAGTACCCGTAGCCAAAAACCAATTTCCTTGAGGTGACACAAAAGGTTGAACGATGTAAACCAATTACCTATGAATATTTTAAAATGTTTGTCCTTGAGAAGATTTTCGACCAACCTGATACTATATCACTATATTATATATGTATCAAATCTCAGTCAATTCCGATGACGGGGACTGCTTTGTACTGTTTAACTTTTTTTACGCACCCTGTATATGGTATTTACGATTTGACATCATAATATTGCATAGTCACCGGGTTTATATATATATATATGTATACTAAATTTCACTCAATTACGACAACGAGAACCGTTTTGTACTTTTTAGCTTTTTTTACGCACCCTGTTTACGATATTCACGATTTAGCCCCATAATATTGGATTATCACCAAATTTATATATACTAAGTAATAACTATAATAGCCAGTTATCATACAAGTGAAGTTAAATCAAAGCTTTAAATGATTTATTTCCCCAAATAAAGTGTAAATAAATAAACAAATATCATACGTTTTTTTTTAAATAATTTTACCTTCAATGTTTTTGATAAGTTCCCAATGACGCCAAATGGAGTTTATATTTGTAGATGCGAATCTAAAACAAATTAATTGACATAATTTAGATTTTCTTTAAAAATATGAATGTTAGTAAGACAACAAACACCTCTATATTTTTTAAACAATAAAAAAAGGTACTTATCATATAAAAATCGATAAAATCGGTAAAAATCTCGGTAACTGTCACTTCAAATAAACAAGTGTATGAAATAACGATGTTTAACGCGTGGCATATATTTGCACAACTAGCGTCCTCTATAAACCAGATTCGACATCTGAGAGCAAACCCAACTTAAATTAAGAAACAGAAAACTACTTTAGAATGATGTTTGTGTACAAATTCCAAATGGCATCATTGGGCTGGAAACGGTTAAATATGCCTTTGGTTGAATATGCGCTAGGACGTCTACGAACGGAGGGTATTGTTCGCCAACACTCGTTTAATGCCGAATTCAAAATGTCTGTCTGTGTCAAGGTCCCAAGATGCCGAAAACATGTTTTCTCGATTCCGTCGATCTGTCTGTCTGTTCGCGGCATAGCTTAAAAAACTTCTTACCCTATTGACTTCAAATTTTGGTCAAAAAATTAAGGCCACATGGGGATAACCTTTGGTAAATCTAGCATGGCGAAACAAAATGGTGGCCTAGTGAAATGTTAACCATAAATATTACTAAAAGGCTCTGTATCCAATTTACCTCAAGATTTGCACAGAAATCAAAAAAAATCAAATATTATGTAGGAATCAACTGGTAAAATTTTAGTACGAATCCAAGATTGCGAAACAAAATGGCGGCTTAACAAAATATATAAGAATTAATTGTAATATAGAGATGAACTGGTAAAATTGTTCGAACTCAAGATGGCGGCCGGATAACATTTTTCTATCGTGAAAAAAATCACCCTCCCAGGTTTTACATATTATCGTTTTCGCGTTTGTCTGTTAGTTTGCGGTTTAGCTAAAAGCTGCTAATCCTATTGACTTCAAATTTTGATCAAAAATCTGGTAACATTTTGGTACGAACCCAAAACTGCAAAACAAAATGGCGGCCTAATAAAATGTTTCAAAAATCAGCCTGAGAAACTACTTATTAGATTAATTTTAAATTTTCTGCAAGCATTAAATATCGTGGTACGAAATCAAGATGGCGACACAAAATGACGGCCAAATAAAATGTTTTTAAGTAAGTTATTTTGCCATTTTTTTGATTTAATGGATCGAGAAAAGCTAAAAATTCTTAATACGTTACGCTATTAAATGTTGTCAAAAAATTAAGGTATTTCTTTAATATTTGCAAAACCCCTGAACGTATTTTATTAAAACTGAATGTACAAAATAAGTGTTTAAAATGTTTTTATTGCCGACCAGTAAAAAACCCATTGAACCAATGGCGTGAGCATGGGCAATCATTCCCTTTTTAATTTTACTAAATTTATGTTACGCCAGTGTCTTCTTAGAAAACTGATTCTGTTCTCACAATTAACAAGTAATAGTACTTGAAGGTCTATATTATAATACTTATATTTTTTACTTAGTTTAGAAAATATAGGTTTTAAATCTATGTTTAAAGGATTTTTTTTAGTAAAACTTGGCTGAGGAATAACTGATTATTGGGCTCATCTTAAGGAAAAGTAGGAAAATTTGCTTAAACTTTTTAATTTTTTAGATGGCGTTTCTACCAAAAAAACACAAATACAACTTTGTATTGTTTTAGTATATTCCTAAAAATCTATACGTTTTAACAATAAATAGTAGCGTACCTTAAACTTATTAAAATAAAGGGGGCACGCTAGTGGCTTACTTAGTTTTCTTCTGGCAAAGTAGCACTTTCAAAACTTATTTTGCATACCAAACATCAATAAAATACTTCTAGGATTTTGCAAATATTAATAACAATCCTTTTTTTTATTTTTTAGTGTAAAAGGATAATTTGCTCAGAATTTTTTATTTTTCCTGAAAACTGTCCATTATGCCACAAACGTACATAAGACAACTTTTAAGTATTTTTAGTTTTTAATTACCAGAACACAATCAAAATAGACACTGGCGAATTATAAATTTACTAAAATGAAAAAAGGAATTACGACCCATGCGGACGCCAGTGGTTTAATCGGTTTTTGGTGGTCGGAAAAAGTATAATTTTAAACACATATTTTGAACACGCAATTTCAATAAAATAACTTAAGGGGTTTTGCAAATACTAATAAAATATCTAATTTTTAAAAAAAGTTTATTAGGATCACGTACTCAGAAATACTTACTTTTCTCGATATCGGTCCATTACATAAAAAAAAAACAAAAAATATAACTTTTAAGTACTTTGAGTTGTTAATTGCGAAAACTCGATTAGTTTTTAAAATAGACAGTGGCGAACCATAAATTTACTAAAATAAAAATTGGAATGCCTGGCCATGTGTCCACCCGTGGCTCGGTGGAGATTTCTCACTTGGAGAAACTTGCATTTAAACATTTATTTTATCTATGAAGTTTCAATAAAATACGTTAAGGGGTTTTGCAAATATTATTAAAAATCGATATTTTTTTAAAAAGTTTTACACCCTGTACTCGAGAACGATGATTTTATTATATAAACGTTTTTTTCTTAAAATGATCCCAGCAAACACCTCTGAGAGTTTGGCTACGTATTTAAGTAACACCGTGTATATAAATTTGAGTTTCCCGCGATGACGGATAAACGGGATTATAAAAGTGGTTCCCAAAAGAGAAAAATTAGAGAAAAATAGGAATATTTCATAAAAAAACTTCCGAAAATTCAGGGCCCTTTTTATATTTTACCGACTAAAACAGCACCCTCTTCGACCAGTAAGAATGATGGCGATTTTTCCTGCTGAATTAGCACCCACCTTATCAAGCAAAAATAATAGCGAGTTGTTGCCAGAACCTGAATCAAGATTCAACACTTACTTTGACAAGTCAGGAGTTACCCGAGGAGCTACCACTAGCTGAGGCGGTTATAAGTATATTACAAGGTAATGAAGACTCGCGAAATATGGATTCTAACACCCTTGATAAACAAAATAGCATCAAAATCTCAACGGATCTTGGCGATTACAAGGACATGGTACTTACTGTAGAAATTAAAAGACAAATTATAAGTTTGCCTTCAAGTCGACCAAAAGGGCCGTTTACAAAAAATCAGTCTCAAGAAAATCGATTGTTTAATGAGTTCTATTATATTTCCGCTTCAAAGTATGGCCCTATGCCACGCCAGTGGTTGGAAACAAAATGCCACTATAGATAAAAAGTCAGAAGATAAAATAAGATTTGAGGCGGCATTTTGGAAGGCGGTTATTTCAAATTACTTAACTCTGTCTAGAAATGCTTTAGCATTTCGGGCGCATACGGAAAATTCTGAAGAGTATAACAGTAACTTTTTAACAATAGTTGAACAGCTGGCCAAATACATGACATCATGAAACAAGTTTTGCAAATTCCAGCTGGTTCCCTAAGGTATTTAAGCCCAAAAATCCAAAATGAGCTTATAAATTGCCTATCAGATCAGCTTCTCAATAAATTAATAAAAGAAAGATTAGCTGTTCCATGCTATTCGTTGCTTCTCGATACGACACAAGATATATCTAAATCACCAACTAAATATTATTAAAAGGATTGTACACCTATTACGAGATGAAAAAATGGATGTAGTAGATTTTAAAATAAAAGAAATTTGTTGGGTTTTTATAAAATCACCGATCATACAGCTAGTGGAATGGTGATCTTGAAAAATTTAAATACTTTAGATAAGTGCTACGGTCAGGGATATGATGGGGCAACTGTGATGCGTGAAGGCCATAACCTCAATCTAGTTATAAATGACGCTGTTTCTAGCTGCACCGTAGTGTCTTCTTTTTTTTCTCAAGATTACAAAATATTTATTAATTTTTTGGAAATAACATTAACGTTGGGATCTATTAGCTTCGATTACAGGTGAATCTGAAATAACATTAAAAAAGCTTAATCCGACTCGTTGGACAGGTAGGATATCATCCTTACTGCAAGTTAAGTTTTTTTTGATATTCTTAAGTGTGTAGCCGAAATTGTATTAAAATCTAAAATAAAGAAGCAAAACAAACTTAGAGTCAAAAGTGTTACAAAAAATAAATATTGATTTAAATGAGGCCGCCTTGGTTTTAAAACGGGTGCATAAAAATATAAGTGATATGAGGGAATCGTATGATATTATTAAAGCAGAAGTTGAAGGGTTGGCCAAAAAATGAAAGATTAATCCAATATTTAAAGAGAAGAGGCAACGTAAACCGAAAAGGTATTTTGATGAGTTGATAATTACAGATTTGAAAGTTCCGAGGTAAAATTTAGAATTAATATATTTTTGTACGTAATTAATCAAGTAACGGGCCAATTAAAAAAAAGATTTGATGGTATGAAAATTGTTAGAGACTATTTCGATTTTCTAAATCCTAAGACAGTTCTCGAGTATACGGAATCAATGATTATTAAAAAATGTGAACAGTTTTGTAAAAAATATTCAGAAATAGTCTCTAATGGTCTGATAGTTCAGTATATGCATTTTATTGATTTGGTTAAAAATGACCTAAAGTAACAATGAATGTCAGACATTATTTTAAAATTGTAATTCAAAAGTTTAATTTGCTAGAAAGTGATATGCCAGATGTTTACATGGCTTTTTTATTATTTTTTACGTTACCTGTAACAGTGGCTAGTGTTGAAAGATCCTTTAGCAAATTAAAACTAATCAAAAATTACTTAAGGTCGACAATGAGCGAAAGTAGACTAAGATGTCATTAATATCCGTTCACTCTGCATAGTCAGCTAAAATGGATATAACTAAATTAGTTAATAATTTTGCCAATGCCAAAACTCGAAAAAGAGAGTTTAAAATTTCAACAAAATTCGTTTTAGTTTTACCTATATTCGTTGTTTTAATTATAATGTTTTGTTTTTTTAGTTATTTAAAAAAATAATTACAAAAATTGTTTTTTTAATTTATTTTTAGTTGTTCCTCTTTATTTTTCCTATTAATTTTAACTTAGTATTCATAAGCTTATAACTATTTTTTCTAATGTTCCTTTAAATATTATTTATTTATTTGTTACATATATTATTATATTAGGAAATTATTATTTTTTTGTTGTTCTGTTTCTGTTAACTGGATGTCAAGTGAGGCTACTGTATGTAAAGCAAAAAAAAATATAGTTCCGTTTATTCAGGATGCATCTTTAGAAGTATTAAGATGGTTATGTTGGCAGCATGATGGAGATTGTTTACATAAACGGAGAAATGTCACATAATTGTTAAATAAATATATCTAAAATCTATGATTTATTGTGAAGGTCTGACCACTAAATGTTTCATTTAGAATTAGAAACTTAACTGAAATACGAATCAAATAATTGCAATTTAAATAATTAGTATAAGTACCAGTAGTTAATTGTTATTTGTTTTTACCTGATGATTGCTTTCCCTTAAATATAATTAATAAACCATGTAATTAAACCGCCTAAAGTTAATTATTATTAAATATTAACATTATATTAATAACATGCCTTTTTAAAAGATGGTGGTCGTATTAAAAAAATTACGATATTTCAAATTAAATTTGCAACAACACGTTAATATTTTAGTTTATAGGTATTCGTTTAGGATTTTCGTAGATACAAAAGTTTAAAAACCGATATAAAAATTACAGATGAATGCAGGGCCAGGTTAAGACCTCAAAGACCCTGAGGTTAGACGTATTGAGGAGTCCCTGAGTCGGGCGAGGTTTTGAATATGTTCTTTAGAAATAAATTATGATTAACAAAAAAAAGAAAGTCAACATGCTTTTAAGTGTTTGGGAGACCCTTGGCTACGCTATAATCATGCAATATATCTGATAAACTAATGAAAAAAGAAGGTCCTTTATTATGTATTTCGCTTATATACTACTGCTTCCCCTCTGGTCTACGTCTCATGGAGCCCCCACCGCATGTAGGTCCTACGCCTATTCAATTATAAATCACCGCAAAACATCGCGCCAGTTCTGTGCTGGGACCCATGCCTACAACTGAGCCTGGAGCTTTAGCCCCCATAGCCCTCCTTTAATCGAGGTCTGGACGAGCCCTATACTAACTGCGATCGAACGTAGACACGTACCGAAATTGAACTTGGTGTTAAGTAATATCGCATATTTTGCATTGTGTGTGTTGAATGCCCTATATTGGATATCCTATCTATCGATCTGAATTTATTACGACCGTATTCTAGTAGCGAAAAACAGATTTATACCACTCTTGACTTTCGACAATGAGTTTCTTGAAATATTACCCAGAAGTCAGGTATATTCAGATAGGAGGCATTTTACTGCTACAGTAAAAAGGGGTATTGCGATGATCCCTATAATATTAATTCAGAGATTAATACTAGCACTCAAAAACGCAAACTAGAAGATAGAAGTTTCAATTTTGAGCCAACATGTAGGGAATTTGATTGGTCGTATAAGGGTACGCCTTGTATAGATTCGCACCAAGCGAATCACCAGTTAAGTAAAAAACCAGTGTGCGATTTAAAAAAAGTACAGGAAGTTTAAAAAAAACAATTAAATTAATCATTTGGATCAGACTATCATCGACCACTTATATTAACATTATTGTGGAAATAGGTAATACTATTGAAACTATTTTTCAAAATATTTCGCAACAATTTATTAGAAGAGACAGACTAAAAGGTAAAGGTAATATCCCTATCCTGTTTAAAAAGATATTCCATTTAATGAAATTGAATTTATTAATTTAACTGACAAAAGATTAATATGTGCTATTAATATTTTTGTGAAAATTGCTAATATTTCACTTGTGCCAATGCATAGACCCCCAAATGTTTAAATCTCTGTGCCTGTACATGAAACATTTTTTTTCGCAGGTGAATAAATACTTTATTATTGCTGGGGATTTTATTGCGCTCCATACTTTATGGAGTAATAATAACGACGATAGTACAACTTGGTTATAAGGAACGAGGGGAGTGACACTAGAATGGATGGACCGGGAAAGGGTTAGAAATTGATTTAAGTTTAATTTTAGTCAATATTTACAATCTATCTATCTGGAAGGTAGTAGATGATACTTATTGGTCGGATCACTTTACTTTCGAATCATGAATCAATAAAGGTCATAGAGAGTACTGTTGGGTGGAATCTAAGGAATGTTAACTGGAATATATATGCTTATAAAATTTATTAGAGTATGCCTGCTAGTGCTAATCCTGACAATGCAAATCAAATAATTGAAATAGTTATTAGCACTATATACAAAACTGCCAACAAGAATTTTCCGAAAGAAAAAGGAAATTTTCCCTAGTAAAAATATCACTCCATGATCTGAGTAAGGAGCGCAAATCAGTGCCTAAAGAAATTCGTAATAATTTGAGCCTAGAAGATGACTAAGAATAATTATAAAAAATATACCGCAAAATGTAAATTAGCTCTTAAAAATAAAGCCAGAGTTGGCAAAGTTTTTGTAATAGTTCAATTGCTCATACATCTCCTTCCTTATTATACACGAGTTAATTCTATCAAATATCAAAAATAGTTTAAACCAGGATATTGCTGATTTTTTATTCAAACCGGTTGTTGCCACACTGCTTAATTTCTATATATGTATTTGACTAATCAGTTTAGATGTAGGTAATTCCCCAAGCGGCCTCTCAGCCGATTTTTTCGGGTCATCCATAAAAGGATGAAGTTATGGTTTGTTACGGATATATTTTTTTATCGGAGTTAGCAAGTGTTGTTTGAGAGTTCGACAAAATCGAAAAGTAGTATGCTTGATATGTATTTACCAGCATACCGCTGGATAAATGTATTTTAAGCAGTAATCAATAAATATCTGCGAATTAAAATAAAGGCGTTGATTTCAAAATGGACATAAATATGGGCAGTTATACAAGCAGCCTAGCTACATCACCTGTTCTGCTTGTTTTTTAGATAAGAATAATAAAAAAACAAAGACTTACATGTCCTGGTCTATTTTTAAATGTGTTCAGATTATTTGTTGCGTTTAGATTGACAAACAAAAATCTTTTTTGGCTTTTTCGCAACTGAGTAAAAATATTTAACTTTAAATTAATTGAAGCAAATATTTAATAAAATTACATATCTCAACATGTAGACTAGTCTGTCTACGGAATGTTTCGATACATATATAAACAATATTAATTAAGCAAGCATAATAAATTATATCATTTACCTTAAGTTTTTATAGACACATTAGTAGTTGTACAAATACTTTCATCCTATCGGGACTCATCAGAGCGCCGATCGTAAGAGAGAAACATTAAATAATAGAAAAGAATTGATTTCAAAATTAGTTTTTTTTTAACTACTAATGTGTCTATAAAAACTTAAGGTAAATGATATAATTTATTATGCTTGCTTAAATAATATTGTTTATATATGTATCGAAACATTCCGTAGACAGACTAGTCTACATGTTGAGATATGTAATTTTATTAAATATTTGCTTCAATTAATTTAAAGTTAAATATTTTTACTCAGTTGCGAAAAAGCCAAAAAAGATTTTTGTTTGTCGTCCTGGTCTATATAGTATTATACATAGCATGCTTGAACATCTACCCCAGACTGCTAAGAGGTTACTGTGCTTGGCCAAAGTCATTTGCCGAGGTGATGAAATAGCGATAATCAAGAATAATTTAGTGGTTAATTAACTTTAATAAACCTGGTAAAGTCAACGAGTTCAGGCCGATTGCTCTATCCTCATGTAGTCACAAATTCTTACTCCCATTTTCCAGTTTGATTTTAGACGGAGCAAAGGTATTAATGATAAACGATATTTAAGAGACTTATTCTGACAATAAATTTAAACGCCTTCTGCTTCGATACAACTACGATTTCCTGGGTACAGTTCGTTAGGTATTTGAGAGTCATTTTGGATCAAAAAATAAATTGGAATTAACACATAAGCTATATAAAAGATAAACAGTTAAATATCCTAAGAGCAGCGATCCCAGCGCCACTTCAATATTCTATAAAACTTTTACTCCATCCATTCTAGACAATTGATTCATATTTTACGGGTCGGTTTGCAAATCACGCAATCCAAAAATTGATACGCTGCGGTATAAAGCGTTGAGATTGTTACTAGGCAGTAAGCGTTCTGCCCCGCCAGAATGCGATGAACATTTTGTCAGGAAAATTCGCCCTTAAAAGTAGGCAATTTTATAATAATATCATTAACAATAAATTAAGTAAGCTATATCCAATTTGACAAAGCCCTTTTGGAAAAATAAAAATATAAACACTCATCAACATGTTAAAAAAATTATTCCATAATTTACTCATTCAGTCATAACATACTCAAAATTACGTTAAGCAATTATATGCCATTTTTTATATTACATAGATCCAAAAGTTACTAGGGTATTGAATATGGTTTTCCTATGCCCACAGTTACATATAACTAAACAATTTAAATGAGAATAGTTTGATTCGATCTTTACAACGGAAGCTCTAGCCTTGTTAAAAGCACTAGAGTATGTTAATTTAGACAATACTCTTTCTAATGTTCTAATGCTTTCCGACTCTCTATCAGTTTTACAAGCTTTGGGAAATTATGGTAATTCGAGGCATACTATTATGGCAAATACATGAGCAACCTTAAATTATTAATACTCAATTAAAATAATTTTCAAATTTTGTTGATTATTTATTATGGATTAAAGGACATAGAGGATTATCAGGAAATGCAAATGCCGAATATAGAAGAAAATATCCTTTTTTCCGACCTTTTTCCAATTGTAAAAGAAATATCTGGAAGCATTTGAAGGCAAGAATTCACTAATTGTGCTCATGGTACCACAAGTGTGTATACCCTCATTTTCCCCAACCGAATATAAAACCTTCAGTCCCCAGAAACAAATTACCTCGATATTTGTTCCTGTCTCCTATTTCCGATTTTTGGTAGGAGATGGACATTGTAATAAGTATTTACATAAAATGAAGAGTCCACTTGTTTCCAATAAATTATTTAGAATGTATACGTAAGGTTGCCACCAAGATAGAAGTTGAACGTGTTTTTGTAAATTATTTGAGACTGCGCAGAATCTAGGATTCAATTTGATTACTTTATTGTTTTTTTTTTCCTATATATTTTTCAACTTTTTGATCCGGCACCACCTGTCTATTTTTTTATAATAAGTCTTGTTTCTTTGCTGAATCTGACCAAAAAATTAAAAGGTAGGTAGTTTTCAAAAACCAAGCACTCCACTAAATTTATTTTAAAAAGGCGATTTCAGAACAATAAGTGAATATCAAAATTTCGTTGTTATTTACGGATATCTCCGAAAATATTAGTAAGTTTTCAAATTTCTCGGCCGCACATTAATGTACCTTAAATTGCTCCTATTTAATATGATTCGTATCTCGTATAGAATGTAAGAGCCTTATTATGAGGCTCGAATTTGAAACACCCTGGACAGTCAAGGCGAAACTTTTCGCAATACCTATGCACAAATTCCAGTACTGCAATTTGTGAATCTAATTTTTATTTTACTAACTATTTTAATATTTCGTAACGAAATTAAGTATTTTTTTCAGTGACCTCATTTTATTTTAATATGATTTTTTACTATACTGAAGAACTTAGGGTTACAGCGAAATTTGTGGTGTTAAGTTTTTATTACTTTTATTTTGAATTGTGTCAAGTTTCGAAATATTTAAGTTAATCAACATTATAAAAACCGACTTTGATGAGGCATCTCTATTAATAACAAGACAGTTATGAAACTTTGATTATCATTGTTGTACCTTCTGCAAAAAGATGTTTTTCGGTTTTAAAACAACGGAACGTATAGCTAAGAGCAATATAGAAAGAATTTTGTAATTATATAATTATGTTTATCTCCATACTTTCTTAGATTTATACAAAATATATACTAAAAATAAAATTAAATATAAAAAATTAAATATAACAAAATTTATCCAAACCTGTTCCATTCTCGATAGTCCCTTACTTATATTTTATAAATGTCAGTATTCCGGATATGAACTGTAACGAATACAGACCTTAATTTCTAACAGTTCTATTCAATTTTTTATATTTGATTGTTTAAATTTCATTTTATTTTTGGTATATATTTTGTATAAATCTAAGAAAGTATGGAAATAAACAAACACAATTTACTCTAGGGTTGAAGTAAAACAACAAACTTCCATTTTTAAATGTTCTGGTCACAAAATTGCATAACGGACACTTCGAATACACCGTGTATAGGAAACCAACACATTGGCAGATGCAAGATCACTTTATCACCCAGTAGAAATTCAAGGTGCCATTCTAATATCCAGATCCGTGCGATTTACTGAAAAACAGACGAGACAAAATGACCTTAATATAATATCTAGTGTTTTAAAGAAAAATGGCTACACAAATCGCACCATAGAGAAAACTATTAATGCACATGTTTCCTGAACAACGAACAACAAAAATTATGAACCGGGAAAGCAACAAATAGTCTTACCATATGTAAAAGGCGCAACAGACAGAATCGAAAGAATTCTTAGGAAATACAACATAAAAATAATACACAAGCCACAAACAACTATATGTAGGTAAACTACTTGGAAACCCAAAAGATAAAATCAAACTGGAAAACCACGGAGTGTACAGCATTCCGTGCCAGGACTGTAAAAAAATGTCCGTGGGTTAAATTAACGAATATTAGCAAGAGTGGAAGAGCATAAACTCAGCATGAGAAACAAACAAACAACCTCAGCTCTATTCCTACATCATCGGGAAACCGGCCAAAAAAATAAATTTCGATGGGTGTGGAGAGATTGCCAATATAGAACATTATAAGACCAGCATAATCCGAGAATCTATAGAAATTGAAAAACAAGGTGATTTCAATAAAATAGACGAATCATTTAAACTACCAACAGTATGGAAGACAATAATTGACAAATCTAAAATCACAAAAAATCAAGGGAAATTAGCGCAACAACACCACTACCAACTCAGTACGTACTTGATAAAAATGCGTAAGATAAATAACATTAAAAGAAATTTTAAAAAAAGATATATTACAAATTCCTCAATAACACTTTTATTTCCAACTTACTTATAGTTTTCAGTTTATAAACGAAATACAAATTAGAATATACCCAAATAATGAATTTCCAAATTTGGAAATTTAGTTTCCACTGGATAGCAGGTTCTTTTATAATTTAGGCGAGTAGCCATTGTTCTTCTTTTGTTCAAACAAAATATTTTAAAAAACTAATTCTTCTTCTAATTCAAGATTCAAGAATTTCTTGAGAGCACAAGTTCCTGTATCAAACAGACTCACCAAACACTTATGCGGAATTTTAGCACCAAAACCACAGGAAAAAACGGTTCATCTTTAAAATAATATAAAATAGCAAATATTGCTTTGTTTACATTTCTTCGATCATTGTCAATTGCAAAATAACCAAGTATTCCGGTAATTTTTGCTGTTAATTGGCTTCACTATTTTTATACGGCATTTATGACATACAAGCTATATCCCCTCTCATGAATATATGTGATTATAACTTAAATATATTATACATATGTTTGTATGGGAACGTATACTAAGCATTATTTAAAATTTTGACGTAATAAAAAATTGACAATAGTCATTAGAAACATAATATATCACCTTGCTATACAATGATAGTATCAAGTCTGAAATAGAATGTACATATAGAGATCGAAATCAACGTTTTACTTAAAATATTTCAAGGTATATAACAAATAATGTATAAAATATTTTTCGTAGTGTGATATTTTATAAGCAGTGATTTATTTTTATGATACATTTTTGAAATTTAACTGCCGGGAAACCATAATAAGATGAGAGGGCAGAGAAATTTTTATTTTTTTATTACGCAAAATATCATTTGTGACTCTGCTCAACATTACGTTTGCATTTCTCTTATTTTTTACTGCGACATAAAGGCACCAACCAATGCACAAATCCAACGTAGGTTAAATAGTAATACTGTCGACAATGAGATTCAAAACATTTTAAAAATCAGTGTGCAGACTTCTAAGAGGAACGACTAAATCTTTATCAAATTAAGCTGGAGTTAGTAGTTTTATTGAAGGCCTTCGTAACCCTGTTACCAATCAGACATTAAGAATGGCTAGATTAAAGAAGATATCCGAAGCTCTCACATATGTCCTTTAGTACGAAACAAATATTCAGAAGTCAAGAAAAATTGAGAAGACTTCACTTCATAATTGAAGACATTTCAAAAACTCTGAAGGAGTTGTAAGATGTTCTTACCAGGCAACCGAAGGATGACAGCCAGTATTTATCTTTCCGACAAAGAAAAGACATCCGTTGTTGGAAATGTGGTAAGGAGGGATAGGTGCATAGCCATTGCACTAGCACTATGAATTTAAAACATAACCAGGAAGTGTCCAGTCTTCACCAGCGTCAAAAATTAAAGTATATCATCTTCCAAAATAATGATTTTCATTTGGTAATACCCGAAAAGGTTTGCGGTTGGGAATGTGAAATTGAACTGGATAATGGTTCGACACACACCATCGTGAAGCCGAACGTCATAGCTCCTTATAAAATAGAAAACCCTTAAAAGGATTACGTCTTGGAAACAGCCAGTGGGGAAAGTATACTTGTAAAGAGAATATACGAAGCTGAAATAACCTGTGGAGCACAACCTTCGTACACACTGTGTTTGTCGCAGACAATGGATGACAACGTACTCGGCCTTGATGTGATGTATCAACATGGACTTATGCTTGGCAGTGAGTCCTCCGTATGAAAAATGAAGAAATAGTAATAAAATAGTAGCAAAATTTGTTTTGCTAGAAGATACTACTTCACTTGCGAGGTCAGAATGTGTAGTGAAAGCAGTGCTTGACTACTTAGATGAAGAAGTTATTTTGTTCGAATCAATTCAAGACTATCCACTACATGCAAAGGGAATTTTATCAACAGGAACCTTAAGTCGATGTAGAAGAAATACAATATTTGTCAAAATGATGAACGTTAAAGAATATCCTCAGCAAGTCAAAAAGGGTGACAAGATCGGAACCTGTCCACCTGCTAATACAATATTTACCTGTGGAAACTTCCCACCTTCACAAGCTGCAACTACTTTACCTATGGTTCGCCGCACTTACTGAATAAAGTTTAGATGACCAAGTTGGAAGAACTTCTAAGAAAAAATCAAGACGTTTTCTCTCTGCCTGACAGAAACTTAGGAAAACCAACATAGTTCAACATCGAATTAATACTGGTGATACAGCGCCGATAAAACAGCCTCCCAGACGAATACGTTTGGCAAAACGGCATGAACACATGTTTGAGGATATGGAAAAAACAAGATACTATAGAACAAGCCCCTGGTCGTCACCAATAGTCCTGGTTAAGAAGAAAGACAATGACGTCACAAAGAAAGATAGCTTTTCCGTATCAAGAATTGATGATTCCTTGGACACCTTAACAGGTTCTCAACCCTGGACCTGAAAAGTTGTTATTGTCTAGTTAAGCTTAAACCAGCGGATAAAAAAAAGATAGCGTTCTCTACTGGGACTGGATTGTCGCATTTAAAGTTGTACCTTGAATTGATTATGAAACGCCCCAGCGACATTTGAACGTTTAATGGAATTGACATTACAAGGAATGATATAGGAAACACGCCTAGAACATTTAGATGACATCATTATTCTTGGAAAAACATTTGAAGGTCATTTGAAAAATATTGAAGCTATTTTCGAGAAACTGAGAAATCGCAGCTATGTATGAACCCAAGAATGTGAAGAAGAATTTAACAACTTGAAGAAAGCCTTGTATAATCCCACAGTTTTGCCATATCCTGAGCCATCCGAGATGTCTATCGTGAACACCGATGCCAGCAATGCCGCAAAATGGCGAAGAGAAAGTAATAGATTACATTACATCGCATTAGGACAAATCGGGGAGAAACGTAAGCGGAAGTTGTTAATTACGATTGTCTGTGGTTCCACTGGATGTCATCTTATACTTAAAACTGTCAAATTAGATTTGGTCTTAGTTTAAATATTTTCATGGAAAACGGCTTTTAGAGTAAACGGCGTAAGTCCGGGCGTGTTTAGGCTCAACAAACTGGAGGCATTAGAATGTATAAAGCTAACATATAAACTCCCACCGCATCGAAACGGGCAAGCACGGTACAATCATTTTAATACTTGGGGATTAAACAATACATACTAACCAAGAAATAAAAAAAGTGCCAGTATTATTTTTTGTGCGAGGTCTAGTGTGTTACATCTTATCGTGTCAAATAGTCATGAATCTTTCGCTTTCGGTTCCCAAATACTAACTCAAGTAGCTTTTTTCACTTTCTCTCATAGGTAGATTGCCGAGAGACATACAAATGCGCAGGAAAAGAGGTAGACAGGTTGATTTTTAAAAATACAGACTTCATTTTGAAAATCGGACCAGCAATAATTTTATTTTATACGATTTCTTTTTCCGCAATATATAAAGCATAAATGTGTCTAATGTTTAAAACGTGTACCGCTATTTGATGAATTTGGTCTACAACTCAAACCGTGACAAGGAAGGAACTACTGGCTATTGTTAAAACATTGGAGCACTTTCATAAATATTTGTTCGGGCAACAATTCCTCTACGTTGATAAAAGACGGTCTGCTAAAAATAATCTGGGAAAGTACTGACGGAGGAAATAACAAATATCAAACTAGTTTGCCCTCAAAGAAAATTCCTGAAGTTTTGCAAGCTGTACACAGGAGGACATTTTGATGTTATGAAGACTCTCGAAAAAGTTTGAGTAAGGTTTTATTGGTTGGGAATGCATACAGATGTTAAAGATTGGTGTCAAACCTGTGAGAACTGCGTCTACAGTAAAGGACAACAAGCAGTACAACATGGGAGCATCCTTTGAACGAATTGCCATAGATGTAGCAGAATCATTTCCAGTTAGTAAATCCGAGAATCGATTTGTGCTAGTAGTAATGGATTACTTCAGCAAATGGCGAGAAGTCTATGCAATACCCAATCAAAAAGCCATCACTGTTGCCGACGTGTTATTTTAAGAATGGATTTGCCGATATGGAATTCTAAGGGAACTACACTCGGATCAAGGCAGGAATCTTGCATCCGGGAGAGAAGAACAACCCCTCTTCATGCCCAGTCAGATGGAATGATTGAAAGATTTAATAGAACTTTGGAGTACTACATGAAAATCCAAGTTAACAAAGTAAAGTAAAACAAAGTGATTGGGATAAATGCATTTAACCATTTTTACTGGCCTGTCGCTCTGCAGTTCATAAATCCACTGGAAGAACACCTGCCAGTTGATTAGTTGGATTCGACTTACAGGTTCCAGTCGATCTCTTGACTAGACGCCCTCGTGACAATAAGATAACTACCACGGATTATGCCAGAGGTTCGCCAAAAATTACATATAGAAAGCGATAGAACGAAGTCACGTTATGATCTACGAGCCAATCACACTGGATTTATAGTCGTTGAATAAGTTTGGTTATATAATCGAAAAAGAACTAAGGGCGCTCTTAAAGTTGCAGATGTATAAGAAGGTCCGTATCGTGTGGTGACCCGACTGAATGACTTGTTATAATTGGATTCATAAGAGCCCTCACGCAAAATTGGAAGTTGTGCACCGCCATCGACTAGCCCGTTAGCAAGTTAGAAAGGACAACGTTGCGAATTCACCTCTAGTTGTAGATTTGTTCAGTTTTAGGTGAACTTATTTATTATTGTTATTTTAATGAAGTTGATGTACCTTAATTTTTGTCCATGTAAAGCCTGGGTTATAGATTGAAAACATTTGCGTCTTGCGTCGCCGTTTGCGCTGGCCATGAAGTTTACTTAACACAAAGCAATGTGTACGGTTAAATTTTGCCGCAATCCCTTTAAGTTTTCGCTAGCCGTCGAAAAGATGGCGATCTTTAACTTTGACGCAAGCGGCTGGCGAAATCGACGTTTGCGTTAAGCTGCAACCAATGAAATTGCTGGATTTTAAAGAGCCTTTTAAAACGTTCGTCCTTCGTAATAAACTTGTCATTAATATATACATATAACATCCTCGTCCATTTAAAAAAACTGCTTCTTGGGGTCATTGTCTTTAATTTTAAGGAAATACTGGTAGGAGTTATGAGTATTTCCAGCCCAATTAACAGGCCGAATTTGCGATCTTCTTTGCCGCCTTCTTTTTAACAACTTTACAGCTGCGGCACACGTTAATATATCCACAATGCCTAGTCTTTACTAGGCATCATTACTATGATTTTGAGTATCCATCGTCAGCAAATTAAAAAAACGTACATAAACTGAAAAACAAACAAGACAAAATTGCATTACACAAAAAGGTGATAAATACAAACATTAAACTAAGGTTAGTTTTAAAGGCGACGCAAAGCGCAAACGTTTTCAATCTATAACTCGGGCTAAGAACTAGCCTAAACACTTAGCTCAAACGGACGACGCAAGACGCAGACTTTTCAATCTATAGCCCAGGCTTAACGACTGTGATAGTGTCAAAAATCCTTCTCGAATGTTCTGTTAGGCTTAATTATTTTCACCTTATACTATTTAAATTATTCTAGAATTTTCTAGATCATTCCATCCTTTTCCAAAGGCTATATGAGTGTGCCCCCAAGGCAACAAGTTGATTCAGTTGTAACTGAGATTTCAAAGTATAAACAAGTTGACATTGACAGGATTTATATTACTTTAGTTACCATTGTTACCGGCCATTTCGGAACAATATTATAAAATAACACAATTTTCTGTTACTATACCGTTACCATGTATTGTTCAAATTCCAAATCTTTTGCTACTATATTTTTTTGTTTTTAAAAGGGAATTATTTATAAATTTTTCGTTATCCTAATTGTCAAGTCAATGCAGGGGTAAAATCGTTAATACTTCTTAATCCTCAAGAGCAGTCGCGATTTTGTTTATATTTGTATTTATATACCTATTGTTTAAAATCAGAAAAATTTTGGTCGGGGCACATAAATATTTACACAGCTTCTGTATAATTTTAGTTAACAAATGGAAAATTTTTTTATTATCGCCTTTAGTAAAAAAGTTATTTTTCATAAATAGTTTTGCTGATTAAAAATAATAAGTTTGGCTGAAAAAAATTTCTACGAAAACAAAAATGTTTTCATAGAATATACAAGGTGCGTAAAACATACATATATGCAAGTAAATAAGACAAAAAGGTGTGGGCCACAAATTTATGAGATAGCTGAATTAGAAAGCGTAAAAATGTGAGTTAAAAAGTGATTTAATATTTTTTTGTAGGACTTTCTTTGTAATTTAATGGTAAATTAGTCGAAAATTTCAAATGAGGCATTAATTTTACACATTCATTTTAACTTTTTCGAAAAAAACCTCTATTACAAAAAATGTTTAAAAGCTTTTTGACTTGTAATTGCAGGTTCTGTAATTTAGCATTTTCAAAAATTTTGATGTAATGTTTTATTTTGTTTGCAAACTTTTATTTTTATATTAGTTTCATACCCCATATATGGATTCACATAATATATTCTTTAATCAATCGTGTTATCAGCTAAGCAAAATTTTTATGAAGAATAACTTTTTTTGGTAAAGTCAATAAAAAAAATATTTCCATTTGTTAACTAAAATTATTACAGTTGATTTGCAGAGTTACAGAATTTGCGTAATGTAAGATGTAAGTAACTGATATACAGTGTGACCAATAAAGGAAGCATATGTGTTCTTAGCAAAATTTGAGTTTTCAGAAAATGTTGATCATTTCTTTAAGAAAACGGTTGTTGCCACCGGTTTAAAGTAGAAGCCGAAACACCGCACAATTTAAAATATTTTTGAAAGAGAGTTCATGTTTATCTATGTTCAGAACCAAATTTTCGACGTAATCTATACATTGGTTCCAGACACTTCCAACAACCCACTGACCGTAAATAAACCAGGAATAGCATGGTAATTGTTAAAGAAGAGGATTTTAAATAAGGTACAACATCAAACATTAAAAAAATCATCAATATCGGAATTGTGCTTTAGGATTAAGAAGTAAAATCCTTTAATGACTCGGCTATAAATCATTATGACATTCTAAGTGCAACCATTTGGGGAGACTGCTCGTTTGTATATGGATGATTGGTTTACCGACACTGCATATGAATCATAAAAGTGTGAGATATCAAATTCCTTATTTTTCGCTAATCTTACAAGCAAGCTTTCTTTCTTTAAAAACATTGAGTAACATAAACATTTGTTTATCATATTAAATGTGTGTATTGTCAAGGTTAGGTATGGGCGATAGTAGGTTTTACCTATCTCTTATCGGTAGGTGAAATTTAATATATAAGTTCGATAGTTTATTGATACTTATCGATATTTGTCACAAGGGCGATTTTGAAAGACAAGAATAGCAAAACAAGGTCCTCATAATGGTAAATATGTAATCCCTCTGTTCATGACTACCTATGGAATTATTGGACCACCATCGAGTCTTATCGATAAATATCGATATTTTTTTCCCCATGGTTATTCGACGATCTATCGATAAAATGCGCATCCCGAATCAGGATACGTCAACCAAATTAGTCGTTTCAGCTAGTTAAATCAGACAACTAGATACTTTATACTTTTATACTTTATACTTTATTAACAAAACTTTCATAACATTAAACAGTAATTATAGTACACAACATGAAATAAATTTATAAATATTCAGAAAGTTTTCTAATAGAATGCACCTAGATGTGGAACATCTGTATGTGCATAAGGAATAAGTATATTTATATAAACATAGTCCTGAATATATTTAATTGCATCACAACACAATCAACACCAAAGGAAATTTTATACAATAAAAATTATTGAAAGTCAAGATAGTTTTTTAGATTATATGTAAATTTAGTTTAGCAGTGCAAGTTAAAACAACCCTTCAAGCAGTGTATAGTTGTCATAAATAAACTTTTTGCATAATAAATTAAATTTATTCTTATTTTTTACCTCTCGTATCAATAATGGTATTCTATTATAAATTTTTGGTCCAATATAAGTTACATATTTCAAATTAAGATTATTGTGACTAGTGGGAAGTTGAATTTCTTTGTTTTTATTTGCTCTAGTTACATAATTATGATTTACGGCTATTTTCATTCTGGCATGGCAATGTATGTAAGAGCATATTGTTGTCATATAAATTGTTCTTATGTCAGTCATTTCTGGAGTAAAAATCATGCTTGTTGGATACAATTTGTTTTTTTTTAGTATTATTTTTATTAAATATTTTTGAATGATCTTTAATTTATAAAGACTGGAATCATAGAGTCCACCCCAAACTAGTATTCCGTATCTAATTATAGATTCAACAAAAGCTTTATAAACCGTTATCAGTATTTTCCTGTATAGAAACTCTCTGAAAAGATAGAATTTATGAATTAACATTTGAATTTTTTTAGATAAATAGTCAATATGCGGTTGCCATTTTATGAATTAATCAATGATTATGCCTAGGTACTTTGTATGTGATATTTTTAAAAGACTATAATTATCAATAACAATATTATTAAAATAAGGTCTATTAGCTCTAGTAAGGGAGAAAGCGATATAGTTTGCCTTTGCCAAGTTCAAGGTTAGCTTATATGTTTGAAGCCAATTTTTTATTTTTTAAACCCAGTTATGACCTGATGTTTCACGCTATCCCATGTGTCACCCGCAAAGACTATTGCTGTATCATCAGCATAAGACACAGGTAACCCATATAAATTAGTTTTTAATAGGGAGTTGATATATGAAACAAAAAGTAATGGTCCCAGAACTGTGCCCTGAGGAACACCAATTTGTACTTTCTGTTTATTACTTAGGATGTTATTAAGTTTTACCATCTGGTGTCTATTAGTCAAGTAACTTTCAAATATTTTAAATGCTATTCCCCTTACACCACTATTATAAAGAACTTGAAGAAGTTTATCATGATCTTTGCAAGATCTAGAAATACAGCAATACACTTTTTATCATTGTTTAAATTATGTACAACCTCTGTTACAAGTCGGTGCATCGCGTCTGAAGTACTATACCCTTCTACAAACCGATACTGATTTTGTGACAAGATGTTATTGTTTATATAAAACGATAAGTCGATAATTATTAATACAACTTAGTGACCCAGCTTTATGTATAGGCGTAACTATTGATATTTTAAAGTCTGATGGAACAATTCCTGTTTCAAAAATCAGGTTAAATATATACAATAAAAGATTAATTATTTCTAAGTGAATCTGTTTAATTAAATGAACTTGAATACCATCGTAGCCTGGCGAGCTATTGTTCTTAAGGGAGGAAATGTGTTTTATTAGTTCATTTGCTGATACGGGACTTAGGAATATAGAGTTTGAAACTGGTGGACCTGCTCGGCATTCCATCTGTGGAAGAGGAATAGCGTGAGCCATTTTCACCCCGATATTTATAAAGTAATCGTTACAAAAGCTCGCCATATCCAAGGGATCAGTAAAGTTCTCATCAACGGTATTTTTTATATTAACCAAGTTACATTTATTTGTTTTCGTTTCATAAGTTCCATCCTTAATAATCTCATAAAGTTTTCCCAGGTTATTTTTATTATTTTCTATTTGATGTTTATAGTAATCATTCTTTTGTTTATTAATTAGTCTATTAAGTCTATTGCGATATTCTTTATATTCATTTATGAGTTGCACATTATTATTAGCATGTAACGTTTTTTTCATTTTATCCCTTCTTTTAATAGATGTTATGATACCATTTGTTATCCAGCTCTTTATCTTTCTGTATTTTTTTGTGTATTCTAAATGAGTTTCAGTAGCCCTACTCATAAGTTCTTTGAATGAGCTTATAAATATTTTAGTGGCTGTTTCAGGATTACTTTCTTTCGTAACACATGACCAGTCAAATTCATTCAGTATTTTTTTAAATTTGGTTATATTTATTTTAGATTTTATTATAGCTTCGCGATCGCTTAATTTTAAATTATTAGTTATTTTATTGTGACTAATAAGAAGCATGACAGTGTTATGATCAGTTACATCACTATTAAGAATATAAGAATTTATCTTTAAATTGTTTGATTTTAGTTTTTCTTTGACAAATATATGATCTAAACAAGTTTTAGTGAGAGGTCTAGTTATTGAGTTTATGTAGGATTGATAACCAAATGAGTTCATCAGAGAAAGGTAGTCCATTACACTATTATTGTCCCTATCTAAAATATTAATGTTAATGTCCCCTAAAAATATTTGAATATTCGCTTCAGTTGTCAAGTCTTCCAAAAAGGAATCTATGTCGTTTATATAGTCAGTTTTAGGTATAGGAGATGGCTTATAACTTGCTATTGTTGCATATGATACATTATTTATTTCAAATGTCACTCTGCTCAGTGTTGCTCTTGAGTTCTTTAACTGAGTAAAAGAAAAGTCGGTAGTAATATTGTTTTTTACCATGAGTATAATGCCATCATTTTTGTTATAATTAGCTTGGTTATAACAGGTTTTATAACCCGGTAAATTACGATTCTCAATAGTCACAAGATGAAAGGTTTCGCTTAGAACAATAATATCAATAAAATTCAATTTATATGTCTCCAAAAAACTAGCCAAATTGTCAATATTTTTATTAACGCTTCTAATATTAATATGAATAATACTTAATTTTTTACAAAGGATTAAATGTTTTACATTCTTACTATCAAACATCTAATGTTTGTTTCATCCTCCATTATATCTAGAATTTCATAGATAGATATAGATAGATTTTTAGATAAAATTATATTTTAAAAAATTCTTGTGTCAGTGCAGTTACACATTACAGCAACGCTGTGATGCTAAAATAATGAGAATTATTGAAAAATAAATTAATTTATTACCTGCTGTTTTAACACCTGTAATAGACTTTTTTTGAAATTGAATAAGAATTGAAAAACAAAGTCGTAATAAATAAGTAAGAGTTAACTTAAAGAAGTGCGATGATAATGTTGATACTTGCAGTATTTTCATGAGGAGCTGGCAAATATATCTTGAAGTCGTTTTGTAGTACCTAAAGCTGTTACACAGGATGTTGAAAATACGTCTAGCTATTTTGAATATGCGTCAACCAAACGTATTCTTTTGAAGACTGCCTCGTAGGTATTTACCGGTCTTATAATAGTATAGAGTACATCCACATAACTCCAGGTTTCACTCCAATGGTCTTTTTATGTCTTCTTTCCAAATCAAGATAAAGTTAATTTTGCTTTAAAGGTATATAGGTAGACCTCTGATGCAAAATGAAGTTCAGTGCCCAAGAAAACGGATATCTCGTTGATTCCAGTATGCTTTTTCTAATAAAGGATACTATCTCTATGGGTCGATAACTCGTAAGACCCCCATATTTGATTTAAAGTACTTTGTAGAACTTTCCAGCTAGTTGTACAATAAGCTCATCTGCTTCGTATTTATAGCTTTAATGACGGCTTTTATCGATAAACCTGGGCTAATCTAACGCATAACGGGATAGATCTACCTAACAGTATAGGTTTTGTTAAAAAAAAATTTGTTTTAATATAGACTTGGACTCGCGCGCTTTCATTACATCAAACTTAACCAGTTCTAAATTAACCTAATCCACATTTTTATTAATTATAAGTTTTCCTAAAAAAAAAATAAAAAAGTCATCAGTGATTTGAACACATATGCATTGGATCCAAAGCCGAGTATACTACTATTAAGCCAGGAAGCTCACACTGTACATTCAAGAAAACTTGTTTAAAAATCCGCGAAAATAAACGACTAACCAATAGTAAGCATATTGAAAAACCTGTGTTTTGATTGATGGTTGCAGATATAGTGTCTTGTAACATTAACGGGGATCATAAAATAATCAGAAAATCATCCAAGTAACTTTGTGTAGTGTAGTAGTCACAACATTTTCTATATAATAAAATTCCACTGTTGAAACCGAGACATCTAGATGTTTAGTGAAAAAAATTGAGTAACGAGACTAAAAATATGTTTTTTATAAATAAATGGGGGATCATCAGACACACAAATGATTTTTTTTAATGATATGTAAATGGTTTCCTACCCCTCGTCACTCCTAACAGTGTTTGAAAAAATTTATGTCAAGAAATCTTTGTCTTATACGAAAATAAGTTTTACAGTAATTTTAATAAATTCAGTTGCTTATATTTGGTTTGACTTTAGAGAACAAGCTTCTTTGGGTTTTTCTGGATTTAAGAGTTGTTTTTATTCCGCCTCTGCCAAATCATTTTATATTTTCTCAAATTTCTTTTGTATATGGAATGTTATTGTATATCCAATTTACAATAAATCAAATTGCAGATAAGACTCTTAAAAATGTATCTCACTTGGCCTGTAAAACATTTTTTGGCGTGAATACATCATAATTAATATTATTCACAAACTGGCCCAGATGTCACATTAAACCTATTGTGTAAAGTATCTGAGATTCTTTTATTCCCTTAGAGCATATTATCATATTGATCAGTCATCCTACTCTCATCATATATGCAAAATATTGGACCTAAGCTCTAATTTCATTACCTGGTATGATTTGCTTTCTTTTAGTGCGAATTAAAAATGCGATTAGGCATTGTAAAAGAAGAAGAAGCTCTCACGTGTAAAGCCTTTATCATGTCTGCATAATTTATAATTTATACATCAAATATGAAAGAGATTTTTCTTGTTGCTACATTTTTTAATAAATGCTTTATTTATAATGTGTTTATTGTTTAAAACCCTATTTAAAATCGAATTAATGTTACTGAGTTCTCATTCTTAAATGAAACATTTTTTAAAAGCTCTTCCTCACTTCCAAGTAAGTTTTAAAGCAGTTCCTGTTATCGGAATTCAATAAGATTTAGTATACATATATAAAACTGATGACAATACAATATTATGGTGTCCAATCCAATGTCTTATACATTATCGGAATTGACTGAGTTTTGGTATACATACATAAACCCGATGACAATATAATATTATGTTGTCCAGGCTTGAATGTCTTATATAGGGTGCGTGAAAAATAGTGCTAAAAAGTACAAAATATTAAAAAAAAGTTTTTATTTATAAACTATCGAACTGAAAAATAAAAAATAATTAAACTTACATGAGCACAGAACTTTTAAAATTTTTATAAGTTACGGCTTGTAAAATCATAGAATAAACTTAAACTTTTAGGAAAAGATTCAACATTTTAAAAGTCATATGTTTATGTAAGTTTAATTATTTTTTACTTTTCAGTTCAATAGTTTATAAGTAAAAGCTATTTTAAGAAATATTTCTTTACATTTAGTTTATTCTTAATTAACTTCATTTATTTTCTGTTTTGTGTACTGTTTATAGCCAACCTTAAAAATCCTATGGTGATAGGAACCATGTAAACAGAACAATTGCAAAACAATAGGAAACAAGTCATAGTTTCTACTATTTACAAACAATTTGCGGGAAACATTTTTTCAGAATGATCTCACAGCTGCTTTAACACGCCGATGATTCGTTTAACTGGTTCTTGTGTATTTAAGGGAACTCCACATTAATTGTCTGTCAACGACACAGGTTTAAATATCAAGGATGGCTGATGATCCCAATAACGGTAGAATTTTCATGTCAGCTGACTAGGCGATAGCGTATTATGGTAACTAGCAGACGATACGATTTGTAAGGATGCGTATTCTCAATAATATTATCGGAATATTGAGTTAACTATTATTAGATGCGTACGCAGATGTGAACTTGGGAAGGGCGACATAAAAATCAAACCCATAAATAATAACATTATATGTAAAATTTTTTGACTAAAAATACACGACATTTACAAATACAGGCAACGACCGAAAAAAAAATATGGTAGCAAGGCTTTATTTTGCAAAAAGGGATTGAATTTTTCCCAACTGAAATTTCGCAAATTGGTTCGTTTTTTATTTAATAAATATAAGTTTGCAGTAAAAATTATGCATTATGTTCTGGTTAATAGCTTAGTTAATAAATAAATATTTTTTTTAAACAAGACGATGATGTATATAATACCCCTTTAACTAGTTCTAACTAAAGTTAGCGTTATAGTTCTCGGGTAATTTATAATGAAATGGATTTAAACAGCAAGATCGTAAAATAAAATAATAAATTCTTCTCCTAGGTTAGCACTGGGTATGCCTCTCATCTCCGTTCACGATATATCATATCAGACTATGTCATTCATTTCTTTATAACTTTATAGTTCTTTTGGATTGGTTTTATTCAACAACACGTTGAGAATGCTTTTAGATTTGAAAACTTGGTTTAATTTTTTTTACCAAATCTATTATTTTCCCAAATTAAAATATGTAAAATGTAAATACCCAACAATTTTGTACAAACACTTATATTTGTTAGCTACACATACCATGTTTCTATTTACAGTTGGTCCTCAAGACGTTACCTCTCGAATTAATAAACTTAGAAAGTAAAAAAATATTTATATAACTAGTGTGAAATTTTAGAAATACAAAGAAGTCCTGGGAATTTCTTAGTACTACCCATAAACTTAAACACCTAAATTATTAAAATATATTTATCAGAGGAGAATTATTGAGTTCTACATGATCGTTTAACAAACAATTTGAACGTTTGAACTTATTTATTTCTAGAGGCTCCAGTATATTCAATTTATGACCCTTATTTTCTATGTGTAAGCCTCATAATTAAAACTATGTCTAGGAGAATAGATAAATTTAAGAGCAAAATATCTTACCTTTAATTTCGGTGCCACGTGCTCTGTAAGTCTTACTTTATTGTCGAGAATAAATCCCAAACATTTTGCAGATTTTTAAAACCCATAGTGTGGGCAACTTTTAAGATCAATCTGGTTTCATTACAAAACAGATTTGCGACCGATTTGTTAGGATTTATTTTTAATAAATGCTTTTTAGTTTCTGTTAAGAGGGTGGCTAGATCCAAATTAATGTCAATCATTGGCAATTTGGATTGCCGTGTGTGAGAAAAAAATGCATTCTGCCTAAATGCAGAGTATATATGTTAATTTTGGGACTTGGTCAATATAATCAAATGTAATAAAGAGCGAACCAAAAGTCGACCTGTCATAACAACAGCTTTTATAGGTATAGTAGAAAAAAGAAATCAAGTATGAAAAATTTTCACTTCACGTACGTAATCTCTTTTAAATAGGCGGCAGCTCTGTGCGGGTGTCCTACCAGCCAGCGAGGTACTTAACTAATTTATTTTTTCATGTGAAAACTATAATGAAAATAAATAGTAAGTATTGATAATGCCTTTGTGGGTAGAGAGCTTTAATTTAAAAAATCTAAATTAGTCAAGAGAGAGCTGCTACCGAAAGCGGAGAAAAATAGCTTTGCGTTTTAAATATAAAGATAATTGTTCTTTTTACTTGTAGAAAGCGGCAATATCAAAGCACTGTCATCATATCGGGGGCTTCATAACAGAGAGGCGCATGTTCAATTTAAATTCAACCGAAGATGTACGACTTCAGAATATGCCATGAAGTAGTTAATCCGGCAACTACGCTTACGTGGTTGACCCCAGGTGTCAGTATTTTCGTTTGTTTGTGCAAAAGAAACTGTACCAGTATCGGTACAAAGACTTCCTTAAGTGTTAGCGATAAGGGTTTTGTGAAAAATTTCTTTCTAAACTGAATATAACGTGCGATACTTGAGATAGCGGTGGACCTGTCGTGTTGTGTTATATGTTGCTACATTAATTTGATAACGGATATGGTGTATTTTGTACTGGGTAATGAACTAAGAAGAAGGTGGTAAAGTCTACGGTAAAGTATTTTATAAGATTATTATGACATAACCATGATAACAATGGTCGGTTAACAAATGATATTTATAATGCACTTCGACGGAGCACTACTGTATGGTTGAAATAATTGAGTATTCTTTTAAAAAAAATCAATATCGTATATTATGCCAGTTAAATAATATTTAACTTATTGTGAAATAGGTCGGTCTACTTAAGTATACATTTCTGTATATACTACTCACAAAACTTCAAATGATGATCCTGTAACATTTGTTTTTCGTTAGTTGTTGAAAGTAGATGGATTACGGTAAAAAATAAATACTTGGATAATCTTCAACGAGGTAGTTTAACTATTCCTACAGATATTGTTATGTCTGTACAATTTCACATGTATGCTGTGTTTGAAAAAGAAATTTATTGACTTCACTACCGAATAAAATTTTTTGAAACTTTGTGGCAAAGAATATTAATATATTCTAACTATGATTTGGTCAGTTTTTGCCAGTATATATCTTAACAATTATGTGAAAAGAAAAAACAATGAAACTGCGACCGAAAAAAAAAGTATTTACAAACAAGAAATGAATGCCTAATACTTTTAATACATTGTTTACTTAAAAATCTATCAGTGAAGGAATAATAACGACTTTGACTAAATATCCTTTCAAGTAACTAAATTAGCTTGCTTATATATGTGTTATATTCGAGGAAATATTTGTTATGTTTTATATATATTTTAAAAATGTTTATGTATGTTATAAAGTAGTAAATAAAAACACTAACACAAACTAAATTTCATAGAGGTTGTTAAATATACAAATGTTTACGGGCCAAGTTGTTTTTTTTTATTATGACATGCATTTTTATACTTTTATCATGAACCTATCCTAGATATACCTAGTGCAGATTTAATATTACGTTTAATACCAAGTTACATTACTTAATATGTATCTATTATAAGAAAAAATTACGATTTTCACATTATATAAATATAGAACATAAAAAACTAATTATCAATTAAAAACCGTTTATATATTAATATCACTGCCTTACAAAAATTATTAAATTTATTTTATCCATAAAAATGATGTAAAAACATCGTCCGGCAACAGAGCGTTGCCCCGAATAAACACACTGCCGGGTTGTTGCCAAATTGTTCATCGTGGCCTGTTCTAGAGTCGGCGTGACACCTGTGTTGTGATGCCTCGATATGATTAAAAAGCAATACATGTGCCTTCATTTTTTTATATCCATGTTTATTTATTTTGTTTACTAGACACGGTTAATAAAACATATGTTTTAGAGTTCTACTAATTTTTTATTTGCCTGCTCTGGAAAGAACTGTCCAATATTACAGAATAGGACCTGCAACTTTAATAGCTCAAGATCATTGAAACGGTAGGGCCAACTCTGTATGGTTACCTACTTATTTAGTTAAGTCAAGCTTTTAAATCTAAATAGTTTTAAAACCATCAACGGAAGCGGTAACGCAATGTTGAGACGTAGTTTTCACAAAATGAATAAAGAATCAGAACAATGTCTCCAAGAATAAGAAAAGTTAACTCTAAAGACATCTCCTGGTTTCCATGCTCATTTGTTCAATAAAATATCAAATAATTTAATGATTAAATTTAAAAAGTGAAAAATATTTTGACCTTTATAATAATATCCGCCGAATCCAAAATTTTACCACTGTGCAGTCGGCTTAGTCTGTACATAAATCTAACACAACTATATGTCTATTTGCGAGCTATTTGCCAGAACTCTAGTATATTCTTTTAATTAATGTTAAACTGACTGACAATTGTTAAGGCGATATGCGCACTGGCTTACATCTCGTTGGGAAAGAATATTTTTATTTAAGCCTTACAAAATATAGATACAATATTGCTGCTGATGGTCAAGTTCATTAAAAGCTGCTTCTTTTCAATGACGCCGCAAAAATATTGCATTATTGGAAGTATACAGTGCAATGAAACATCGTGATGACTAGCAAAATCGTGATGAACTGAATTGCGCTTTTAGTTTTACAATAATTGTACTCAATAAGTTATTCAACATTACTATTTATAAGTATATATTTTTATTGGGCGCCATTTTGTTCTACCATATTGGATTCGAATCAATAATTTACCTGTTTCTATCTAGGCCACACTTGTTTTTAGGCATAATTTAAAATAAATTAGGTAAGTAGTTTTAGCACTCATTTTGTTAAGACCGCCATTTTATTCCGGCATATTGAATTCGTACCAGTTTATCTCCAAAATCATATTTAATTTTTGTACAAAAAAGTCAATGGACTAAGCGTTTTTTACGTTGGTTTCTTAAACATTTTATTTGGCCGCTCTTTTGTTCCTCCATCCTGAAATCGTACCACAATTTTATTAATATAAATATATCACACTTAAAATTGTTATTCTATTCTAGATTTGGGTTGTCAAAACAGACACTCGGTTTATCAAAGTGTCTCTTCAAATAGCTGTTGGGTTTAAATATGTTAGCACACAAAGCTAATTCAAAACCCTGCAATTGCTAATACAATTGAAGAAAGACCAAATTTTTGTTAGTAATTTTTTTCGTAAATACATATTTTAAAAATTTGTTTGAAATTTCAGATTACACAAAATATATTTTATATTTTATAGGTCTAACGATGCCCCTGTCAGGGTGAAACATGTAATTTTATTGTACTTAAATTTCCAATATATGTTGCTGCAAATTTTGTGATTTTAAACTGTAAGTATATCAAATTCAAAAAACAATATCTTTGTGGCAATGGATGCATTTTTGAGATACATTGCTATATTAATTTCTATTTAAATCAGTTAAAACTAAATATATTATCTAATGGACTCATGTGGTTTCTTTAGGAAACATAGAGCTTGCTTAAAAGAATATATTTTTGACATAATATCGCAATTGCTAAAATGTGGACATGGGGGGTTCCTAAAATAACCGATTCACTTATTTTAATGTTTTTTCTTTGAAAATGCGTACTTATGATAGAATATCTGGATCAATCTTGATCTTTTTGCGTTTTGAACTCTAATCTAGTTAGATTTTAGCCGCAATATTTGGTTGCCATTTCATCAAAGGAGATATTAATATAAGTTTATATAATACGTAGGCCTGTACGTATCCTTTCTTGAAAAATGTGTTTTGGCAAACATAAACCCAAAGTTTACTGAATAAAAATATAAGTTGCAGCACTGGGCCTTCGGCACTTTGAAAATCGCAGATAAAAGGCGAGCCGTCTAGTTTCAAACCCCATCGACACTGCCTCCTATTACCGAGCTGTTTAACAGTATTTTAGCTTCGCTTTACGAATTTTTTATCTACCAGGGAATTTCAAAAGCATAAATAATAACTTTAGATAAAAATTGTTGAGTTGAATTTTGTCGTCGGACTAGTTTAATATTTTGCAATTACAGTTTTAAATGTTATTTAAATATAGTGAATTTAATATTAAATTGTTACTTACCTGCTAGTCGAATTTAAGAATATAATAGTTTTATTATATAAATAAAAAAATCGGTAAATTTTCTTTACCCGGAACTTCACTCGTTTTTTTTCATTTGTTCGGAATAGTGAAATGTGACTCAGTTTACTTCAATACATAGTTTATTGGCCGCCGTTTTGTTTCATGATTTGGATTCCTAATAATATTTTACCATTTTCTTTCTACCTACGTCACACTTAACTTGAGTATAATTTAAAATAAATTTAATAAATAGTTTTTACATTGACACATACCGCCATTTTGTTACGTCATGCTGAATTTGTACCAGTTTATCCCATTTGCACATTTAATTTTTCTGCAAAATTTAAAGTCAATTGAATAAAATTTCTTTACGATGATTTTTTTAAAAAATTATTTGGCTGCTATTTCGTTTCGCCATCTTAAATTGAAACCCATAGTATCAGCAAGGCCCATTAACTCTATAGGTTGCCTCGAGCGATCTCGACCCATTTCAACTCGGTGTGAGCGATCTACGTCACTTGGCGACCGGCTTGCTTTAGCACGGCGTTGTCAATATCTTTTCTGTAATAAATATTAGTATATAGGATGACTTATATACCTACTTAAATAGTTTTTCATATACGAAAAACCCCATATTTTATTACATTTTTGAATTGTATCTAAAATTCTACGTCTACTTCATGTATTGTCCATAGGCCTAAGTTTACTTGTTTTCGAGATATTAATATTTAAAAACTTGGGATTTTCAATTTTGAACAGCTGTAGAGTCTAAACGGTTCAAATTAGAACAAAGCTGGTTGCACTTTCCTGATTTAGTGTTTAATAGTACCTCAAATTTCTTCTCTATTTCTAACCGGTACCAAGATATCAACCGGGAACACACTATGGGGACACCTTATATATATATATATATATATATATATATATATATTATAAGTATTTTTCATATTTTATTAACTACAGGTATGGGTGCTAACACTGGAACCTGTGGTGGAATATAGATCAAAATACAAGAGTTCTAACCACACTACACCACAATTTATTACATTCTGGACGCGCGTTTTGCTAACCAAGTTAGCATCATCAGCATGATATAAACTCAGTTTATATCATCTGCTGATGATGCTAACTTGGTTAGCGAAACGTGCATCTAGAACGTAACAAATTGTGGTGTAGTGTGGTTAGAACTCTTGTATTTTGAACTACAGGTACGCTATTTGCAGTAAACACAATTATTTAACCGTTAAAACATCTTTTTTAATAATAGGAAATAAATCAGTACATAATTTATGCTTAAACGGTAACAAATTAAAAATGCAGTTAATAATTTTTCTCACTTTTTATACAGCTTTTCGTGGAGTCCACTTCAGAATGGTTTCCTTTTTTATCTTTTTTTTTTCTTCGCCAGTTCATTAGAATATTTGATTCTTATAAATAACCTTTGTCTTATGAACAGTCTTGGGGCATCAAGGTGTATTTAAGGAAGTAAGAAAATACTCTGAAAAAAACAACTGACATCTATCGCAACGAAAAGGTCAAGCTGAATAAGCAATAAACTGGCCGCCTTGTCAGACCGGGTCGCCAATCGACGTCACGACACCCTCGCGCCCCCCTCACCCGATAGCTGCTCATCGAGGTAACCCAATAGAGTTAATGGACCTTGTATTATCAGTACTCCGTTGGTCCTCAGATATTTCCTAACCCCAAATAATTCACTACTTTAACATAACAACAAGAAGACCGTTAACGACACTCATTTAGAAACTTAATATCTGATTGATGATTTCATGAAGGATATATATATATATATATATATATATATATATATATATATATATATATATATATATGCGAAACGTCGACAATTGAAAAATAGAGTCTTGTTTTTTTACTGGATCCTAACTCCAAATAATACACCACTCTAATATAAAAACAAGAGGATCGCTAACGAAAACCATTTAGAAACCTAATATCTAGGAAATAACTGTGGGTCAACGTAGTAGGTAAAGACTAAAAATACGGGTTTTGTGCAGGATATGGAATTTATATATGTGTCCTGAGAATGCAACAATAAAATAGTGAAACGACGACAGTTTAAAAAAATCTATTGTTTTTTTACTGGATCCCAATCTTAAATAATACACCACTCTAACATAACAACAAAAGGATCGTTAACGAAAACCATTTAGAAACTTAAAATCTGGGAAATATCTGCGGACCAGCGTAATAGGTAAAGACTGATAATGTGGGTTATAGAATTTATATGTGTCCCGAAGATGCAACAATAAAAGAGTGAAACGTCTACAGTTTAAGAAAGTCTGTTGTTTTTTTACTGGATCCCAACCCCAAATAATACACCAGTCTAACATAACAACAAGAGGATCGTTAATGACAAACCATTTAGACACTTAATAGCTGGGAAATATCTGCAGTCCAACGGAGTAGATAAAGACTGATAATGTGGATTTCATGCAGGATATAAAATCTATATGTGTTCTGAGGATGCAGCGATAAAGTTGGGAAACATCGACAATTTAAAAAAAAGACTTGCTATTTTTACTGGATCTTAACCCCAAATAATACACCACCCTAACAATTTTTTTTAACATATTACTAGTTCATCCTCATATGACCCTTAATTTTTGGTCAAAATTCGGAGTCAATCGAGTAAGTAGTATTTAAGCTATGTCGCGAACTAATAGACAGACATACAAACCGACAGACGAAACGACGAAATTGATAAAACATGTTTTTTACAACCATCTACAGAGCAAAATCTAATAGGCGTATTGGCTCATATTTGTCAAAGAAAAAATTTGTGTCTCACTATATAGCACAATAACAAACTGGCGCGATCACGAAGCATGACCAACTGTGTATGTGCCGGAAACCCGACCGGTACCCAAAATGTATCAGGCGGGGTGGGACACAAGGAATAGGTAAATCGAGTCACGTGTTCAAATGCCGCAACTTATATTGTTATTCAGTAAACTTTGATAAAACTTCCCCAATTTAATTGTGTTTCTTGAGGTTTATATGCAATAAATATAACATATGGATTGTGTCTTGCCGTTTTTAAAAATATTAATTGATTTTTTTAATTTTGCGTTTTACAGTTTTAAAAAAACTTAAAATTTTAATTATTCTGTTTTTAAGGGGCTGTTTTACCTCCTTTAAACCTATATAAAGGAAACAATTTTCTTCGTGCAAATATTATTAAGGACGTCATACCCTATTATGGGTTTATGGGCAAACGACCTACTTTTCTCAATTTTTGTTGTGTGATTTAGAATCTCAAAATTAGCATTCTCTTCCGTTTGGCCAACTGTCTAACAATACACACACGGTGACAGCGAGCTTAAAGTTTTTATTATGATTGATTTAAATATTACTGCAAGTATACGCTTAAAAATGGTAGCATTATACAGTACAAGTCTATAAAATATAAAAAGGCCGTAGTACAAATTTATAAAATGCAAAATTATAAAAAAAAATATGCAAACTTTAGACAGCGGCAGCGGTTTAAATAAGCAATTTTATATTCTGTAAAAAGAACAGTATAATATTACATAGGGTGTTAGGTGTGGTGTATGATTGATCACCTTAGCCCTGGGTTTGAAGAGGAAAAAATGGAGTGTGTATTAGTAATTAATATTGAATTGAAAACAGGTCGATAACCACAAATGAATGTCAATAATAACAATATAAATGCGCGGCATTGCTTATTATATAAGTCAGGAAACAATAATTATGTGAGTGACTATGGCCGACCCTGCACTAAACAGTTACCTTATTTTATTGCAGTTGGAACAGCACTGACAAAATGCACCATTTTGTCTATTATACCTTTCCGTAAATTGGACAAAGAAAGAATTTTTTTTTAATAAATACGAAAAATGGTGTTTTAAGAAATATACATAACACTTTTAGTTAAATATGTAAAATTACGAACATATCCAATTTCACATGTTATTATAGTACAAGTCTTAAAATATTTTAATATAAAATTAATTCAAACATGAAAATAAATATAATAAATATACACGGTATTTACCAAGTTATGTGACAATTTTAAAATAATGCGGAAAAAGAAAAAGCAACTTTAACGGTTTTTGATTACTGACATATGCTGTGTGGAAAAAATATGTCCAAATGAAAAAGTAAGAAATATGTATTTAGATTACCAATACAATATATGAAATTCAAAGAAGTAACAGAAAGCTAATCAAATAATTTGTTTGTGTCTGCAAATGAGAATATTTAAAAGCATCGACCTAAGTGAATTATATTTTTATTGACAAATTAGATTTCATGCTAAGCAATAACTTTGTGTAAACCCAGTGGCCTAAAGCTAAACCCCTGTAGAGTATAAAGCGCGGTATGCTCTTAAGCCCGCCACTTTTATTTGATACGTTCTCATAGATTTATTGCGTTTCAATGTTTGAAAATACACAAAAAATATTTTATTTGGAGTTCCTAAATCAATCGTATCTTAAAATGATGGAACTTATGTTGTTTAAGGATTCTCCTGATTGTTGTGCGTGATACATCAAATACGTGGGTCAATTTTCTAGTACTAACAGTCGAAACTATTGCTACATGACCTAAACAGCCACTTCCCTCTCTAAGTCTTTTTCACGCATCCTCTTTTTATTTTCAACTGAGCCAGTAGCGTCAAATTTGGGAACCAGTTGCAAGACGTAAAGAGCGGATACATTTTTTTCAGGATGGCGTTCGTTAAATAAAGCCACTGTTACACACGCAGACTCGTAATTAACAATTTTCCTCCAGGGAGTACGCCATTTTAATTCTACTAAAAATTAACAATTAACAACCGATTTGACACGGTTGTAACGTTCTTAAAAATTCACGATGAACTGAGATAAATCGAATACATGGTACGTCTACAATCTTTATTTTGACAAAAAATTAAGCAGTAAATAAATAATTCTATTCCATGAGGTCTTCAAAATGAGGTATCGCAACACCCCCAATCCCTATTCAAAATCAGGGGTTGTGCTTCTCCTTTTTAGGGGGTTGAAGTTACGGGCATGAAGAAAGCAGATAAATTGTTCCTCCTCAGACCTTCAAATCTCTGTTGTGGTTAAAAATAATAAGGCGAAATTAAAGAGTCATAAAGAACTTGATGTGGGCTTTAAAAAGAGGTATGGCACGAGCCTATTTAAATTTCGGTTGTTTTTCTTCCGTCTAGGGGGTTAAAGTTACGGGGATAAAAAATGCTGAAAATAGACGGGTCCGAGCGTTTTTCAGATTTTCATTTTAAAGTCGGAAAATCGGGGTGTAACGTTTTCGTTGGCCCACCCTGTATAACCAAACATATTTACTAAATAACTTGAACACATCTTTATTACAGTTACTATGCTTTTAAAATGCAAGTTTGTGTATATTACTACTACTATATGTAATTTACTAAATGCCCTAAAGTTGTAGTGCAAATTTGTAATGACCCTGTATAACTTTGAAAAGTCATTTCAGAACTGTTTTAAAGATGTTATTCTTTCAGGAGAAATTTAATTTACATATATATTTAAAAAATCGGAATAAAACATAAATTTAAAGCAATCAACAAGAAACTTGGCACACAATTTTCGGTGCCACCCTGTATTGTTAGGGAGTTGGCGCAATGGACTAAGACTTCGGTAGGTAGGTGATTTATTTTTTTGATATTTAACAACCTGAATTGGTTGCATAATCTATAAGAACCTTATTAAATTTCACTAATTACACTCTTGGAACATCGTTATCCACTAATTTGCTCCTTTAGCCTCTAAAATAGAAATGACGACACATGTCTAAGTATGCAAAGTTCTATTGTTAGGAGAAAAATAATTAATTTAATTTTTGCAATTATTAGAGAATTATTTCAATTAAAAACTATATTTTTTATTTGTATTATGTAATGAAAGTTAATCTTTTTTTAACAATGTCCCTACGGGTTCCTTAATTAATTATTTTTTGCCGCCCATATAAAAAACTTAAACTTGATAAGCTTTCTCTTAACGTAAAGTTGAAAGATTGGTTGGCAATGAAAGTAAAATTCTGGTTCGGATTTGTTGTCTAATAACACTATGCTGTATAAATACCTACCTAATTACGTAAATCTAAGAACATATTGTAATGACTTAATGAAACAGTTTTTCATATTGAGATATAGTTATATGTAATATAAACTATGGTAAAACGGACGATACAGTGTAATGGAAGCATCGATCTTATTACAACTGAATAGTGAACCGATTCTAAAAAAGTTTTTAAAGTATTAAAATCGCTAGCTATTTTGATTTATTCCCCATCTTTGCATATCGTAGCGAATGGTAAAAAAGTGATGCAAAACTTAAAAAAAAATCACAATAATGCTTAATTTGAAACGTGTTAAAATATGTCTGAAACAAGGATTTCTAGATAAATTTATCGCATGGTTCAAATTTAAAGGCAAAGTTTAATATTTTTATGTGAAGATACCACGAATTTTTTTTTTGTATTGGGAGATACTACTATACTATACTTACTACTAATCAAGTAAATTGAGCAGAACGTCATAGACTAGGAAAAAAGTAATTTTAACTGAGGTAGGGATGAATAAAAAGGCGTCACCAATAATTTGTCAAAAAAATAACCTTTCTAAAAGCAACCGTTTCCATAAGTTTTGGAATTTACATTTTGAGCTGTATAAATATAAGTTGTCAAAGCTCGTACATCCATTCGGTTTTGCTTTAAGTATTTAATTTCAATTTTCCTAGTTTTTTTGTTGAGAGAAATAGTTTCGTTTTTTTTAGACGAGATGGGTAGATCGCAATAAAAAGAACTAGTTTTAATTGCCCCTGCTTTCAAAGTCGAAAAGAATGGAAAGAAGCAAAAAAAAAAAGATTTTGGATTCACATTGTAATGCTCTCCGGTATTTTGGTAAACATCGATCACTGTCGGTTAAATTCCAAAGGCTGACTCTGAGGCGCCACATATTGGATTTGTGTGGTAAAGGGCTTAAAAATGTATACAGGTAACATTTATACAGTCGAAACGGTCAACCAGAGATCAGTGCGCAAGACAGAGACAGTCACTAACGGTAGACGGGAAAGAGAGAGAAACATAACTCCACAAGTAAACGTGGTTACGTAGTAACGGCGCGGCGGTCTAGACGAAATTAAAGTCGGTTAACACGGTCGAATTTCCGAAAAACGGCAATACGGGGCAGACGCCACCGCCGGTTCAAACTCAATAATGCACATGCTCTGTTAAAACTAAGTATTACAAAATACCTACACTCAACACTGCTATACCTTTCCAGCTTACTTACCAACGGCTATGGATATAGGCACTCTCAAACGTCAGAAGAACCGTGGTACGTATTTCTTCTTATGTATTTGCTTATAGTGTACGAGAGAAAGGGTAAAAAAAAGAAATATCCACTATCAAACAAATAGCAGTCAATCATCATTTTGAAGAATCATTGGTTGATAAGTTACTGCAAAAAAAAAGAAACTTTTTCCTCAACAAACCCCTAATAATACGGACCGACGTAAATATGCATCAATGACATACAATAACCCTATAACCTATTCAAACCTATATTAAAAAACGTATCTATGAAGTATATATAAGAAAGAAATTAACGGCCATTCGGTCAAAACAAAGTTTTTTTTATTTTATATATATATATATATATATATATATATATATATATATATATATATATATATATATATATATATATATATATATATATATATATATATATATATATATATATATATATATATATATATATATATATATATATAGCTTTTAAACCAGGTGTACATCCGGTTACTACTGTCGTTTGACTACTGTTACTTTATGACTTCTCGGAAAGAGAATAATTGATGTAAGTAATAAATATATTTTTAGTTTGAATTATAACATGTGATTCCTAGGCCAGATTAATATTTTAATGCGTTTTACGGTTCTGAAGAGTACTATTGAACGCACCCGAAACCGGTAAACGCAATAAATATTCTTGTGAGAATAGATGCTTTTTCGGTCATATGGTATTAACAATATGACTCACATTACGGCTGAATCTTTGGAAATAATAAAATAAAACACATTTTTCATTCATTTTGATAAGTAAATGCTGGTTTATTTTGTGACACAATGGTTCGTTTTATCGGTATTTATAACTTTTAATAATTTGTAATATCTTAAACAATTTCCGTGTGAATGGTGACAGTTAATTAAATCAAAGATATTTTATCGCTATTAGATATATTGTATTTAGTTATATTAAATTTTATTTGTGGGTATTTGAATAAAACAGATCGTGAAAGCATATGATTGCTACATAAGCATACACCCATGTCTGCTATTTAATAGTATTTATACTATTCCGCATTGCGAATCACACACCAAGCAAAACAAAATATCACAAATTGATCAATTATACCAAATGAAAATCAATTTGGATTTAATAATGGTAAATTAAGTATTTAAATTCCTACGCAACCTATATATCCTAATAGAATGTACCTAATGTACAATACCATTTTTACCATTCTACCATGATTCTGCATTTAATAAGTGTATGTAATTAAATTAAGAACAAGTTTTCATTTTACCAGCTTACTGCTGTTTTTTCTTGATATGGGCATAATAACCGTTAAACTTTTCTGTGTATTTTATGGTTTTTAAGCAAGACACAGGAAAACAGTTCTTACTTTAAACAGTAAATTACCAACAAACAATTTTTGCCGGAACAAAATGGCGGCCTAATGAAACGTTAAAAAAAATGGTTACTTAAAAAACTAATTATCTATTTTGCACAAAAATCAAGTAATATGTAGGAATCAACTGGTAAAATTTTCGTACGAATCCAAGATGGCGGAACAAAATGGCGGCTTAATAAAATATTTAAAAATTCAGCCTGAAAAACTACTTAATGAACAGATTTCGAAATTGTTTGCCTAATTGTTGGCACTAATTCAAGATGGCGGAACAAAATGGCGGCCAAATTAAATTTTTGTAATCTGAAAAAATCAGCCTCTCAGGTTTTACATATATTTGCGTTTTGGCTTGCCTAAATGCCAAAAATATGTTTTATAAAGTCCGTCGGTCCGTCTGTCGGTATGTCAGTTCGCAGCATAGCTTAACAACTAGGTGTAAAAAAAAACTAGTAAAACTGTGGTATTATTTAAAGATGGCGAAACAAAATGGCGGAGAAATAAAAATTTTTCTCGAAAAATCACCCACTCAGGTATTACATCTCTACGCGTTTTAGTGTTCCTGGATGCAAAGCAGTATGTTTTATAAATTCCGTAGGTCCGTCTGTCGGTTTGTCTGTCTGAGTCAGTTCACGGCATAGGCTAAAAACTACTCATCAGATTGACTTCAAATTTAGGCAAAAATTAAGGCTCATATGGAGATAACCTGATAATATTTTGGTAGAAATCCAATATGCCGGAACAAAATGGCGGCTTAATGAAACGTTACAAAAGTTATTACTTAACAAACTATCCAATTTAGATGTAGAAATTCAGCCTGAGAAACTACTTAATGAACTAATTTCAAATTGTGTGCCATAACTAATTGTAGTTTAGAGACGAACTAGTCAAACTGGGATACTAATTCAATATTGCGGAACAAAATGGCGGCCAAATAAAATTTTTGTAAACTCAAAAAATCACCTAAGCAGGTTTTACATATCTTAGCGTTTTAGCGTTCCTAGATGCCTAAAGACATGTTTTATCAATTCCGTCGGTCCACCTGTCGGTTTGTCTGTCTGTCTGTCAATTGGCGCATAGCTTAAAAACTAATCATCAGATTAACTTCAAATTTTGGACAAAAATTAAGGTTCATATGGGGATGACCTTGTAGTATTTTGGTCAAAATCCAATATACCGGAACAAGATGGCGACCTAGTGAAACGTTAAAAAATTATTACTAAAAAAACTAATTATCCAACTTCAAATTTTTCAAAAAAATCAAGTGTTACGTAAGAATGAACTGGTAACATTTTGGTATGAATATAAGATAGCAAAACAAAATGGCGAGCTAATAAAATATTTAAAAGCATGGAACATTAATAATTTTTTGAGTAAGTCTGAAAAAAAACTACTTATTAGATTAATTTCAGATTTTGTGCAAGCATTAAGTGTGATATAGAAATAAGCTGGTTAAATTGTGTTACGAATTCGAGAGAGCGGAAGAAAATGGCGGCCAAAAACAAGTTAAAAAAAATTAACGTAAAAAAATCTTCTTATTCAATTGACTGTAAATTTTGGAGAAAAATTAGATATGATATAAGGATAAACTGGTGCGAATTCAACATGAAGTAAAAAAATGGCGGTGTGTGTCAATGTAAAAACTACTTATTGAATTTATTTTAAATTATGCCCAAAATCAAGTGTGGTGTAGGCAGAAACTGGTAAAATAATGGTAGGAATTCAATATATTGGAACAAAATGGAGTCCAATATGAATGTTTGAAAAGACAGTATATTATATGTCCCTAAATAACTATATACTGAACTAAATTCGTTCACACTTCACTATTCCTAATAAAAGGAAATATTCATAATGTGAGAACCCGGATCTTCTCTCTAAAGGGAATTTACGGATTTTTAGTTTAGAAAGATTCTTAACTGGTGTAGTCAAACCACAGTTGTAAATATTTTCAAAGCCGGGAACAAACAAAAATTAAAACAGTAGGGGGTTTAACGGCCATTCGGACAAATAATTCTGCCTTTGATAAGCTTATGCATGTATAGGGTCCAGAAATCATGGACCATTGTCACCAGAAAATAAAACACGGTGAAACACGCTAAATTTCTTTTAACATTTTATATATAAAAACAATTTTTTTCCACTATACATGATAGATCTTGGAGAACGAAATAGCTGCTGAAAACAAAAAAAAATCAGTGTATACCAGTTTATTCCTACATTTGATTTTTGTGCAAAATTTTAGATACATTTTATAAGCAGTTTTTTTGGTAATACTTTTTTATTTACTTTCTTATTCTTAAAAATTAAAACCTCAAAAAAGCGTCGCATTAAATACAAAAAAATATCTTTGACTAAAAATTGCCAAACATTGCCATTAGATTTTAATTCTCTCTTAATTTTTTACAATAGTAAAACTTTATTAAAATATTCGTGGCAGTGTAGAAAAAGAGCTTCAAAGTCTAGTTCTGGTAGCCAAGAAACGAGTAAACAATCAATAGGGACATTAATTTAATATGAAATGTATGCATTTGTTAAGTGAACTAAAATAAATTTAATGATTTAAATTATAGAGTGCATTAGACAACCGGCAATTTTTCATTCCTGATTATGGTTTACGTAAAAATTTACCTGATTAGTGTTTTTCTAGGAGTTCATGGCTAATCAACTTAATAGAAAATTATTAACTATTCTATGTTTTAGTAAAATGCAGATAAAACTAATGGCCAAGTTTTTTAGTACCTAAGAAAATATAGTTATTGTCTGATAAGCACTAATGGTCAATACAAAAACTTGAACGACAAATTTTTTATAACTTTTATCACAACCTGACATATACCCAATAGATATATATATATATATATATATATATATATATATATATATATATATATATATATATATATATATATATATATATATATATATATATATATATATATATATATATATATATATATATATATATATATATATATATATATATATATATATATATATATATATATATATATATATATATATATATATATATATATATATATATATATATATATATATATATATATATATATATATATATATATATATATATATATATATATATATATATATATATATATATATATATATATATATATATATATATATATATATATATATATATATATATATATATATATATATATATATATATATATATATATATATATATATATATATATATATATATATATATATATATATATATATATATATATATTACGCGGCAAGAACTATAATATGGTAGAAAAAAAAATTCTTTGGGATGTTTACTAAAACAAAGTGGGACTTGGCTAACCAAAAAATTCCTTTTTCTACCATATTATAGTTCTTGCCGCGTTAAGGCCTTTCTTGTTTTGATTTAATTACTTAAGAGTTAATTATTCAAAAAACAATGAAACACAACAAATTAATTTTATATTTTAACCGACTTCAAATAAAGAGGAGATTATCAATTCGATTCTATATATTTTTTATGTATGTACATCGATTACTCCGCGATGATTTGACAAATTTGGATGACATTTTCAGGAAATACTCAGGGTGTTACACGAGTGGTCTCATAGCAAGAATATTGAAAATATATGAAAATGACGGAATGACGCCATTGTGAACTGTCACCAGATAACAAAAGACGGTGAAACACGCTAGATTTCTTTTAACATTTTGTGTATAGAAACAATTTTTTTCCACTATACAGGTTAGACCTTGGAGGATGAAATAGCTGCTGAAAACAAAAAAAAATCAGTGTTCACCAGTTAATTCCTACATTTGATTTTTGTGCAAAATTTAGTTACATTTTATAAGTAGTTTTTTGGTAATACTTATTTTTAACATTTAATTATGCCGCCATTTTGTTTTGCCACATTGGATTTTTACCAAAATATTACCATGTCATCCCCGTATGATCCTTAATTTTTTACCAAAATTTTGAAGTCAATCGGGTTAGTAGCTTTTTACCTACGCCGCGCACAGGCAGACCGACAGAGCGACGGAATTGAGAAAACATGTTTTTCGGCATCTAGGGACCCTGAAACGAAAGATCTGAAAGAATCTCGGAGGGTGATCGATTAACAATACCTCCCTTTTACGAAGTATGTATATATATATATATATATATATATATATATATATATATATATATATATATATATATATATATATATATATATATATATATATATATATATATATATATACTGTAGGAGTTTTTCCCGAAAATCAGAATATCCAAACCAGCTGTGTTGAAAACGAAATTGTATCTTCCTTTTCTTGTGCTACCAAAATGTTCTTTAAAATTGCAATTTACACTTATAAAAAAGAAATTTTTCATGGTCACTCTGTAAGTTTGCAAGACATTAAAATAATTAACGTTCCATTGCTTCAAGTTAAGAAACTTAAACTCGAAAAAATAACATTAGACAAGCTACATGAACTTCAGTTTGACGCATTACAAGAAGAACCCTTAGCATTATCAATAATTAATTCCTTTTATTACGAATGTCTTTTTGAATTATAACTAGTTTATTAATCATTATTTCCTTATGGTTTCTGTTTAGGAAAAAAGAAACACGTATCAAGATTTTAAGAAGAGAGAAGAATGAACCTGTTGTCGAAACTCATGTGGTTCCACCCTCGATTTCGAAGTGTCCTTAAATACGTTTTCATCGGAACCAAGCTGAGTCGATAGTTGCAAACTAAAAAGTTCCGCCGATATACCCAAGGACATTTAGAATCAGCGTAGAATTTATACAGTAAACTTGTACCTTTGATTATTGATTCCAAGTTATAAATTATATTTAAATAAAATTAATATTTTTTTAAAAATAGTTTCTTTATGGCTAAAAACATGAAGGTCTATAGCCCGTGCCTCTATTAAAATTATTAGGATGTTTATAGATTTCAATAGACTCTCTTATTTTTCGTTCATAGGATCCCAACGCAAGAACTTTGACTTCTTTTATATTTATGTCATATCTAGTCGAATGTTAGTGTTCGTTCAAATACAGCAGTTATACAATTTGTTTCTTTTTAAAACATCGTTTATGTTCCTTAAGCCTAGTGGATATGGATCGTCAAATTTCTCCAATGTAGACATTATCACAAGAACAAGAAATTGCTACTCCTTCGGTTTAGAAAGGAATAACGTCCTTTCGCGATCTCAAACGTTATCCAATTTTCTGGCGTGTGTTAGAGATTGTACATATGTTGAACCGACGAAGTAACCTTGCAATCTCGTCTGTGGATCAGTGTAAAAATGAAAGAACTACACCTCCTATCGGTAACTCACGATTAGGTTCCTGTCGTGGAGTAGGATTATTATATTTTCTAATTGATCGCCTGCCAACAGTGCAATATCCATTCTCTCTTAAAGCTTGAGTCAGCTTCTTTGTTTCAGATTGTAAATAATTTTAGTCAAAAATTACGAGGGTTCTATAAAACAAAGAACTAATAACTGCTTGCTGCTGTGCCGGATGTGAATTTCCATTCAGATGTCTATTCGTATGTGTTTCGATATACAGAGTGCCCCAAGGAACAATGTCCTTTTCTTTGTACAAGAACATCTAGAGAGGGAATCTTGCTTTATAATTCAATTTTGTTTGAATCTTCTATATTATGGTGTTGCTGCTACAGATGATCAAGAAACACGGAGATTTTCTGGGCCATCAGGTCATATGACAAAAAATGTCATCTATATATCTGAGTAACGATGTGGGCTTTAATGGAGACAAAAGGCTTCCTCCTCAAAAACTACTATGAATATATTAACTACCACAAGTAAAAAGTAAAAAGTAACTTGTCAAGAATATTATGGTGAATAAGTTTCGATCTGGAATATAGCTATTCCAGATCGAAACTGACTAAAATATATTTTAGATCTAATTGGATTGCTTTTGGTTTCTCTACAAAATATATACAGTTTCTAATATAAAAGAATGTGTTTTCCCGTAAAATTTTTAGGAATATACTAGGTAGGTAGTTACCGATGGTGTAAGCGTTCGATCCTATTGCAATGACAATAGGTCGAAGTGGTACATTCACCTTACGTTGTTTAGGTAGTCTGTAGAATCGCGGGATCCTACAGCTGCTTGGTCTTTTTCTCCTCTACTGGCAGGTTGGATGCGTGTATACAGTTGCTTATCCGTCTGTCGATTTTGTTTGTCGGATCTGTCTGTATTACTCTTAGATGATATCGTTCATTTTTCTTCTCGTAATTTATTTCGTCCTTGACGACAGTGGCATTTCCCTTATCCGCTGAAAGAACCAAAATGCCTATCTCTGTACTGTCGTTTAAACTTTTAATCGCAGTTTTTTCCGCGTCTAAGCATTTTGATTTAGACAGGTTAGAATTTTTGATGATCTTCGCGGTTTCAAACCTTATTACATCGGCTTCCTCTGCTGGACGTCTTTTGTTTGTGGCTTCGACGGACGGACTGTTCTGCTTCACTAAGCGCTTTCGTTACTAATACCATTCTGGCTCGTTTGTAGAAGTTTCTTGCACTTTTAGATGTTATGTGACGTTTCATCTGTAGAGATTTTGATACAACATCTTCATCTCGGCATCTTAAAAGGAAGACTTAGCAGAGTAACTTGATTCGTGGTTTCCTCCCCAACAGAGGTTAGCTAACATAGAATGCAAGCTTTCAGGGCTTTGATTAAGAAATCATGGTTCTTGGAATACGACCGTGCCAAAATGGAATCATTTTCCGACATGAGATTGCACGAGGATCTTTAGTTCGCAAGATCGAAGCAAACAATGAGTTCTGAGAGACTTAGGCCAGGTATTTATACCCGAACCATGACCCGTTGTAACGATCAGTTTCCACGTACGATGTAAAGATTTAAAAAATGGAATACACCCTATAAAAATGCTGCCAAAATATTTTCAAAGCTCGCAAAGGAGTCATATTTATATATCCACAGTCAAATCTTGACCGGGTGCTATTTTTTATTTTTATTAACATATTTTTTCTTTTGAACAAATTATAAAAAAATTAGGAGTCTTGTTTGTATTAGGTATCGACTTTTCGTATTTGAAAAATAAGACATTTTACCTTGAGCATCTTGAAAATGGGTATATTTTTATGTATAATATGTTATATGCCTACGGAAAAAATAACATGCTTAGTTTTTCCCGTGAACTGTAAAAATGCCGTAAAATAGAGATCATTGTATTTCAAATTTAAAAAATTCATAATTTGGTCATATACGTATATTTTCGTTTTTTTTTTCTATTTTGTGTTCAATTATTTTGTCGAAAAAAAAAATAGAATTTTCCGTAAAAATGACGGACTTTTATATCTAACATTTTTTCTATGTCTCAATTATGGAGATATACATTTTTTTAATTTTTAGATCACACTGTTTATTTGTGTAGTGTGAGCAAAAAAAGTGTACCACAAAATTTTATTATTGTTTTGACAAGAAATTTTATACTTCACGTAAGTTGGTGCATTAAAAAAAGATAATTTTGAAATCTAGATTTAATTTTTAATATTTTCTGGTTTATATTATTTCCGTTACAGAAACCCAATTTTTAAAAGTATATTCACATTTGACATAAGATTGGGCATCTTTATAATTGGTTTTAGTGATACAACAACTTATATTATAAATACAATTTTTTGAGAAATCTCTGTAAAAGATGGTTCATACTTTTTGGAACAATACTCACTAGCAGCCATGGGATGTCCATTTCAGCCAAAATCGTGGTTTAGATAAGTAGACGACTTTTTTCATATGCTCTCATAGTTCAGAATATCTCCCCGTGTTTCTTGACCATCTGAATCAACAACATCGTAACATACAATTTTCAATGGAAATTCAATCAAAAAGCACGATTCCCTTTTTTGATAGATGTTTTTGTACTAAAAAATGCAAATTCACATCATCGTTTGCAGAGAAACATTCAGTTGTTAATTCTTTGGTTTATAGAGCCCTCACGATTTGTGACCAAAATTCTTTATAATTGAAAACAGGAAAACTGAGTCACATTTTAATAGGGAATCGATATAGTACTGAGGCTACTAGTCGGTCAATCAGAAAATGTATTATCCTACTCAACGAGAAAAAACTAATAATGAGTTACCGATAGGAAGTGTAGTTCTTCCATTTATACACGAAACCACAGACAAAATCGCAAGATTACTACGCCAGACCAACATACGTACAATCTTCAATACACATACAAAAATTGAAAAATATTTGCGATCGCCAAAAGATGATATTTCTTTCCAAACGAAAGAGTATATGCATTTTCTTGTTTCTGTGGTGACGTATATGTTGGAGAAACTGGACGATCCGTGTCCAATAGGCTTAAGGAGTATGAACGAAGTATTAAAAAGAAACAAATTCTACAATCTGCTGTAGACACAACCATTCCACTGGATATGTCATAAATGTAAAAGAAGCCAAAGTTCTTGCGTCGGTTGCGTGATTCTATAAACTTTAGAATATCTATTGAAATTTATAAGCATCCTAATAATTTAAATAGAAATACGGGCTACATCATACGTGGAAAACGATGATCACGATTCGGTGAACACAATTCGGGTATAAATAACCGACGTGAATCTCTTCGAATTCATTCAGTGTTCTGATCTCGTGAAGTGAAGATCTCTGGATATTTCAATTTTTGTTATTGTTATTGATCCTTGATTTTCTTGTCTTTAATAGGTTGGTACTACCTGGGTTTATTAAAACACCTTTTTTAATAAGCCCATATTTTAAATAATATATGTTCTTCTTCATTCCTTGAGGAAGAGTATATATTATTCGAAACGTCGGCTTATTCAAAAAGATGTTTTATTAAACCTAGATCCTACTAACCTATTGAAATCAACAAAATCCCTGAAGATGTCTCGTGTAGTCGAGATTTCTCGTCTGATCCCAAGAACCATGATTTCATATATATATATATATATATATATATATATATATATATATATATATATATATATATATATTTTATGTGCAAATGTAGAACATTATTTTATATTTTTCAGTTTGTTTACTCGTTTATACAAAAGATGAATCTTGTGCTTGTTAAAATAACGTGAGTGTAAAATATTTAATTTTTTAACATAGAACGGAAGCTTTCACGGCTTTGGTCAATTAAGAAATTATGGTTCTTGGTATTAGACCGTGTCAAATTGGAATTACTATCCGACATTTCGCCTTCGATTGCACGAGACATCTTCAGGGATCTTTACCCCACGAGATCTGAACACTGAAGGAGCTCGAAGAGATTTAGGCGGGCTTTTATACCCGACTTTAAGATCGGTTTCCACGTGTGATGTAGACGATAAACCGTATCTCTATTGAAATTTTTTGTATGTTTAAATATCTCAATAGATTCTCTAACTTTTCGTTTATAAAAACCTGGAACCGATGCTAGAACCTTGGTTTCCTTTACATTTATGAAATGGCCAGTAATATGCTGGTGTTCAGCTACAGCAGATTGAACAACTTGTTTCTTTTTAATACATCATTCATGTTCCTTAAGTCTAGTTGATATTGAGCGCCCTATTTATCCCACATACACTTCTCCACAGGAGCAAGGAATTTTATATACTCCTTCTGTTTGGAAAGGTACAATATCTTTCGGGGATCGCAAGCATTGCCCAATCTTCTTATGTGTATTGAAGATAGTAGAGAACTTGTCTCCCCTCACATCTTCATCTCGGTATCTAAGGAGAAAAGCCAACTGGCAGAGTAAATTCTTACTGTTCCGGAGATCGCCAAAAGTTTTGGCATCCTTCTTGGTTTCCTCCTTATAGAGGTTAGCTAACATAGAACGGAAGCTTTCACGGCTTTGGTCAATTAAGAAATCATGGTTCTTGGGATTAGACCGTGTCAAATTGGAATTACTATCCGACGTTTCGCCTTCGATTGCACGAGGCATCTTGAGGGATCTTTTCTCTTTTTTTTTTTTCCATAAATTTAAAGGAAACCAAGGTTCTAGCATCGGTTCCAGGTTTTTATAAACGAAAAGTTAGAGAATCTATTGAAATATTTAAACATACAAAAAATTTCAATAGAGATACGGGTTACGGTCTACATCACACGTGGAAACCGATCTTAACACAGAGTCACGGTTCGGCGAGCACAAGTCGGGTAAAAAAGCCCGCCTGTATCTCTTCGAGCTCATTCAGTGTTCAGATCTCGGGGAGTAAAGATCCCTGAAGACGCCTCGTGCAATCGAAGGCGAAACGTCGGATAGTAATTCCAATTTGACACGTTTACTCCTGAATTTAGTTAGGGCGTAGGGCCAACGATAACGAAAGTAGGTCCTGGATATACAGTAAGACTAACACCGACATACTTATTACAGATTCTGCGGCCAGGCAGATGAAACTATTGAGCATTTGCTCTGCTCAAGTGACTCTTTAGTTTATAGCAGAATAGAACAACTCTCAACAAGACCATTCTCTAATACTCTCTCTAATACCGCTCAACCTATGCTATCAAGCAGCCCATTTAAAAAAAAATTAGATAATTTTCTATTTGGTAAAACACAAGGAACGTCATAAAATATATAAAAAAAACTGTACCGTTTTTCTGTTTACTTTCTCTGTTATGATAAAAATAAGCCATATTTTGTGATTAACTGTCATCTATTTTTCGTATTTCTCCTTCTAAAGAATGTAGACATCTAATAACTTAATTTTAAAGGCTGCTGCCTGAAAATCATTTGAAGAGTGGACAAATGAAGAATTTAAACAACAATTCTGGTGCCTTATAGAGGTATTCTTTAATGGATCTATGGAATGTGGTAAATTCAATTTTGATATCTTACCGTTTATATACTTAATTTTAAGTTTACATTTATTGATTTTTTTTCTTTTGAGTTAATGTCATGACCAAGGGATTTTCCAATCGGTAATTTTTCTGATTAATATATAAATTAGCTAGCCCATGGTGATAAAAAAATACATAAAACTGCGTCGTTATTTTCACACTTTATTTGTTTTTAGATAATGTAGGATAGTTATTTTAATATTATTTTTGCAAATAATTACGATCCTACGTATAAAAAAACCAATTAGTTACTTTAAATTATATACTAGCCATATCCATATCCAAAGAAACATTTTTTCTTTAAGTGGTCCTAATACTCCATTTTCGCTAATATGCCATGTAATTATGGAACCATTTTACAGTGACGATAACTTTACGTTTGTTGGGTGTAAGGAAACAACATTTGAAATCTTAATTTTATTGGTATAAAAACCTATTTCCTAGCTTAAAATGAAAATCTTAGTAGTCGTTTTTTTTTGTAAAAAACACCAGCCTGTTTCTACAAACTCTTTTCTACTACCAAATCGTTTAGAGCGTCCACGAATAAGGTAAAAATTTCCACGTGAATCGCCAACGTCCGGAAGGTTTATTTTCCTCTTGAACATATTCATTCAGTATACATAGGAAACAATCGAGCAAACTAAAAGTATATAGTTTTATGTTAAAATATCTCGGAGTAACTCTAGAACGCGTTGGCTTTTCAACGTCTTATTAACTGAAAAATAAATAATCAGTATTTCGTTTCATTTTGTTTCCGAAAAGTTTATATTTTTTTTTATTAAAAAATGTAGACTTTTCAATTCTCTTTTGTAAAATTTTAACAAATTTCATTTAAACTTCTATTCAAAAAACATTTTTCAAGTTCAACCGCCATGTTTTCCATCTAGTTGAACATCCGTTGCAATGAAAATTGCAAATATATTTGTCTTGTCTCATTTCACATCGGCTATGTAAAATCGTTGTATGAGCGGACGCTCCCCGCTCATACATTAGTAAAATTTAAAAAGCACAAGCATGTACACCAATTAATTTAAGAAAATCTGAGTGTCTAACCCAACAAACCGTTTTAATAAAAATGTGTGGGTAGCATTCCTTATTCAGTCAACCAGAATGTTGAAAGGAACATTTTTTAAATCCGTTATGAGATAATAAATAACCATACGATTTACTTTCTTCTTTATAACGTATATATTAATTATGCTAAATGATTACTAATTCATCATTCTGATTAAATATGAAAAAATTGGCAGTTTCTGCTGCAAATGAAGCTATACTTGCATAATGAATTGGTAATGGGACAAGCAAGTGATTTAAAAAACGAACAAATTTGTCATTCGTTTAATCTAATAATGTCTAACACTCAAAATATATTAATCACAAATCGTCTATAAACATTATTTCTGACTTATCTTTTCACGATCCTCAATTTTAGTGCAAATTTAAAGATAGTTGAATACGGCTTTGACTTTTGCCCAGAACGGTCAGGCAGACAAGCCGACGAAACATTTTTTTAAAGATATAAAGGTTCGTAAAGATTTCATACTGGAGAGTGATTTTTGTGTTTACGGGATTTCTCTTACGAGCAAATTAAAAATATAAACAAATCAGAAGTTTTTGAAGCGTAAAGACCTAGAAAGAAAAGTGTTGTAATTAAAATTAAATTTCCAACAGCTGTTATTGCCTTGTTGCACTGTGCATGCAACTGAATATGAACATATCCAATTACTTTCTTCTTATAAAATATTAGTTTTGTTGTGTTAATAGCTGAAAAATTCGAAGTTCCGATCTGTACTAAAACACCTGTTGCCAACATCGGAATGATTTTTAATGTTATTTAAATTAATTTGAATATTTGTGAAAAAAGAACAACCGCTTTACTATTTAAGCTATACTATATATTCTAGGCATCACTCAGCCTTGAATTCAGAAAGTTTTCTCCTGGTGGAAATAGTACATTAAAACACTAGTTATAAATGGATCAATCGGGGAATGCTTCAGCAGTTATCGCATGTGCAGGCGCGCTGCAGTATTTGCCCTCTTTGCGGTTAAAAACTAATTATTACATTGTTGTATTATGTTGTTGCCAGGGATTATCCATTTCAAATAATAATAATTCTTTGTGAAATTGAAGGACCAGACACGTCACCCACTAAAAATTGATCTCGGTGAATTTTTTAAATTTTTTATGTAACGGTGCTCGACCCTAGTAGTTATTCCGCAAAATTAAATAAACTTTTATCGCCAAGTTTCTGAAATACAGTTATATATATGTTTAAATACGCAATGTATCTATATTTTTTAAGGATTTCCAAGAAAAAATAACCATAAAATGAAATTTTTAAATAAACCATTGTTATGCTTTTTCTCCAAATCCTATACACAACAAATTCATTAAACAAAAAATTAGTCTTGCATACTATTTCAAAATTACTGCACATGAGAATAGGTAATATTAAAAATTAAACGGGTATCGTCCGTACTATACGTGTTTTATCTATTTTATTAAAAAAAAAAAAAAATATATATATATATATATATATATATATATATAAAAAATTATATATATATATATATATATATAAAATTATATATATATATATATATATATATATATATATATATATATATATATATATATATATATATATATATATATGTGTTTTCATTTCGAGTGTACATCCGTTACATCACTCTCGTTCTGAAAAGAACAATTTTGCTGACGTTTCGCCAAAATCGCATTTGGCATTTTCGAAGCTTCCTGTTTCACGTCCGATTGAAGACTGATTGAGTCTTCAAATAATAATTTGGAAATTGTATATGCATGTTGATCGTTAATTAGTGCAACGGTGCCTGGAAAAAAATAATGCAATGTTTTTTAGGGTATGACAGTTGTTTGATATAGGTGCATATTACTCCCGGAGGATACCTTTCAATATTTTTTACTGTGATTAAATTATAAATAAAACACAGTAACATTACGGTAAGCTATAAAATAATATTCTATAATGTGTCCCAAATTTCACCGAAATTTGCAAGATATCTTGGACGCTGCTGGTATTTTTAGTTATTGTTAACTTTTTTGTTCTCGTCACATTTAGATTTTATTAAGATCAAGAACTACAATGTATGCCATTACTTTCTAGGTACTTAAAAAAATTAATTCTAATAAACACCTAAGATCTCATCCACTGGGTGTATCAAAATTGCAGGCTAAATCAATATGGTCAGGTTTCCTTAATTTATTTTTTTTACTTTCCCAGTGATTAGTTTTTAATTCAAAAATACTTTCAGTCTTAAAACCGTTGCACTAATGAAAAAACTTATAAACTCTATTTGATGCCCCTATAATATTCGTAGATATAACACGTAGTTATATTCCGGAAGATATCTGCATAATTTTTAGTACTTTTCTGATGTGCTGTCATGAAACACCCTGTACAAAACTGTAATTTTTGTATTTAATGTTCTAAAAAAACACGTAGTATAATATGGACGATACCTGTTTAATTTTTAATACTTTTTTGATGTGCAGTAATTTTGAAATACCCTGTACATAAATGTAATTTTTTTTTGGCATTATGTGCTTTTTATTTGTTGTAAATGGAATTTTGAGAAGAAAGATAAGAATAGTTTATTTAAATTTTTCATTTTATAGTTATTTTTCCTTGGAAACCCTTAAAAATATAGTTAAATTGCGTATTTAAACACCCTGTATTTCAAAAACTGGACGACAAAACTGTATTTAATCATGAAAAATAACTGCTAGGGTCGAGCACTTCAACATTAAAAAAAATTATAAAAATTCACAGTGATCCATTTTTAATGGCGGTGTGCCTGGTCTTTTGGTCCCCGGCAGTGTTTCAGATCCTTACTTTGACAGGAGATGTCAATGAGAGTAAATTACCTTGAGTTGTCGATAGATTTACTTCAGAAACTATTGTATTTAGGAAATAATTCATTAGACCCATTTTGTACCGAATATCCTGAGATTCATTTAATACTGCTCTCTAGAATATGTTGAAATTGGCAAAAAAATTAATATCTGCAACTCTTTTGCAAATTTTTTGTTTGAAGTTGCGGAGGGTCTAGCAATGTAAACTTTGATTAGTAGTTTAAAAATAGTCACAGTGTATTACATTAAGAAAAAAGTGGCTGCGGGATCCTAAAGTTCCGCGCATGTTTACAAGTTAAGTTAACTTCTAAGTATTACTGTTTTCGATATTCCGATAGTGACCCACCTACGCGGCAGGCAACATGCATGGCATTTCTAGGCTATCTAGTCTGACATCTCATTTAAGTAGGTTTTAAACAAGTTTTGAGTTTTGTTAAGTTTGTGTTACAATAAGTTTACAATAAAAGAATTATTTCTCTCACGGGGGATGTCGAATGGTCCAACCCGTACAGTACTTATCCATCAAAACATAAGAACGTAGTTTGTTTAGATTGACATAATCTTGTTCGAAATATGCACTCTCATCTCTTTTAATCGCATTTTGATACGCCGCAGTAATATACGTCAATTTTTTTTCTGCCAATAACAGCATGTTGCCGAACATTACATTCGTCAGATATTTATGAAAGCACTATCTCAGAATGGAGAAAATATCCACTTTCCTGTTGAAGGACATTATCTTACAGACATTTATTGCACCGTCTATTCATTTTGGTTTACCTATTTTTGTAAACCACCCTATGTTTTTGTAGTCCCACCTAATTGATTTTGTAGCAAACCCTCATACGTTATGAGAAGTCAAACTAGTACATATAAAACAATTTGCCAAAATTTCTACGAGTAATTTTCAGTCTTCTTTCCTATTTCAAAGGGAAATATATTATCAGGTAAAATAAAATTTACAAAATAAAATATAGTTGGAATATTTTACAAGTATGTTAACTGATGAGCACAGAAATAGAAACTAAACACTAGAAAAGGAAAAAATGGTAACTTTACCCACAACTTCCCTCTTACAGAATTCCACTACATGCAGAGAAGACAGTTTATATATGCATATAATTATAGACTTTATACAAATCATATAAACAGTAATAAATTTTAATTTTTTTTAACTATATGAATTTATAAATTTCGAATTTATTTTTATATTATCATTATTAATAATATTACTAACAATAATACTAATTATTATTATTATTATTATTATTATTAGCAACAACTCTGGAGTTTTTGCTTATAATAATACACGTGACACAGTCAGTGTCACAAGGAAGGCCATTTTGTACGAAAAAAATCTCTTACGTCCGCTTGCAGTGGTCATCAGCCAAACTGATCTGTCTCCGTAAACGAAGAGAGCCCAAAACGACAACTTTTTGCATGCCCATCACAAGTTATTGTTATTAGCCTTGACATGCTGGAATTTTCCAAAACTCGTAAAAAACGTGTCTTTAAGCCTTCCTAAGGCACCAACAAATAATCCCAAGAAAGTACTTGGTATTTATAAATTGTAAGGTTCGAGTCTTTAAAAGAAATGTAAAAATATATATATATATATATATATATATATATATATATATATATATATATATATATATATATATATATATATATATATATATATATATATATATATATATATATATATATATATATATATATTTCACATAAAATAAAAAATTATTCTAGATTTTTTTCAGAGCAATCAATTTTTTTAATAAGAACTGAAGCAATACAACTTTACAATAACAGCAAGAATTACGCATAATTCTTAAATTTATTAGAGTTCAGAAAATGCGCTAATGACCTTGGCAGTCAATATTCAGAAAGAGAAATACGATGTACTTTTAAAAATGGAAAATAAATAATAATAAATAAAATAACATGTGTTACGTGTACCATATATTTTTCAATTTTTTGTTGTAAAAGAATTTATGTATCCTGATGAGAATCACGAGATGATCGAAACGTTAATTTGTAATATTACTAAGGAAGAAATGTGTTTTATATAAGGACCCTAACCCATGAAAATAAAAATTAAATATATAAACTAGAAAGACCAAGAAAAATCAAGATATACCTACGTCAATTAAGTTTATAGGAGAGGGAGTGGGTAAGTATAGGAAAATTAACCAATTGTTTTATTTCGCATTCATATTTTTTAATAGCTAATCGATTGAAGCTTTTACATTTCCATGCATTCAATCTTTGAGATATTTTGCTTATTAATAGAAGCAAAAGAGTGACACTATTTATTTTTTGTTTAATCAAAGATATACCTTTTCTGGGTCTCCTCAGAAACTTATTTTCCATTTTTAAAAGTACATTGTATTTTTTTTTCTGAATAAACCCCATTGATTACTAAGGTCATTAACGCATTTTCTGAATCATGAGTAATTCCTTCTGTTAATGGAAAGTATGGTAATGGAGTATTGCTGCAGTTCTTATTAAAAAAGTCGGTTGCGCTGAGAAACTCTAGAATATGTTTCTATTTGAAGTGAAAAATGTCTCTCAGTTTCTGGTTCAGGGATTGTATATTTGTCTCATATGTTTGTAATTCGGCATTCACAAATAATGTAGACTACCGTAACTGGCTCCAAGCATAGGTATAGATTGGTTGATTTCTGATGATTGAATGGGGTAAAGCTAAATGTTTTAACTTTAAACGGTGGCCTTTATTTTTTGAGTTCTGATCAGGATCAGTGGTGCTGCTGTCATTATATATATAGTGTCTTTATGTACCGTCAAGCTATTGTTGTTTTCGCCCTACTCCTGGTGCCATCCTTTTGTGACATCTGAGTTATAATGTAATTTAAGATTTTGTCATGTTAAGTCTTGCTTCGGGATTTTCCTCTATGGCAGCATTACGTGCGGAGGTGTCGGCTAATTAATTCCCTTAAATACCTACGTGACCGGGTGACCCCTATTCTTCCCGTAGCATGAAGAAATTTAATAAACGATAATATCATTTGCACAAAGTGGTTATATTATTAAGAATACTTATTTATTATCCACAAATTTACTTACATAGTCTATAAAAGAATACATTTTGTCAATTATTATTTTCCTCTATAAAAATATTTTATTGTAGGAAATTGAATTTTATCGAATGCCCATTTAAATATTTTATTAAGCCGCCATTTTGCCTTGCCATAAAGAATTCTCACTCAAAATTTTTCACACTTGGTTTTTGTGCAAAATTTCAAGTCGATTGCATAAGTAGTTTGCTACTGAATTTTTAAACCTTTAATTAGGCTACCATTTTGTTCCGCCACCAATGGTTGTACTCCAAAATTTCGACAGGTTATCAATAGATAGTAGGCAAAAGCAGATTTTGTTTTTCAGGGACTATAGAGACCCTAAAACGAAAATTTGTGCTAAAATTTCACAGGGTGATTTTTTCTCGGATACAATACTTCCCTGGTAAAAAGGGAAAATATCTTACGAAAAATTTATAATTGTACCCATAACATTCTTTTATACCGATTAATAAGTCACTCAGTATTTTAAGCTAGACCCTACTGATCAAGCAAAAAAGTGTGACGAAAATTCATAAGCAATTGTAACTTAAAATTATAATTTCGAAACTATGATCTTTGGATTGCATTCAGATACATGAACTGTTACAGGAAGGTCAATGAATGCAAGGAAGTAGCAGCAGTAACTAATACATGGTGCAAAAAAAGAGAATGTAGAATATCCAATGAGTTTTATTCTTAAAAAAAAATGTAAATTTAGAATATAAGTAAACCACGGCCCAACCGTTCGGTAGATATCTGGAATTCTAGGACGCATTTACAAGTACCTCCTTGTAGTGACCAGGGTAGTCTTACGAATCTAACAAAGATTTAGCACTAAGCACTGATTTGATTTATTTAATGTCAAAACCGAGATCTGTTAAAGTAACCTGCACAACTTGTATGACTGAAAAGTTCCTACTGTTTGTAAAAATTTGTAAAAGTTTATATACGTACCAAAAGTTTAAAAGCTCGACCAGAGTAAATAGAGACAACTAACCAAAAAACTTTGCGCCCAGATTGAAGCAATAAGCAGATTGAGGAACTTAACACTAAAATAATCACATTAAATTTGTTTGTAAAATAAAAATACATTCATCGGAATCCTAATTTACATTAAACCTTGTTTATGTTTAGCTAATCTAAAAGATAGTCGACCACTATTAATTAATATTGGATAAAAAAACGTGTTAATATGTAAATTAGTTGACTTAGTTTTATTATAGAAAGTTATTAATTTGTATAGGAATGCGGGTTTCATTACAGTATCCGATAAAGTTGCCTGATACATTCATCAATTAAGTTTATTACGAGAGCGAGCGGGTAAGTATAGGAAAATTA